>JAOWBW010001359.1:264326-332168 GCA_026119855.1 Campanula takesimana | reverse complement strand
GTATAACAACTGAAGAGAACCCGCGTCAGAACGACCAATCAATCAATCCACCCATTAAATCATCTTCATAGTAGCATAAAAGCTGAAGAGAATACCCCCGGTACCGGAACCAATAACCATAAAAGTGTCTCAAAGGACAAGGACCATGACACAAAGTCATGCCCAGTAGCTAGATACATTCACAAAGGAAGCTAACCTCATCTCTTCCAAGGCCAATCTGGAAAAGGGTAAAGAAGAGGGGGCAAAACAATGGTCAACATTATAATGGACTTGGCTTTGCCATTAAATCCTTCCCCATCGCCCGATGCAACAATATGCCAGCTGGGCTTCTAATTAAATGCTAAGTATAATATTTTAGCATGAATAACAACTTAAGGTTCCAAAGTAGGGAACCATACCAAATAATCACCATAAAGATGCAACGGTTACTCATGAAGAGTTTAACAACAACGATAACAGAGATTTCTCATGAAGAGCACAACAACAATAAACGAATTTCTCATAAAGAGCACAACAACGATATAACGGAATTGCTCATAAGGAGCTCAACAACAATGATTATTAGAATACTATAATTCCATAAAGAGGAACCATACCAGATACATTCCAAAGATGATACCCACAAGTTACCCATAAGGACACAAACCAAACGGTCGCTCACAAATAGTACAACGACTATAACCCAAAATTATCCTAAACGTTTACTCATAAAGATGTACTAGGACTATGAACTCAACCATCTCATCACACCTGAAATTCAAAGTAGGAAGTCAGAATGAATACTCCTTAAGGTTAATCAAACCGTAAGTACCCAATTGCCAATTCACGCTTTACCTCCGTCCATAACGAACCAATTCTAAACACCCCAAACGAATCTAAAAGGTTACCCTTATTAGAACATGATCACGACCGGACTAAACCCTACACTTTGGTGTTCAACAACAACCCTCTAGGTACTATAGGACATCGCCTAAAACCTAGACCAAGTCTTACTCGAAAATCAATTCGATTGGAACAATCACGAACACATCATAAGATGCCCCAACATTCCCAAACAATACTTGATCAAATTACATAACACCATTATACACAAAGGAACCAATTTCAATTACTAAAGAGTTCCACGGTGCCCAACTAAGTCAACTAGAATAGTACTACGGAACCTAGACCAAGACTACACCTTGATCTTAAACCTCAACATAAGACAATCATTCTGATCTGGAACCATGCGGCAATAGAACCATTACGTAGTACTCGAAAAGAGCTTTCCAACGATAGTTTACACGTCTAAAAACGGAGTCCGTACGAAGAAGTTATGGTCTCCGGAACATTGAACGTAAAACGGACAATTTTTATAAAGTGTTCGGCCGGACATAAAGAAAAATCCTTGTTTTAGTTCCGAATTTCACTCCTTTCGTTCCAAAACTTAGGAGTACCTATATATACTTCTATCCTAACATTTAAAGACAAGAAAACTCAATTCATGTGCCTCTAAAACCCAAATAATCCCAAAGTTATTAACGAACATAAACTAAATTTCACATCAGAAACTTAATCACAAGGGACTCAATTCTATTATTAGAGTGCACTACAATGTTCACTAAGGTCAACTAGAAGGACACCCAAGACTTAGACCAAAACGCATTCTTCAATCACACAAACAAACAAAATGAAAACTTTCAGAGGACTGTGCGGCCGCCCAAACGGGACTGTGCGGTCGCCCAACAAGGCCCTCAACCAAGAACAAAAGCTTTCAGAAAGATGCGCGGTCACCCATACGTTTTTGGGCGGTCGCCCAATAATCCCGGAATTGCCAGAAATCGGGAAGAACAACATGGGTTCTTCCAGTTTTAACCCAAAACACATTCCCACCAAAAATCCAACATTCCAACTAGTTTACTAATGTACCAACACAACTAATAAGTCTAAAAGACTCATACAACAACATTTAACAACCCAAAATCAGAATCAAGCCCAACATTCATAAATCACCATTTTTAACCCAAAATCCAAATAAATTCCAAATAAATTCTAAACCCATCCAAACTTCAAATATAACACATCAAACATCATATAAACATGATATGAACATTTTAGCATCAAAATGGGGGAAAAGTAACTTACTTGGATTTTCTCAAAGTTGACGGAATTCAATTCTTTTTGGTTCTACGCGATCCTATCGACGATCTAAACAAGGTTCATTTTAAGAAATGAGAGATTACAAGAGGAAGATGAGAAAATGAAGAGAGAAGGAAGAAAGAAATGTTTACCTTTCTTTTGGTGAGAGAGAGAGAAAAATGGTTGGAAGATGGGGGAGAGAGTGAGGGAGAAGGTGAGAGGAGGAGAGGGGAGTAGGGGAATTATTCAAAAACTTACACTTAGGCCCCCTCTCTCACACTACACACAAACACTACACTCCCTACTAACAATTAAGACTCAACATTTCTACACTAGCACAAATGACCCAAATAAAATGCTAGGCATAAATATTATAACACATAAATTGCACACATAATTATTTAAATAAATAATAATTTAAATAAATAAACAAGCAAATAAATAAATAATAATTATTTAATTACTAATAAAATAGAGCCTATATTTCGGGTCGTGACATGGGCAGCGAGCAACAACATGTAATTCAAGCTTCTACAAGCATGTCCCTCTAAAGTATGCCGAAAGACTCCCGAGAATGGAGTAGCTCTTACCATGTCCCCTTGTGTTTGTTCCACCACATGAGGACGAGTCTCTTTCTTTGCTCGACAGATGATGACGCCCTAGGGGCTATGTGACTCGAGAAAGAAAACTTCTCTCGCTTCATTTGACAGTTAATGAGCCCTAGGGCTACGCTCAAGAAAGATGTGTGAGACTATCCTCAAAGTCTCTCAAAAGGAATGTGTAGACACCCCGCCTTGGACCTCTCACCCCGATTGCATACAAAGTATTTTTATTTAACTTATTTTCATTAATTTCTGTTACTTCGGTTAAGTTCCTAACTGATTCCGTTAGTTTTGGACTAAACTGCATAACAGAATTAAATTTAGAGTCATTTCTGTCATTCTGTCATTTTCACCCGCGGGCGCTTCCGGAACTGTCAGTGAGCCTCGCGCGCGTCCCGCCCCAAAAGCCGGACTCGCGCGCTTCCCATTTTGGCAGTAACGGATTGGACCTTATTTCCCTCCTTTTCTTATTTGCAACATCTCTTTCTTGATCACAAAAGACCTCTTTTCTCATCCATATTCATCCCCCCTTTTCTCATTAACTCCCAATCCCAAATTCTAAGCCTTTTCCCAAAAAACTAATATTTCTTTCATTTATTATTTGATTTCTTTTATTTCTTTTATTTTCATTTATTCATTTATCTTATTTGTGATTGGCCCATTCCATTTCACATGGATGACCAATTTCCTCAATCATTTCCCTCTCTTATTTACCTATAAAAACCATCATCTTCTCTACCTTAGAAAGGGACTTTTTTACACTCTTTGGAACCTTAATCTCACATTTTCACTACACCCACACTATACACAATTCTCTACACAAATTCTCCGACAAGAGTTTTTATACAACAAATTGTTCTACAACAATTTCATTACAACAACAACACTTTCAAGTCAAGGTTCCAAGTCCTCTTTCTCAGGTACAACTCCATTTTCTTCCTTTGTTTTCTTCTTCTTGATGTATGCAATCCCCATTAATGGGACATGACCAACATGACTACTTCACATATTGAAGTTAGTTAAGGTTATCTCCCTACATTTTAATCTTAACTTTAATTCACTATGTTAATTTCTCTTCATCTCTTAATGTAATTCTTTAACATTACTTGTTACATGTAATCTTTATCATTAAATAAATAAAACAATTCTATTTTATTTCCCCTTTATTTCCCCTTTTCTTCTCATCACAATTGTTAGCACATTTCTATTTAATTAATTGAAGGACATGTAAATATTAGAACACCAATAGTAGCAAGACCCGCGTAAGCGGGGCGGATTGGGTGTTTAAGTACTTCCCACTCCGTCACCTAACCCCCGAACCCTTCTCTCCTGAATCTCTGGTTTTGTACATAAATTAGGCTATTTTTAGGTTTTTCTTATGTTCCTTTAAAAACATAGGTGGCGACTCTAAACAATCTAAAACAAGTTAGACATCCAAGGATAATTCACCGCTCTAGCCAAGCCGTGGTTCCCCGGGGTATCTACAGTGGCGACTCTGCTGGGGACGATAGAGGGTTAAACTTGCGTTTTCATTTTTGGTGTTCTTTTATTCTGTTTTCTGGGCATTCTGGTAAAAAGGGTAGGAAGCGCGCGCCTCCGACCTTCTTGGCCTAGAGCGCGCGCGTCCGACCCTTATTACCAGAATCGCCCGCCTCCTTTCTTGTCCTTCAATTCCATGTTTCTGTGCTAACAAATTCTGCAGGGGAAAGTTTTCTTAATTAAGGGTCAAGGCAATCCCTTGAACCCACTGATTTGCAGGTTCTTACCCAGAAGCGGGCGCCTCTGCCCTTCTTCCTCTCACGCGCGCGCCTTCCGCATAGGCAACCCAATGCGCGCGCTTCTGGGCGAATTCCCGGAACAGAACAGTGCACAGAAACAGAACAGAATGACAGTGTGTGGGCACCGGGCCTGCATACAATTTCTTTTACTTTCTGTTTATTTTTATCGGTCACACGGGTGATTCGAAAGTTGTAATTATGTGCTTATTTGTTTGGGAAGGGCTATTGCCACTACAATATTTACTTTTCCACTACATATTGTTTGGGTTGACAAAATTATCCTTTGAAGTTTGGAGGCATGAATGGAAATTTTAAAAGGATACTATATTTATAAAATGCTTACCTTACAAGTTTCGAAAAGGGAGTACTGCTTAACTTACTTAACAAATACTAACAGTTCTTGCTCAAAAAAAAAAAAAAAAAAAAAACAAAACAAAAAAAACAAATATTAACAGTTTAAAGTAAACGAAAGTCTTAAATTTATTTAATCAAAAAAACACTATGATTTATTCCTTTTATGTTTTTATATTTTTATTTTATTAATATTTTCATCATTTAATGTAAATAATCAAGTTGCCATCCATTAAATTACATTCAATTTTTTTGTTGTTGATAAAAGTAAAGAAATTAAAAAATATATAGGATGTATTTATACATATCATGATGTAGCCAACATATTTTTTAAGAGGTGGTGTCCCATGAGAACAAGGGGATCCGTATGCATGAGACGGGTCGCTCCATGACACATGGGCCGAACCCGCCACGTGGCAGCCTCCCAAAGCTCCAATTTTTTTTTTAATTTTTTTTTTTTTTAAGTTTTTATATTATTTTTTCGGCTTTTCCGTCGTTGACCAAAAGTAATAGTTACCATAACTTAATGTAATGACTGAATACATATAAAGTAATATTGTTCATAAGTAAACGTAATACCTGTTTTACAAAAACAAAAGCTCGTTTTACCCATTTTTTCAAATGTAATACTAACTATAATTACATGTAACCCAAGCAATATCTAAATGTAATTATCATTTATACTGAAATGTAATAATGCTTTTGCAAAAATGTAAAATATTGTGTATTTTGATTTAATTTTTTGAAAAGTAACAACTCATATATATGAATGTAATTGTTTGTACAAGTAAATGTAACACTTTAATAAAAGAAATTATAACATATTTCTATATATAATGTAATACTTTTACATGTAACACTAATCAAATGTTTTTAGCTCTAAAAATGTAAATGGTTGAATTATTACTTTTTCTATACATATGTGTTATAATTATGTATAAACATTATTACATATAAGTAACACGTTCGTTACATTTTAGTTGTAATAAGTATTACTTTTGGCAAACGAAGAAAACATAAAAAAACCACTGTTAATTTTCTATATATATGTATTACTTTTATGTATACAAACTGTTACTTTATATGTATACAGTCATTACATTATGTTATACTACCTCCGTCCCAGCTCAATGTGCACACTTACCTTTTAAGTGGGTGTCGTTGATATGTGCACAATCCAAAAAAGGAAAGTTTTTTATTATTTTTATAATCTTCCACTCATTCTCTCTCTTCCTCCCAACCACTCATTATTCTCCACTCATTCTCTTTCTTCCTCCCAACCACTCATTATTCTCCACTCACAATACTTTTGAATATAAATAATCTCTCCTTAAATATTGTGCCAAACAGTAAAGATGCGTATTGAGTTGGGACGGAGGTAGTAGTAACTAGTACTTTTGACAAACCGAAAAAAAACCAAAAAAAAAATATAAAAAAAAAAAAAAAAATTGGGCCTATGAGAGGCTGACACGTGGCAGGGTCGTCCTTGAGTCCTGGAGCCAAAAAAAATTTAAAAAAATTTTGGGCCTATAAGAAGTTGCCACGTGGCATGGGTTGCCCCTTGGGTCATGGAGCCGGTTCAATGGCCGGGTCATGGATTGGGTTTTGGGTCGAAATGACCCGTCTCATGGATGAGACGGGTATGTGTGTTCTCACTTGAGTCTTTGTCATTTTTTAATGTTTTAAATTCCTTACTTTTCACCACTTTTGTATGGATTTTTTTTTCTGTTGTCATATTTTTAACTCTAGCAAAAAAAAAAAAAAAAATGCTAGAGGAGAATAAAATTAGGTGAATAAAATGTCTATTTTGTTACCTAAAATAATACATTCACTGAATTTTTAATTTATACTACAGAAAATTATATATTAAAATGATTATATAAATTAGTTTAGATGCTAGGATTTTTTTTAAAAAAAATATAACATTTTTAATGACTATTAATGATGTAGTGGATAAGATAATTTTGTAGTGATCTCTTCTTAATAAGGGCATTTGTGTCAACTAAATGATCAATTTACCAAAAATAAAACTAATGTAGTGGATAAGTATTTTTTGTAGTGGCATTAGCCCCTACCTATTTGTTTTTTTATTTATTTCTTTTGAAAAAAAAAAAATGTTTTGTCACATGTTAGACCTCACACTACATGCACATATTCTTATCAACTGCTCACTATCGAGTCGCACAAGTCCAACCCCAAACCCGTCGAGGCCCGTCCTAGGAAGTTTCAAGCTCCACCCGACCTTGACTCTTTCGAAGCGGTCAACCTCAGCCCGTGGCGTAGTTCAAGACTACATGCCGGGGGTGACCTTTGAGCCTCATATTCAAGCCGAGCACAAGCCACACAATTCTAGTCTAGGGTCTAACACTCCGTGACCAAGTCGGTTTTTCATGTGCCGAGATTTACCTAAACTAATGTCTTCAAATCATACATGCCAACTTGTTGCAATGGACGAAATAAAACTCCGTCCCCAAAAGTGGTTATTTTGGACGAAAATAAAAATCCGTCCCCGCATGTATGATTTACTACATTAATTTAGTTTAATCCCGACACATGTAGGTCTCACAAGCGTGGTGGAATCCGATGAGTATATGGGACCGCGAGAAGGTCTATATACTAGTGTGACGATTCCACTATTTTTCTAGAAACCCAAAAGGACTCCGTCCTTCCGACTTTGTAAACAAAAAAAAAAAAGAGTGTTTTCTTTATATGGTTGAGTCTTTTTCGTGTTTGTGGGCTAAATTTATTTTATCCAAAAGGTGTTTGTGGGGCCAATCTAAGATCAACCGTGCTCTTCCAATAGGTCCAATGGCTTCAAACGGCAACGACAACGGCATTCCCGTGTCCAACGAAGGGTTATTCCGCATGGTGGAAGCATTGAAAGGGCAAGTTGATACACTAGCCGAGAATGTCCGCCGCAAGGATGATTTATGGCGAGTCCGTTCCGAGCATGTGAAAATGGCCCACAAGAAAGAAGTTTCTAAACTCAAGAACCAATTGAAAGGGCTCACGGATGAAAGAAAGGTCCAAAGCATTGATACCGGTTTGGTCAACACTCTCATGTCCTACATTGACCAAAGGCTTAGTGGGCTAAATTTGCACAAGGGCCCAAACACCGATCTTCATCAAACTTCTCTCCTCATGAACACAATGGAGGCTCTTCCCGAAAAGTTCAAGATGCCCGATATTGGCAAGTTCAACGGCAACTCTTGCCCCAACGCTCATGTCGACTCCTACATTTGGGCCATGCTACCAAAGAAAGTGTCTCCTCAAATAATGGCACAATGCTTCCCTCTTACTCTCGATGGGGTCGCAAAAGATTGGTACATGGGTCTTCCGATTTCCACCCGCCTCAATTGGGATGCCGCTATGCTTGCCTTCAAGTCACAATACCAAGGCAACTCCATGTTCCGTCCCACCAAGAAAGAATTAGAGAGCACCGTGCAAATGGGTGATGAATCATTTGGGGGCTTCTATCGCCGTTGGAACGACAAGCTAGCCGAGATGGTTGATAGGCCTTCCGAGAAGGAACAAATGGACATCTTCTTGAAGTGTTTGAAAATGGACTACCGCACTCATCTTAGTGGGGCTTTTCACTCCGATTTTTCAAGCATGTATGATGCGGGTTTTAGAATTGACAATTTGCTCCGAGAAGTGGCCGAGTCCTCCTATGACACAAGCTTCAACGACAAAGGGTTCCCAAGCAATGACATGGAAGAATGTAGTGACATGGAAGGCTACAACGACATGGGGGATGACGACAACAATCTCCGTTTCTCTACCTAGAAATAGGATAAAAAAGAGTCAAAAGTCCTCTAATGAGTGCATTAATGTTTTCTCTCGTCCAATGATAAATTTTGAGTCAATCATTAAATAAAAGTCCTTCTTGTCCTCATACACTCTTCCAAGTTGTTCAATTAATTCTTGGCAAAATGATGAAAAAATGTCTAAACAAGTTTTGGAATGAAGGCCATCGCTTGAACGCCTAGGGGCTAAACATCGACGACGGCATCAACAACGAAGACATCAACAATGACGAAATCAAGACAAAGAAAGGTGGAGCAACAATCATGAAGCAAAGTTTTCAAAAGGGGATTAAAAAAAAAAAAAAAAAAAAAGCTCGCTAGGTTGAAATCATCAAATCAACCTAGGCAAAAGTTAGAGCACAAAAAAAAAAAAAAAAAAAAAAAAAATCCCCCTCAATCAAAGAAGTTCACATCAAGATCATCATCATCATCCACCAACGAAGGATGATGCAACAATTCATCACGAAGAATGGAGAATCCACAAGAACTACGGTGACCTGAGCCTCTACACTGGAGGAACGTAGGCAACCTGCGGGTCCGGTCTCATGCAAGAAAGAAGAAATGTTTAGCCCTAGCGCGTTATGGTGATCGGCCTTCATCTCGAACTTGTCAAGATATCTTTGTACGATTCATTTGCCAATGAATTAATCACCAAAAGATTGAACAACTTTCTTAGATTTGAAATCATTTCGCGCTCCTTGTCGAGTCTAGGGACTTCTATTCTTTCTGCATACTCCCAATTTCTTGCAATCAAATTGGGGCTTTCCTTCTCTTCTCTCTTAATGACTTACTTGCCTTCGCGAGTCATTCAATTCAATAAAAAAAAAAATACATGTCAATACTAGGGACACTTCCCTAGTCGAGTCAATGCCACTCATCTTTAGTGACAAAAGGTTTTCACCGCAAAATCACATGTCTTATCTCCTCAGCTAGAGTCAATGCACACTTCCTCATCAATTGAGTCAAAAAAAAAAATGATGAAGACGCAAAAGAGATGCCCGCTAGATTGAAAACCCGAAAGGGCGGTCTAGGCAAAAAACAGGGTGCGTCATAAAAAAAAAAAAAAGAGTGAGAGAGAGAAGGGAAAGAGAAATGGAGATCCCCGGCCTCTAAAGAAGACAAGTTCTACATTGAATCTCCTCAGCAAGTCAATTCCCCACCGAGTCAACTTTGGGATTGCAAAAGGCTCGACAAGATATAGCACCATCAAAGGTTGTCTTGGGTTATCGG
Source organism: Campanula takesimana (assembly GCA_026119855.1). NCBI lineage: Eukaryota > Viridiplantae > Streptophyta > Magnoliopsida > Asterales > Campanulaceae > Campanula > Campanula takesimana. Next base: position 322,283 of record JAOWBW010001359.1, on the reverse strand, counting down.
CATCATTCTCCAGCAGTGTGCATTTTTGGGTTCATAAAAAGAAGGCCCGTGGTAGCCAAGACCCATCCGAGAACGAGCCCATCATAAAAGGGCACGAGGTTGCACAAATAATCCCTAGCTAGTCAATTGGCTTGGGCAGCAAATAGCAACAACATGTGTCTCAGTTTTCAAGGCTTCTTCAAGTATGTGCTTCTAAAGTACACCGAAAGGCTCCCGACAAATGGAGTAGCTCTTGCCATATCCTCTCATGTTTATTCCCTCACACGAGGACGAGTCACTCTTGCTTTGCTCAACAAATGGTGACGCCCTAGGGGCTATGTGACTCAAGAACAAGGGATTCTTTTGCTTCATTTGGCAATCAATACGCCCTAGGGGCTATGCTCAAGAAAGATGTGTGAGACTATCCTCAAAGTCTCTCAAAAAGGGATGTCAAAAACGCCCTCTTGTCACGTGTGCTCATGCTCGTTCCCCCAATAAAGGATGGACCTTTCTCGCAATCAATGATGGCACTCTAAGGGCTACGGTCAAGTCTTAAAGGCTCCCTTGGCAAAGAGCAATTAACTCCCTAGCGGTATCCCCAGCAAAGTCATGTGCAACATTGGAAGCTTCCTCAATTCGGCACCGAAGGTCTCAACGAGCTTCGCAATCTACAATCTTTTGGGTTACGGCATTACAGTAATTCAAGCAAAGGGCAGTATTAGGGCTTCGCGACCGACAGTCTTTTGGGCAACAATACTCGAGCAAGTGCAATGTGGAGTAGTCTTATGGCTCCATGAGAACAATCAAGATTCAAGGGTCTCTCAACATTTCAAGTCAAAGGCCTCTTGGTTTTAAAGGAAGACTCCGATGTTATGAATGAAGTTGATGATTTTTGTTAGAACTCACAGCGAGATTTTGAAGGAAGTCTTAGAGAAAAGGAAAAAAGATTCAATATGCTAAACTCTAATCAAAACAGGGTTATAGCGGGAAATGCCACGGCCAATCCCAATGTTTCTGCAATTCAGCACCCCCTTCTCTAAGATCAAAAGCACAAGGTGCAGCTCAGATAAAGTTGGGCCACAGCACTAGTTGCATCCGAAGATCCGTCATTAGTTCAACTCAAGAAGAGTCAAGCAAGCATACTCATTTGAGACTTTATCACGCCAAGACCTTATCCTCCGCGACCTCGACGGCACCGCAAGACATTACTGCATCCTTTGACATAAGCCCTCAGCCATTTGGGTATCGACCACAATGAGGCCATTCATCTCCCTAGAAAGAGCAAGAAGGAGATCTCTATCAAGAATTCTACCAAACGGTACATCCGTTCTCAATGCCGAGCCAATCACGAGGTAATTTGGGGCTTACAATGAAAGGTCTTCACATCCCGCCATCTACAAGCCCACGACACTTGGGGCTTTGCAATCTCTCGAAGCTTGGCATCAACGATCTCCTCTTGGGGCTTGCTCACTACAACAACAAAGGGCGATTTACTCGAATGGGCCAAGAGCTGATTTATCTTGGAGCTATGCAAGTCCCTCAAAATTTGGCATCAAAGGCATTCTAGGGGCTTTACAATCAGCAACCCCTCATCTCGGCATCAAAAGCCTTTTTGAAGCCCCATAACCGACAAATCTCTTGGGGCTAGACATCAATCTTCGTTGGGGCACACCAGCGACAACAGAATTCAAGCGAGGCAATCCAGACTTCGACTGAGCATGACTTGATCTTGGGTTGGCTTTACAAACACACAATGGCTAAAATGGTTCACCCACGAACCTAAAAAAAAAAAAAAAAAATCTCTTTTCCTCACATGTGTGCATATTCTTTCCTTTCTAATCTTTTTTTTTTTAAAAAAAAAAAAAAAAAAAAAAAATATTTTTTCTTTCTTTTTCTCCTTCTATGTGCAAAATTATGTGCTTTACTTTGCTTTGCTCCTAGCCTCTCCTCCAGCGTTCTCCATCATCCTTGAACTACGCTGGTCTGATTCTCTTAAAGGGATACGTAGGCAGCCTTTGGCACGACCAACCCATCATCCAGAATACCATCTCGCCAACCCAACATCAAGGGCATTCTCTCATCAACATCTAAAGAATGGACATTCTCCATCAAAGCATCCTCCGCGGACATCAGAATCCATCTCCACTCAAGCGGCAATGGTAAGTGAAGGTATGAATACATCCAATGCTTTCCTCAAAATCACACCGCACACAAGATCACTTTCTACATTCTTACTTCTCTCTCATTACAAAGGTGCTTTCAAATCACATGTCACACCACAATCACAATTTTCTCTCGCAATTCCTATTTCACATCTCACACAAGCACATATATCTGCAAAGCATACACATAACAGGTGCCGCACTGAGCACCAGGTGCCGCACAGAGTACCAGAATCAACAGGTGCCGCACAGAGCACCAGGTACCGCACAGAGTACCAGAATCAAAAGGTGCCGCACAGAGCACCAGGTGCCGCACAGAGCACCAATTTTGGTCCATGGTGGACCATTAAAATCACCATACCTCTTCCATCAACGGGTGCCGCACAGAGCACCAGGTGCCGCACAGAGCACCAATTTTGGTCCATGGTGGACCATTAAAATCACCATACCTCTTCCATCAACAGTTGCCGCACAGAGCACCAGAATCAGCAGGTGCCGCACAGAGCACCAGGTGCCGCACAGAGCACCAATTTTGGTCCATGGTGGACCATTAAAATCACCATACCTCTTCCATCAACAGGTGCCGCACAGAGCACCAGGTGCCGCACAGAGCACCAATTTTAGTCCATGGTGGACCAATAAAATCACCATACCTCTTCCATCAGCAAAAGTCGCTCACACAGGGAGCGCATTTCTATCCTTTGTAATTTCAAATTCCTGCTTTATCGAGTCTTTGTTTTCTCTTGTCGATGTCCTCGGCGGTTGTCTTTCTTTCGTCGACGCGTTTTGCCTCGCAATCCACGTCGCCGAGGGGCTCTGTAGACACCCCGCCTTGGACCTCTCACCCCGATTGCATACAAAGTATTTTTATTTAACTTATTTTCATTAATTTCTGTTACTTCGGTTAAGTTCCTAACTGATTCCGTTAGTTTTGGACTAAACTGCATAACAGAATTAACTTTAGAGTCATTTCTGTCATTCTGTCATTTTCACCTGCGGGCGCTTCCGGAACTGTCAGTGAGCCGCGCGCGCGTCCCGCCCCAAAAGCCGGACTCACGTGCTTCCCATTTTGGCAGTAACGGATTGCACCTTATTTCCCTCCCTTTTCTTATTTGCAACATCTCTTTCTTGATCACAAAAGACCTCTTTTCTCATCCACATTCATCCCCCCTTTTCTCATTAACTCCCAATCCCAAATTCTAAGCATTTTCCCAAAAAACTAATATTTCTTTCATTTATTATTTGATTTCTTTTATTTTCATTTATTCATTTATCTTATTTGTGATTGGCCCATTCCATTTCACATGGATGACCAATTTCCCTCCATCATTTCCCTCTCTTGTTTACCTATAAAAACCATCATCTTCTACCTTAGAAAGGGACTTTTTTTACACTCTTTGGAACCTTAATCTCACATTTTCACTACACCCACACTATACACAATTCTCTACACAAATTCTCCGACAAGAGTTTTTATACAACAAATTGTTCTACAACAATTTCATTACAACAACAACACTTTCAAGTCAAGGTTCCAAGTCCTCTTTCTCAAGGTACAACTCCATTTTCTTCCTTTGTTTTCTTCTTCTTGATGTATGCAATCCCCATTAATGGGACATGACCAACATGACTACTTCACATATTGAAGTTAGTTAAGGTTATCTCCCTACATTTTAATCTTAACTTTAATTCACCATGTTAATTTCTCTTCATCTCTTAATGTAATTCTTTAACATTACTTGTTACATGTAATCTTTATCATTAAATAAATAAAACAATTCTATTTTATTTCCCCTTTATTTCCCCTTTTCTTCTCATCACAATTGTTAGCACATTTCTATTTAATTAATTGAAGGACATGTAAATATTAGAACACCAATAGTAGCAAGACCCGCGTAAGCGGGGCGGATTGGGTGTTTAAGTACTTCCCACTCCGTCACCTAACCCCCGAACCCTTCTCTCCTGAATCTCTGGTTTTGTACATAAATTAGGCTATTTTTAGGTTTTTCTTATGTTCCTTTAAAAACATAGGTGGCGACTCTAAACAATCTAAAACAAGTTAGACATCCTAGGATAATTCACCGCTCTAGCCAAGCTTCCCCGGGGTATCTACAGAATGTCGAGAAGCACCTTCTTGTCATGTATGCTCATACTTGTTCCCCCGATCAAGGATAGGCCCTTCTCGTTCCACTCCTAATCAATGGTGTCACTCTAGGGGTACGATCAAGTTTTAAAAGCTCCCTCGGCAAGAAGAAATTCACTTCAGTGTCCTCGGCGGAGTCATGTGCAACATTGGAAGCTTCCTCAATTCGGCACCGAAGGTCTCAAGGGGCTTCGCAATCTACAATCTTTTGGGCTACGGCATTACAGTGATACAAGAAAAGGGCAATATTGGGGATTCACAACCGACAGTCTTTTGGGACAACAATGCTCAAGCTATGCAATGTGGAGAAGTCTTATATGAAAGAGATCAAGCTTAGAGGGTCTCCCAACACCTCAAGTCAAAGGACTCTTGGTTTTAAATGAGGGCTCCGATGTTAAGAATGAATTTGATGATTTTTGTTAGAACTTACAACGAGATCATGAAGGAAGTCTTAGAGAAAAGGAAAAGGATTCACGGAAATGCCAATATGATAACTCGACCAGAGTTACGGCCAATCCCAATGTTTCTGCAAGTATTGCACCCCCTTCTCCAAGATCAAAAGAACAGTCTGCACCCGAAGATCCGTTATTAGTTCAACTCAAGAAGACTCAAGCAAATATACCGTTTGAGATTTTATCACGCCAAGGCCTTATCTTCCACAACAACATCACCATCTCCCACGACTTTGAATAAGGACTCCAATTTTATGAATGAATTTGATGATTTTTGTTAGAACTTTCAGCGAGATTATGAAGGAAGTCTTAGAGAAAAGGAAAAAGATTCAATATGCTAAACTCACGTGACTGGGTTATAGCGGGAAATGCCTTGGCCAATCCCAATGTTTCCGCAAGTACTGCACCCCCTTCTCCAAGATCAAAAGCACAGGCTGCATCCGAAGATCCGTCATTAGTTCGCCTTAAGAAGACTCAAGCAAACGTACCGTTTGAGACTTTATCATGTCAAAACCCTATCATCTGCAACAACATCACCATCTCCCACGAGACATTTCCCAAAGATTCTACTGCATTTTTAACATGGACCCTCCGCCACTTGGGTACCAACCACAAAAAAAAAGGGCCATTCATCTCCAAACAAGAGGAAGATCACTTTCATGAGTTCTACCCAATGGTGCATCTGCTCTCAATACAATGCCAAGATAAGTTGGAGCTTCACACCGAAAGGTCTTCACATCCCGCAATCTACAAGCTCGCAAACAACAAGCCCACGACACTTGGGGCTTAGTAATCTCTCGAAGCTTGGTATCAATGATCTTCTCTTGGAGCTTGCTCACGTCAACAGCAAAAGGCGATTTATTTGAAAAGGTCAAGAGTCGATTCATCTTGGGGCTATGAGAGTCTCTCATAGTTTGGCATCAAAGGCATTCTAGGGGCTTTGCAATCAGCAACCCCTTATCTCGGCATCAAATGTCTTTTGGAGCCCCATAACTGACACATCTCTTGGGGCTAGAAATCACTTTTCGTTGTACATAACGGCAACGACGACAGAATTCAAGCAAGGTAATACGGACTTCGATTGAACATGACTTGATCTTGGGTTGTCTTTACAAACACACAATGGTTAAAATGGTTCACCCACGAACTAAAAAAAATATTTTTCTCACGTGTGTGCATATTCTTTTCTTTCTAATTAAAAAAAAAAAAGATTTTATTTCTTTTTTCTTTTCTTGCGCAAAATTACGTGTTTCTTTTTTGCTTTGCTCCTAGCACTCTCCCCCAGCATTCTCCACCATCCTTGAACTACGCTGGTCTGATTCTCTTAAAGGGATACGTAGGCAGCCTTTTGGCACGACCAACCCATCACCCAGAATACCATCTCACCGACACTCCATCAAAGGCAAAAACAATTCATCATCACCAACATCATCATTCTCCATCCAAAGCATGGACATTCTTCATCAAAAGCATCAAGGCATTCACCACCACAACACTAATCCATCCAACGGCAATGGTAAGTGAAGGTATGATGAATACATCCGAGGCTTTCCTCAAATCACACCGCACACAAAATCACTTTCTCCATTCTTACAAAAATTCTCTCTCATGCAAAACTGCCTTCAAATCACATCACACCACAAGCACAATTTCTCTCATAACTGCCATTTTACATCTCATACATGTCACAAGCACATATACATGCAAAGCACACACTTAACAGGTACCACCACAAGGTCAACAGCATCTGCAACTCAAGGCACTTCATCCCCAGCAGAAAGTGATCCGCCGTCAACTACGCCTGCATCCCACTGAGTCAAACAATTACAGTTTAATGACAACAACTCGGTCCATGGTGAGCCGCAAAATCACCACCTTTCCATCAAGAAACACAACAATATCGCATATAGGCAGACGGAGCCTCGGTTCCCGCCATCCGCAAACGGATCCCGCATCAGTAAACGGATCCCGCATCAGCAAACGGATCCCGCATCAGCAAACGGATCCCGCATCAGCAAACGGATCCCGCTTCAGCAAACGGATCCCGCTTCAGCAAACGGATCCCGCATCAGCAAACGGATCCCGCTTCAGCAAACGGATTCTGCTTCAGCAAACGGATCCCGCATCAGCAAACGGACCCACATCAGCAAATGGATCCCGCTTCAGCAAAATGGATCCCGCCATATATTTTCTATATCAATAAAGCCGCTCACACAGGGAGCGCACCCCTATCCTTTGCAAATTTCAAATTCATGCTTTATCGAGTCTTTGTTTTCTCTCGTCGATGTCCTCGGCGGTTGTCTTTCTTTCGTCGACGCGTTTTGCTTTGCAATCCACGTCGCCGAGGGGCTCTATAGACACCCCGCCTTGGACCTCTCACCCCGATTGCATACATAGTATTTTTATTTAACTTGTTTTTGTTAATTTCTGTTACTTCAGTTAAGTACTAACTGATTCCGTTAGTTTTAGACTAAACTGCATAACAGAATTAATTTTAGAGTCATTCTGTAATTCTGTCTTTCTCAGACGCGGGCGCCTCCGATACTGTCCACGGCCTGCGCGCGCCTCCCGCCCCAAAAGCCGGAAGCGCGCGCCTCCCGATATGGCAGTAACGGATTGCACCATTTTTCCCTCCCTTTTCTTATTTACAACATCCTTTCTTGATCACAAAAAACACTCTTTTTTACATCCACATTCATCCCCCTTATTTTGTAACTCCCAAATCCTTTATTCTAGCCTTTTCCCAAAAATAAATTATTTTATCTTTATTTCTTTTATTCTCTTTTATTTATTTATCTTATTTTTGATTGGTCAATTCCATTTCACATGGATGATTATCTTTTCCCTCCAAATATTTCCCTCCTATTTTTACCTATAAAAACCCCCTTCTTCTACCATAGAAAGGGGGACCTCAACATTTTCTCTCTAGCCAAAACTCTAGACTTTTAGGACCTTGAACTTTGAACTTTCTCCCTACACAAACTCTACACCATTCTCCCTACACAAATTTCCCCAACAAGAGTTCTAGCAACTAAACTCTTTACAAATTTCTACACAATAATTTCTCTACAATAACTCCAAGTCAAAGTTTGAAGTCCTCTTTTCTAAAGGTACACTTCTTCTTCTTCTATTTTATTTATGTCTTTTTTAGATGTATGCAATCCCCATCAAATGGGACATGACCAAATGACCGCTTTATTACATTAAAGTTGGTCAATGTTATCTCCCTACATTTCAATCTCTACTTTAATTTCCTATACATTTCTTAATGTAATTGTTTAGTATAATTGTTACATGTAATCTTTAGCATAAATTAATAAATAAAACAATTCTCTTTTATTTCTCTTTTATTTTCCCCTTTTCTTTCCGTTATAATTGTTAGCACAATTTATTTAGTTGAAGGACATTTAGCATTAGAACACCAAAAGTAGCAAGACCCGCGTAAATGGGGCGGAGTGGGTGTTTAAGTACTTCCCACTCCGTCACCTAACCCCCGAACCCATCTTTTCCTGAATCTCTGGTCTTCGTACATAAAATTGGATTTTCTTAGGTTTTCTCGCGTTCGTCTAAAACGTGGGTGGCGACTCTAAAATCAATTAGACATCCTAGGATAATTCACCGCTCTAGCCAAGTGGGGTTTTCCCGGGGTATCTACACCTAGTCCAAATATATGTGGTTGACATATAATTTATTTTGAAAGAGTTTCATAATGAAAGACTTGGTTAAAGCCACTTATTTCCTTGAAATTTAGATTTATGGAGATAAATCTAAAAGGTTGATTGGTTAAAGTCAAAATACTAATATAGACAAGATAGTGAAAGTTCACTATGCAAGACTCTTGGAGTGGTTACTTGCAAAAGTCTAATGGCATTAATCTTAGCAAGATTTAGTCTTACTGGAAGACTAATGAGCAAGAGTACATGATTAGGATTCCATATGCTTCGGCAATTGGATCTATCATGTAAGCCATGTCAATGTACTCAGATCGGATGTCTCATATACTTGGAGTATGATAAGATAATACCAAACGGATCCTAGTGAAAGTCGCTAGTTAAGAAACATCCTTATGAACTTGAGAAGTAAGAAAGGATGCATTCTTGATCTTTGATGGAGTGAAAGATGATCTTGTAATAGTTACATAGATGCATTCTTACAAACCAATAAATATAAATATTGTAGTATAAATACATGTTTATGTTTAATAATGGTGTTAGAAGAGTTCTAAATGTACCATTAATATTCTAAAAAAGGTTGAGTATCTTGTAGCATGGGATACAACTGGAAAATTATTTGGATTAAGATAATAACTAGTAAACTAGAAATCGTTTCTAGTTTCACTAATTTAATGGACCTTCATTGTGCCAATAATTGTTATTGCACAACCCAATGGGATAATGTCTTATCTAAAACACATACTCAGATATTTCTATCTTATTCGAGAAATCGTCAAAGATGGGAAATGTCAAAATATGAAAAATACCATATGATGATAACAAGGATAATCATCCTACAAAGCTCTCTTGCAATAATGATGGAGATCATAACTAAGCTCAATGGGTATTGGATACGCGTTGATTAGGGCTAGTGCAAGTGGGAGATTGTTGGATAATATGCCTTAGGCCCTTGAGAAAGGCCTATGCGTTATATCAAAGCTTCATTGTTATAGAGATAACAAACTCGATTATTATATCTTTTGCATGTTTATTATAATAATCATTGTCCCTAGCACTTATGAAGGGCTAGAATGAGTTTAATGGATAATCATGTGATGATTATGGTGCATAGGATGCGGATTAAACTTGTGGGTACTTGTTGGAGAACAAGGTACTGGATAGACCCGTTATGAGATTTATGTCATGGTCAAATGTCATAATTAAATCTCATGATAGTCATACCATTTGAATCCTTAGACCTGAGATTATCATAGTCTTCCACATGATGAACATTATATTTGACACAGTCAAACGCTACCATTAACCGGGTAGTTATAAAGGCTATGATTCGTATGATTTGATTCCTGTAGGGAAGAATGATAAGTGAAGATGGGATTTGTCCCTCTCTCAAGAGAGATATCTGCATGGCCACTCGATAAGTGAGATTGATGATAGTGCATGGCCATGGACAAATGAATTGATGTGTTCAACAGGAAGGGATTGGACGATAAATTACCACTAGCATTGTGGGGCTACCGCACGTCAATATGATCAGCAATGGGAGAAACGCCGTACTTATTAGTTTACGGTTCTGAAGCCGTACTCCCAGTCGAACTCGAGGTTCCTTCTCTAGGGGTCTTACTCGAGAACCAAGTCAACGAGGTTGATTGGATGCAAAGTTGGTACGAGCAACTAGCCTTACTCGACGAAAAGAGGCTAAGAGCGTTTGAACGCACAAGGGCTTATCAACAAAGAATGGCAAAGGCTTTCAACAAAAAGGTGAAGCCTCGAAATATCAAAGTGGGAGATGTAGTCCTAAGAAAACATCCTCCCAATGCCATGAATCCCCTTGGGAAGTGGGGACCTCGATGGATCGGTCCTTACGTGGTCAAGAAGATATTAAGCGGCGGTGCAGTACGACTCATAGACTTGGATGGCGATCAATTGCCAAAGGAGGCCAACCTCGACAAGCTCAAGAAGTTCTACGCTTAAAAAATAAAGACCATTAAAAAAAAAAAAAAAACGCTCGCTAGGTTGAAAACCCGCAAGGGCGGCCCAGGCAAAAATTAGAGCAAGTGCAAAAAAGAAGCCCACTAGATTGAAAACCCGAAAGGGCGGTCTAGGCAAAAAACAGGGTGCACAAAAAAAATGGTCTTCATTTGTTTGAACTACGGAGACCTGAGCCTCTCTACGAGAGGAACGTAGGCAACCTTAGGGTGCGGTCTAAAACATAAATTTTTACCCAATCATGTCATAACAAAATGCAATTCTTATTCATCTCATGAATTATTTTGATCATTACAACGGATGATGTTGAGCAATAAAAGACATAAAAACATTAAATCCTAAACAAATGGTCTACTTGATTGCAATCTTGGGGTACTAGGAAAAATTTAATTTCTTCTTAGCCTTTGAAGGGCCACCCGAACGGCTCTCAATCCTATTCTTCTTGGGCGGCCTAGGAACGCTAAGATGGACCGAAATCTTCTTCGCAACAGTTGGGCGGCCTAGGAACGCTAAGATGGACCGAAATCTTCTTCACAACAGAGCGCCTCCGAGCATAAAAGTCATCCAAGCGAGTTCCAAAAGGGTCGGCTAGAATGTTATTCGAATCAGCAGCAGCTTCCTTATACCTTAAAGCACTGCTAGGCTCAAAATCCTTTCCCAACAGCTCAGCCCGAAGAGTGTCTACCTAAGTGATACCACGGCAGAGGGTGCCAAACAAATAGTCCAAGTAACTCTCAGGAAGATAAATACTACCCCGATGAGGAGGGACGGAAGCCCACCGATGACGGTCACCGCCTGTAGATACCCCGGGAAAACCCCACTTGGCTAGAGAGGTGAATTATCCTAAGATGTCTAATTGATTTTAGAGTCGCCACCTATGTTTTAGAGGAACATAAGAAAAACCTAAAAAGAGCCAGTTTTATATACAAAACCAGAGATTCGGGAAAAGATGGGTTCGGGGGTTAGGTGACGGAGTGGGAAGTTCTTAAACACCCACTCCGCCCCGCTTACGCGGGTCTTGCTACTTTTGGTGTTCTAATGCATGAGAAAGTCCTTCGATTTATTGATATACGAGTGCTAACAATTACAATGAAAAGAAAGGGAAAATATACAAAGGAAAATAAAAGAGAGTTGTTTTATTTATTTAATGGTAAAGATTACATGTCAAACTATTCTAACAATTATGTTAAGAAAAGAATGGTAAATTAAAGTAGAGATTAAAATGTAGGGAGATAACCTTAACCAACTTTAATGTAGTAAAGTGGTCATTTGGTCATGTCCCAATTGATGGGGATTGCATACATTACTAAGACATGTAAAATAAGAGAAAAGGAATAAAGTACCTTAAGAAAGAGGACTTCAAACTTGGACTTGAAAATGGTGTTGTTGTAGAGAAATTGTTGTAGAACAATTTGTATAGAGTCTTGTTACTAAGAACTCTTGTTGGGAGAATTTATGTATAGTGAAGTTGTAGATGATAAAAGTTTTTGTCCAAAAAAAGAGTCCTTTTCTAAGGTAGAAGGAGGGGGTTTTATAGGTAAAAATAGGAGGGAAATGTTTGGAGGGAAAAGATGATCATCCATGTGAAATGGAATTGATCAATCAAAAATAAGATAAATAAAATAATAAATAAAAGAGAATAAAAGAAATAAAGATAAAATCATTTGTTTTTTTTGGAAAAGGCTACAATAAAGGATAGGGGTGCGCTCCCTGTGTGAGCGGCTTTATTAATATAGAAAGGATATGGCGGCATCCGTTTTGCTGAAGCAGGATCCGTTTCCTGAAGCGGGATCCGTTTGCTGATGCGAGATCCGTTTGCTAAAGCGGGATCCGTTTGCTGAAGCGGAATCCGTTTGCTGATGGCGGGATCCGTTTGTTGATGTGGGATCCATTTTCTGAAGCGGGATTCGTTTTTTGATGTGGGATCCATTTGCTGATGCGGGATCCGTTTGCTGAAGCGGGATCCGTTTGCTGATGCGGGATCCGTTTGCTGTTACGGGATCCGTTTGCTGATGCGGGATCCATTTGCTGAAGCGGGATCTGTTTGCTGATGCGGGATCCGTTTGCTGATGCGGGATCCGTTTGCTGATGCGGGATCTGTTTGCTGATGCGGGATCTGTTTGTGGATGGAGGGAACAGAGGCTCCGTCTGCCTATATGTGATATTGTTGTGTTGCTTGATGGAAAGGTGGTGATTTTGCGGCTCACCATGGACCGAGTTGTTGTCATTGAACTGTAATTGTTTGACTCTGTGGGATGCAGGCGTAGTTGATGGCGGATCACTTTCTGCTGGGTATGAAGTGCCTTGAGTTGCAGATGCTGTTGACCTTGTGGTGGTACCTGTTAAGTGTGTGCTTTGCAGGTATATGTGCTTGTGACATGTATGAGATGTGAAATGGCAGTTATGAGAGAAATTGTGCTTGTGGTGTGATGTGATTTGAATGCAGTTTTGCATGAGAGCGAATTTTTGTAAGAATGGAGAAAGTGATTTTGTGTGCGGTGTGATTTGAGGAAAGCCTCGGATGTATTCATACCTTCACTTACCATTGCCGTTGGATGGATTAGTGTTGTGGTGGTGGATGTCTTGATGCTTTTGACGAAGAATGTCCATGCTTTGGATGGAGAATGATGATGTTGGTGATGATGAATTGTTTTTGCCTTTGATGGAGTGTCGGTGAGATGGTATTCTGGGTGATGGGTTGGTCGTGCCAAAAGGATGCCTACGTATCCCTTTAAGAGAATCAGACGAGCGTAGTTCAAGGATGATGGAGAGTGCTGGGGGAGAATGCTAGGAGCAAAGCACAAAGGAAACACATAATTTTGCACAAGAAAACAAAAAAGAAAATAAAATCTTTTTTTTTTAATTAGAAAGAAAAGAATATGCACACACGTGAGAAAAATATATTTTTTTTAGTTCGTGGGTGAACCATTTTGACCATTGTGTGTTTGTAATGCCAACCCAAGATCAAGTCATGTTCGACCGAAGTCCGGATTGCCTTGCTTGAATTCTGTCGTCGTTGCCATTGTGCCCAACGAAATGTGATTTCTAGCCCCAAGAGATGTGTCAGTTATGGGGCTCCAAAAGACATTCAATGCCAAGATAAGGGGTTGCTGATTGTAAAGCCCTTAGAATGCCTTTGATGCCAACTATGAGAGACTTGCATAGCCCCAAGATGAATCGACTCTTGACCTTTTCAAAAAAATCACCTTTTGCTGTTGACGTGAGCAAGCTCCAAGAGAAGATCATTGATAACAAGCTTCGAGAGATTACTAAGCCCCAAGTGTCGTGGGCTTGTTGTTTGCGAGCTTGTAGATGGCGGATGTGAAGACCTTTCGGTGTGAAGCTCCAACTTATCTTGGCGTTGTATTGAGAGAAGATGCACCATTGGGTAGAACTAATGAAAGTGATCTTCCTCTTGTTTGGAGATGAATGGCCCTTTTTTTGTGGTTGGTACCCAAGTGGCGGAGGGTCCATGTTGAAAATGCAGTAGAATCTTCGGGAAATGTCTCATGGGAGATGGTGATGTTGTTGCGAATGATAGGGTTTTGACATAATAAAGTCTCAAACGGTACGTTTGCTTGAGTCTTCTAGAGTCGAACTAATAACGGATCTTCGGATGCATCCTGTGGTTTTGATCTTGGAGGAGGGGGTGTAGTACTTGCAGAAACATTAGGATTGGCCGAGGCATTTCCCGCTACAACCCAGTCACGTGAGTTTAGCATATTGAATCTTTTTCCTTTTCTCTAAGACTTCCTTCATAATCTCGCTGCAAGTTCTAACAAAAATCATCAAATTCATTCATAACATTGGAGCCCTTATTCAAAGTCGTGGGAGATGGTGATGTTGTTGTGGAAGATAAGGCCTTGGCGTGATAAAATCTCAAACGGTATGTTTTCTTGAGTCTTCTTGAGTTGAACTAATAAAGGATCTTCGGGTGCAGCCTATGCTTTTGATCTTGGAGAAGGGGGTGCAGTACTTGCAGAAACATTTGGATTGGCTGTAACTCTGGTCGAGTTATAATATTGGCACTTCCTTGAATCCTTTTCCTTTTCTCTAAGACTTCTTTCATGATCTCGTTGTAAGTTCTAACAAAAATTATCAAATTCATTCATAACATCAGAGCCCTCATTTAAAACCAAGAGACCTTTGACTTGAGGTGTTGGGAGACCCTTGAAGCTTGATCTCTTTCATATAAGACTTCTCCACATTGCATTGCTTGAGCATTGTTGTCCCAAAATACTGTCGGTTACGAAGCCCCAATATTGCCCTTTGCTTGTATCACTGTAATGCCGTAGCCCAAAAGATTGTAGATTGCGAAGCCCCTTGAGACCTTCGGTGCCGAATTGAGGAAGCTTCCAATGTTGCACATGACTCCATCGGGGACACTGAAGTGAATTTCTTCTTGCCGGGGGAGCCTTTAAATCTTGATCGTACCCCCTAGAGTGACACCATTGATTAGGAGTGGAACGAGAAGGGCCTATCCTTGATCGGGGGAACAAGTATGAGCATACATGACAAGAAGGTGCTTCTCGACATTCCTTTTGAGAGACTTTAAGGATAGCCTCACACATCTTTCTTGATCGTAGCCCGTAGGGCTCATTAACTATCAAATGAAGCAAAAGAAGCTCTCGTTCTTGAGTCACATAGCCCCTAGGGCGTCATCATTTGTCGAGCAAAGCAAGAGACTCGTCCTCGTGTGGGGGAACAAACATAAGAGGACATGGCAAGAATTACGCCATTTCTCGGCATACATACGTGTAGAAGCTCGAAAATTGAGTCACATGTTGTGGCCATTTGTGATCCAAACCAATTGGCTTGCTGGGGATTACTTGTGCAACCTCGGGCCTTCTTTTCATGAACCCAAAAATGGCACACTGCTGGAGAACAATATCCCAAAACAACCTTTGATTGTGCTACATCTTGTCGAGCCTTTTTCCATTGGCTTGCTGAGGAGATTCAATGTTGAACTTGTGTCTTCATTAGAGGCCGGGGATCTCTATTTCTCTTTCCCTTCTCTCTCTCACTCTCTCATTTTTTTTATGACGCACCCTGTTTTTTGCCTAGACCGCCCTTTCGGGTTTTCAATCTAGCGGGCATCTCTTTGTGCCTTCATTTTTTTTTGACTCAATTAATGAGGAAGTGTGCATTGACTCTAGCTGAGGATGAGAGACATGTGATTTTGCGGTGGAGACCTTTTTTCACTAATGATGAGTGACATTGACTTGGCTAGGGAAGTAGCCCCTAGTATTGACTTTGTATATATTTTTTGAATGACTCACGAAGGCAAGTAAGTCATTAAGAGAGAAGAGAAGGAATGCCCCAATTTGATTGCAAGAAATTGGGAGTATGCAGAAAGAATAGAAGCCCTATACTCGACAAGGAACGGAAAGTGATTCCAAATCTAGGAAAGTTGTTCAATCTTGAGGTGATTAATTCATTGGCAAATGAATCGTACAAAAATGTCTTGACAAGTTCGAGATGAAGGCCGATCACCATAACGTGCTAGGGCTAAACATATTTTCTTTCTTGCATGAGACCGGACCCGAAGGTTGCCTACGTTCCTCCAGTGTAGAGGCTCAGGTCACCGTAGTTCTTGTGGATTCTCCATTCGCCGTGATGAATTGTTGCTTCGTCGTGATTGTTGTCGATGTTGCTTCGTCCTTCGTTTGGTGGAATGATATTGTTGTTGTGAACTTCTTTGAATGAAGGGGGATTTTTTTTTTTTTTTTTTTTTGTGCTCTAACTTTTGCCTAGGTTGATTTGAGGGTTTCAACCTAGTGAGCTTTTTTTTCTTTTTCTTCTTTTTTTTTTATATCCCCCTTTGAAACATTGCTTGATTTTTCCATGGTCGTTGCTTGACCTTGCTTTGGCTTGATTTCGCTGTTGATGATGTTGCCTTCATCACGATGTTTAGCCCCTAGGCGTTCGAGTAACGGCCTTCGTTCTAGAACTTGTTTGAACATCTTTTCATCATTTTGCCAAGAATTAAATTGAACAACTTGGAATGGTGTATGAGGACAAGAACGACTTTAATTTGATAATTGACTCGAACATTCACACAAGTGGGACGAAAGAAAACTTTAATGCACACTTAAGAGGACTTTTGACTCTTTATTTTTTTTATTTTTTTTAATCCTATTTCTAGGTAGAGAAAGAGAAACGGAGATTGTTGTCGTCATCCCCCATGTCGTTGTAGTCCTCATTGTCGTTGTAGTCTTCCATGTCACTACATTCTTCCATGTCATTGCTCGGATTGCTCGGTAACCCTTCGTCGTCGAGGCTTGTCTCATAGGAGGACTCGGCCACTTCTCGGAGCAAATTGTCAACTCTAATTCCCGCATCGTACATGCTTGCAAAATTCGGATAAAAGGCCCAACTAAGACGAGTGCAGTAGTCCATTTTCAAACATTTCAAGAAGATGTCCGTTTGTTCCTTCCTTAAGGGCCTATCAACCATCTCGGCTAACTTGTCATTCCAATGTCGAGAAAAGTCCCCAAATGATTCATTACCCTCTTGCGTGGTGCTCTCCAATTCTTTCTTGGTAGGACGGGACATGGAATTGCCTTGATATTGTGACTTGAAGGCAAGCATAGCGGCATCCCAATTGAGGCGGGTGGAAACTGAAAGACCCATATACCAATCTTTTGCGACCCCCCCGAGAGTAAGTGGGAAGCATTGTGCCATTATTTGAGGAGACACCTTCTTAGGTAGCATGGCCCAAATGTAGGAGTAAACATGAGCATCGGGACAAGAGTTGTCATTGAACTTGCCAATATCGGGCATCTTGAATTTTTCGGGAAGGGCAACCATAATATTTATGAGAAAAGAAGCATGATAGAGATCGGACCTTAGGCCTTTGTGCAAATTTAGCCCACTAAACTTTTGGTCAATGTAGGACATGAGAGTGTTGACCAAACCGGTATCGAAACTTTGGACCTCCTTTCTTTCATTCGTGAACCCCTTTAATTGGTTCTCGAGTTTGGCTACTTCTTTCTTATGGGCCATTTCCACATGCTCGTAACGGGCTCGCCATAAATCATCCTTGCGGCGGACATTCTCGGCTAGTGCATCAATTTTCCCTTTGAATGCTTTCACCATGTTGAATAACTCTTCGTTGGACACAGAAATGTTCTCACCCTTGTTGTTGTTGCCGTTGGAAGCCATTGGACCTATTGAGAGAACACGGTTGATCTTAGATTGGCCCCACAAACACCTTTTGAGTAAAATGATTTCACCCACAAACAAGAAAATACTCAACCACATAAGAAAATGACTCTTTTTTTTTTTAATAAAAGTCGGAAGGACGTGGTCCTTTTTAGGGTTTCTAGAAAAAATAGTGGAATCATCACGCTAGTATATAGACCTTCTCGCGGTCCCATATACTCATCGGATTCCACCACGCTTGTGAATCCTACATGTATCGGGATTAAACTAAATTAATGTAGTAAAGCATACATGCGGGGATGGATTTTTTTTTTTTTCGTCCATAATAACCACTTTGGGGACGGAGTTTTATTTCGTCCATTGCAACCTCTTGTTTCTTTTGGAAATGGCATGTATGATTTGAAAACATTAGTTTAGGGAAATCTCGACACACGAAAACCGACTTGGTCACGGAGTGTTAGAACCTAGACTAAGAATTGTGTGGCTTGTGCTCGGTTAAAGAGAGGCTTAAAGGTCACCTCCGGCATGTAGTCGTGAACTACGCCACAGGCTGAGGTTTACCGCTTCGAAAGAGTCAAGGTCTGGTGGAGCTTGAAACTTTCTAGGACGGGTCTCGACGGGTTTGGGATTAGACTTGTGCGACTCGATTGTGAGCAGTTGATAAGAATTGTGCGCGTAGTGTGAGGTCTAACAAGTGACAAAATATTATTTTTTTTCCAAAGAATAGAAAATAAAAAAAAAAACAAATAATCACATAATTTACAACTTTCGAATCACCCGTGTGACCGATAAAATAAACAGGAAATTAAAAGCAGTTATGTGCAGGTCCGGTGCCCACACACTGTAAAAAATGCCCATTCTATTCACTGTTCTGTTCTGGAAATTTTCCCAAACGCGCGCGCTTTAGGCTGTGCGGATGGGAGGCGCGCGCCTTAGGCACTAGAGGGCAGAGGCGCCCGCTTCTGGGCAGTACCTGCAAATTCATGGGTTCAAGGGACTGCCTTGACCCTAAATAAAAAACACTTTTCCCCTGCAGAAATCATTAGCACAGAAACATGTAATGGAAGGACATGACGGAAGGCGGACGATTCTGGTGGTGAATGTGGGATGCGCGCGCCTTGGGCCAAGAAGGCCAGAGGTGCACGCGTCTCACCTTTTTCCACCAGAATGCCCAAAAAACTGTAAAAAGAACACCAAAAATGAAAAACGCAAGTTTAACACTCTATACTCCCCAGCGGAGTCACCACTGTAGATACCCCGGGAAAACCCCACTTGGCTAGAGAGGTGAATTATCCTAGGATGTCTAATTGATTTCAGAGTCGCCACCTATGTTTTAGAGGAACATAAGAAAAACCTAAAAAGAGCCAATTTTATATACAAAACCAGAGATTCGGGAAAAGATGGGTTCGGGGGTTAGGTGACGGAGTGGGAAGTACTTAAACACCCACTCCGCCCCGCTTACGCGGGTCTTGCTACTTTTGGTGTTCTAATGCATGAGAAAGTCCTTCGATTTATTGATATACGAGTGCTAACAATTACAATGAAAAAAAAGGGGAAATATACAAAGGAAAATAAAAGAGAGTTGTTTTATTTATTTAATGGTAAAGATTACATGTAAAACTATTCTAACAATTATGTTAAGAAAAGAATGGTAAATTAAATTAGAAATTAAAATGTAGGGAGATAACCTTAACCAACTTTAATGTAGTAAAGTGGTCATTTGGTCATGTCCCAATTGATGGGGATTGCATACATTACTAAGACATGTAAAATAAGAGAAAAAGAATAAAGTACCTTAAGAAAGAGGACTTCAAACTTGGACTTGAAAATGGTGTTGTTGTAGAGAAATTGTTGTAGAACAATTTGTGTAGAGTCTTGTTACTAAGAACTCTTGTTGGGAGAATTTATGTATAGTGTAGTTGTAGATGATAAAAGTTTTTGTCCAAAAAAAGAGTCATTTTCTAAGGTAGGAGGGGGGTTTTATAGGTAAAAATAGGAGGGAAAAGTTTGAAGGGAAAAGATGATCATCCATGTGAAATGGAATTGATCAATCAAAAATAAGATAAATAAAATAATAAATAAAAGAGAATAAAAGAAATAAAGATAAAATCATTTGTTTTTTAGAAAAGGCTAGAATAAAGGATTTGGGAGTTACAAAATAAGGGGGGATGAATGTGGATGTAAAAAGAGTGTTTTTGTGATCAAGAAAGGATGTTGTAAATAAGAAAAGGGAGGGAAAAATGGTGCAATCCATTACTGCCATATCGGGAAACGCGCGCTTCCGGCTTTTGGGGTGAGACGCGTGCGCGGGCCGTGGACAGTATAATAGGCACCCGCGTCTGAGAAAGACAGAATGACTCTAAAATTAATTCTGTTATGCAGTTTAGTCCAAAACTAACAGAATCAGTTAGGAACTTAACCGAAGTAACAGAAATTAACAAAAACAAGTTAAATAAAAATACTATGTATGCAATCGGGGTGAGAGGTCCAAGGCGGGGTGTCTACACCGCCCCAAGCCGATTGGAGCTCTCTCGAAAAGTTCAGGCCCATATATGAGACAGGACGAAGCACCCCACTCCTAAGGAAGGGAATTATCTCCTGACGGCCGAACTGGCTCAGATGTCGCGCCCCGACCCGTGGTCCTACTTGGCCCCACGTCCGGGACACGCACGGAAGACGTCATAAAACATTTTTGAGAAAATTTTTCGAAATATACTTTCTATAAAAAGGTTCACACAACCAACTCGATACTAAAACATGACTTCAAGTCACAAAACAACCTTTCACAAACAAGTACTAAGCCACTTGGCTACAACTACTAACTTTACTTACTTAATTACAAACACGAACATTTACTAGATGAGATGATACAAACCAAGTCACGGGTATACTACCCAAAAGGTATTACATTTACATAATGTATCCTTTACTTACACAACCTTTCCCAAAATTTCTTACCCAAAGATCTCCTCGACGTCCTCCCAGTGTGTGTGAACTATCCCCTGGGCTCCTTCTTATCTAAAACGGTAAACAAATAAAGGGTGAGAATAAATCTCAGTAAGTTACTAAAATGCAACTACATTACATGCTAATATGATAAACATAAAGGAACAATACCACAAATAATCATATAGCACATAGCACATAATATGAGAGGCTCTCTATCGCCAACCGTCCCATACCGGTTGGAAATAACGACCAACTCATCATGCAACACATAAAGCGGAAATGAACACTCATACATGGATACTGAGCCAAGGTTCTCAAACCAAACAATAGCCATCTGAGAGGCATCAACTGAGAAGCATCGAAGAGCTGAAACGGGTTTCGGAACCAAACAACAACAACAACAACAACAACAACAACGGGGAAAATGACACAAAGTCATAACCCAAAGTGCCCAACCTTTGGCCCAAGGAAGGGGGTTAAAAATGGGAAACCAATGATAGGAGCCTTACAATGTACTTGGCTCGGGAGACCATTATAATCCCTATCACTGCCCAACACACACAAAAGTACCAGCTGGACTTTACACGCAAGCACCCTACAGAAATACTTGCTTAAACACCAATCAGGGACAATGATTCCAATGTAGGGAACCATGTCAAACACATCAAGAAGATGAGCAATTCAACACATTACAAAGTGTTCAACAATGTGCACTAAATCCATTATTCACATTTCACAACACTTGTGTCCACAAAGGAACCAATTCTACCACTTTAGTTATCCATAACAATCATCTAACTACTTTAGGACACTACCCAAAAACTAGACCAAGATTGACCTCTAAACCCCTTAGTTTGAAAACTCCAAACTTTTTCAGATAACTGGGCGGTCGCCCAAACAGGGCTGTGCGGCCGCCCAAAATGCTCTGCTCCAAGAAGAAAACCCTTCAGATAGATGTGCGGCCGCACGCCCATTTTTGGGCGGCCGCCCACATCACCCGGCAGACCCAAAATCTTAACCAAAGTTCACTCCTTTCATATCACAACCCAAAATTACCAATGCTTACAACACTTAACATCTACAACTTACACAAAGGCTAAAACTCAGCCTAAGAACAATACTAACACCAACAAGAACCAATTCTATTTTACTCCCTTTGTCCCAACTTTACAAGTATACAAAAACATTCAAAACATTATTCTTTCAACATATATAGCATATAGAACATATTCATGACCATTTTAACAATTAAAGGGGGATTAGTAACTTACCTATTTCCGGGAAAAATGTCAAGAAAAATAATATTGATCGGTAGATATGATCTAATCAACACCCTGAACATTTATATGTAATTAGATTTGAAAAAGGAGTAGTAAATAAAATAAAAAAAAATGAACAAGAACAATCTTTACCTTAATCAACAATGGAGGAATTCTCTGGAAATGATTTGGGAAATTTGGTGAATAGGTGTGTGTGTGAACCGCATGGAGAGGGAGGGGAATTAAGAATGGTTTTGCAAATTTCAAATTTTCATTTAAGTCCCTACACTTCCACCTTTCACACATAAACCCCTCAACTATACTTTCAATAGAGCCCTTATAGTTCCATTAACACTTAACTCCCCTAATAAACTTTACTACTAACATTTCAACTAACACAAATAATCATATAAGATGTGAAAATTCATATAAGATGATGCAACACATAAAATGCACATATGATTTTAAATTAAAATTATAAAAATATAAAATAAATATTAAAATAAATAAAACGAATTTCGGGGTCGTTACACTCACTCCCCCTTAAAGAAAATTCGACCCGAATTTTAGGATTGCTTACCTCAACCCTCAAACAACCAAGGGTACTTCCTCTCGATCTCCTCCCGAAGCTCCCAAGTCGACTCTTCCACGTTATGATTTCTCCACACGACTCGAACAAGGGGAATACTCTTAGTTCGCAACTCTTGAACCTTTGAATCAATAACTCGGACCGGATGCTCTTCGTAAGACATACTTGGTTCAATATCTTCGGGAACCTCGGACAAGACATGAGAAGGATCATACACATATTTCCGAAGCATCGAGACATGAAAAACATTATGGATCTTATCAAGAGAATGAGGTAACGCAAGAAGATACGCTCTATCACCAACTCTACTCAAAATCTCGAATGGGCCAATGTACCTCGGTGCTAACTTGCCTTTCTTCCCGTACCTTCGAATTCCCACTTTAGGTGAAACTTTCAAAAACACAAAGTCACCCGATTGAAACTCGAGATCTCGCCTCCGGTGATCGGCATAACTTTTCTGTCTACTCTGAGCGGTACTCAAACGATCTCGGATAAGCTTAACCTCCTCAACTGACTTGTTCACCATATCAATACCCCAAATCTTTGCTTCTCCCACTTCATCCCAACAAATTGGAGACCGACATTTTCTCCCATACAAAGCTTCATACGGGGCCATCCCAATACTTGACTGAAAACTGTTATTATAGGCAAATTACACGAGAGATAAATGAGAATCCCAAGAATCTGAAAAATCAACTGAGCAAGCTCGCAACATATCCTCGAGAATCTGAATAGTCCTCTCTGACTGCCCATCTGTCTGGGGATGAAAAGCTGTACTGAACTTCAACTCTGAACCCAAAGCCTTCTGAAACGCTTGCCAAAACCGAGATGTAAATCTAGGGTCACGATCAGACACAATGCTCACCGGGACACCATGCAATCTCACAATCTCATTTATATACAAGGTTGCAAGCCTTTCCATCGAGTAACTAATCTCAATAGGGAGAAAATGAGAAGACTTGGTAAATCTATCCACGACCACCCAAACTGCATCAAACCTTCTTCGAGTGCGAGGTAATCCCGTCACGAAATCCATAGTAACATGTTCCCACTTCCATTCCGGAATCTCTAACAGTTGAAGTAACCCCGCAGGCCTTTGATGTTCAGCTTTCACTTGTTGACATGTCAAACATTTAGATACATAATCCGCTATCTCTCTCTTCATATTATTCCACCAAAAGTGTTGCTTCAAATTCTGATACATTTTTGTGCTCCCGGGATGAATAGTATACTTCGACTTGTGGCCCTCATCAAGAACTTGGCGTTTAATCCCATCCACGCAAGGTACACATAACCGACCTCTAAAAGTTAACACTCCTTCGGGATTAAGAGAGAAATCCTCAAATTTGCCATCTTCGATTTTATCTACGATTTTCACCAACTCCGGATAATCCTTCTGAGCTTCTTTTATTTGTTGAATCAAAACTGGTAATACTTGGATACTCGCAAAAATAGCCCCATGATTTGACTCACAAGGATCCCAATCTCGAGCATCCTCTAACATTTTCCATTCACGCACCATCAATGAAGCCATAAAAGATTTCCGGCTAATGGCATCTGCTACCACATTTGCTTTACCCGGGTGATAAGAAATAGTGCAATCATAATCCTTCAATAGCTCCATCCATCTTCTTTGCCTGTTATTCAACTCTTTTTGGGAGAAAAGGTACTTCAAACTTTGATGATCGGTAAAAATCTCAAATTTGGCTCCGTACAGATAGTGTTTCCACTTGTGCAACGCAAAGACAATAGC
Organism: Campanula takesimana; assembly: GCA_026119855.1. Classification (NCBI taxonomy): domain Eukaryota; kingdom Viridiplantae; phylum Streptophyta; class Magnoliopsida; order Asterales; family Campanulaceae; genus Campanula; species Campanula takesimana. Next base: position 298,173 of record JAOWBW010001359.1, on the reverse strand, counting down.
CGCAAGCTCCATGTCATGGGTAGGATAATTTTGTTCACTCGGAGTCAACTTTCTTGAAGCATACGCAATCACCCTTCCGTTTTGCATTAACACACACCCGAGGCCTTCTTTAGAAGCATCGCTATAAATTACCAAATCATCATTTCCATTAGGAAGCGCAAGGATAGGAGCTGTAGTCAACTTCTTCTTCAATTCTTCAAAGCTAGCTTGACACTTGACATCCCACACATACGGTACATTCTTTCGAGTCAACTGAGTCAATGGAGTAGCAATTTTAGAAAACCCCTCGATAAATCTTCTATAATACCCGGCTAGACCCAAGAAACTTCGAATCTCCGTAACTGATTCAGGCCTCTTCCAATTCACAATAGCTTCAATCTTGGAAGGATCTACGGATATTCCTCTATTAGAAACCACGTGCCCCAGAAAAGACACTTCATCGAGCCAAAAAGCACACTTACTGAATTTCGCAAACAGTTGTTTCTCACGAAGAACAGATAAAACCATTCGCAAGTGTTGCTCGTGCTCCTCCTTAGACTTGGAATACACAAGAATGTCATCAATAAATACAACCACGAAGGTGTCAAGATAAGGCTTGAAAACCCGATTCATCATATCCATGAAAACAGCCGGAGCATTAGTCAACCCGAAAGGCATAACAAGAAACTCGTAATGACCATACCTACTACGGAAAGCAGTCTTAGAAATATCCTCAGAACGGATCTTTAACTGATGGTACCCACTCCTCAAGTCAAGTTTCGAAAAGACGACTGACCCTTGGAGTTGATCAAACAAGTCATCAATGTGAGGGAGAGGATACTTATTCTTTACGGTTACCTGATTCAGCTTCCTGTAGTCGATGCATAGTCTCAAAGACCCATCTTTCTTCTTCACAAACAATACAGGAGCTCCCCACGGTGACACGCTAGGACGGATGAATCCCCGATCAAGTAACTCTTGTAATTGCAACTTCAATTCTTTTAGTTCAGCTGGAGCCATTCTATAAGGTGCTTCAGATATGGGGGTAGTACCTGGAATCAAATCAATACCAAACTCGATCTCTCTATCGGGAGGCATAGAATATTCAGAAGAGAACACATCAGGAAACTCTTTAACAACATTCACATCTTCTACTTTAGGAGACTTTTTAGTAGTATCCAAAACACAAGCCAAATACCCCACACAACCACGGTGCAATAGCCTCCTAGCTTTCACATAAGAAATAATACGAATTCCCTTACCCAAAGAAGTTGCCTCAAAAGTAAACACAGGCACACTAGGGATAGAAAACGTAACCACTTTCTTAAAACAATCAACAGAGGCATGATATTTACTTAACCAATCCATACCCAAAATAACATCAAAGTCTTGCAATGGCAAAATAACTAGATCAGCAAGTAAAACATGCTCACTAATATGCACATCACAGTCACGCAACACCTTGTCAGCTATCAAACAATTTCCCATAGGAGTCGACACTTCTAGCACATAAGGCAAAGACTCAAAGGAAGAATGCAATCGAGATGCAAAAGACACAGAAACATATGAATGCGATGAGCCGGGGTCTATAAGTGCACGTGCCCTCAAACTGGACATAGAAATTATACCTCCTATCACGGTGGAAGCATCCGAAGCTTGTTGTTGATTGATTGCAAACACATGACCCTGAACCTTTGGTTTTCCCGAGGCATCCCTTTTTTGACCCTGAGACGATCCAACACCACTCCCTGATGGTTGAACCCCCAATCTCGGGCAATTTCTTTGAAAATGGCCAAGTTGCCCACAATTCAAACACTTTCCTTGTTTCTTCCAACACCGCTCCTCACTGTGCCCTTCCCTCTGACAATAATTACATACTCTCTTGCTTTAACCCCCGGAGAAATTACCTTGATTTCTAACACTCGGTTGCCCTTGTGGTTGTCCTCTAAATGGGGTTGAAGTCCCTTGTCCTCCACGATTATCATTCCTTTGTGGTTGTGGTCTACCTTGCCTTCCCGCACTTGTTAGTTCCACCTTCCTCTTGTGTTCTTCAATGTCGTGCTCCACTTGATAAGCTCGATCAACTGCATCTTGAAATTCTTGTAACTTGTGGGACACCAATTGAGTCCGGATCACTGTCTTTAACCCTTTCACAAACCTTGTTGCCTTTCTCTCCTCTGTTGCAATCAAATGAGTACAATACCTTGATAACTCCGTGAACTTGGCTGCATACTGAGCCACCGACATTGTATTCTGTTCCAAGCTAAGAAATTCAACTTCCTTCCGGTCTTGATCCACCCTTGGAATAAAATGTTCCTTGAACTTCCTCAGAAAATTTGCCCAAGTATAAGGTACATGAGCTTCGTCCCAACTAGCCTTCAATGTTCTCCACCAGTACTCCGCAGCTCCACTCAACTTGTAGGTAGCAAACCTAACTCGATCTTCTTCAGTACAAACTAAGACATCAAATATCTTCTCCATGGATTCAATCCATCTCTCAACTTTGGTCACATCTGGTTCACCATCATAGCCGATTGGTTTCATCTTTAAAAACTGTTCTAAACCATACCTCGGAGGTGCATGCTCTCCTCCTTGCCTCTGATCATGGATGGTTTTCATTGCAGCCTCGAACATCCCTTGAAACATAGCTCGAGCCTCTTCCCTTACATTACCCTGGCCTGCAGTACCAGACTGTTCACCCTCATGTTCCGGCATTTTTACTGAGTACCTGCATAAAACACTCAACGTTACTCACTCCATACTCAACTACCCTCCTAGGTCACTTAGTCATTCTAGACCATCTATAACCTAGCTCTGATACCAACTGTCGCGCCCCGACCCGTGGTCCTACTTGGCCCCACGTCCGGGACACGTACGGAAGACGTCATAAAACATTTTTGAGAAAATTTTTCGAAATATACTTTCTATAAAAAGGTTCACACAACCAACTCGATACTAAAACATGACTTCAAGTCACAAAACAACCTTTCACAAACAAGTACTAAGCCACTTGGCTACAACTACTAACTTTACTTACTTAATTACAAACACGAACATTTACTAGATGAGATGATACAAACCAAGTCACGGGTATACTACCCAAAAGGTATTACATTTACATAATGTATCCTTTACTTACACAACCTTTCCCAAAATGTCTTACCCAAAGATCTCCTCGACGTCCTCCCAGTGTGTGTGAACTATCCCCTGGGCTCCTTCTTATCTAAAACGGTAAACAAATAAAGGGTGAGAATAAATCTCAGTAAGTTACTAAAATGCAACTACATTACATGCTAATATGATAAACATAAAGGAACAATACCACAAATAATCATATAGCACATAGCACATAATATGAGAGGCTCCCTATCGCCAACCGTCCCATACCGGTTGGAAATAACGACCAACTCATCATGCAACACATAAAGCGGAAATGAACACTCATACATGGATACTGAGCCAAGGTTCTCAAACCAAACAATAGCCATCTGAGAGGCATCAACTGAGAAGCATCGAAGAGCTGAAACGGGTTCCGAACCAAACAACAACAACAACAACAACAACAACAACGGGGAAAATGACACAAAGTCATAACCCAAAGTGCCCAACCTTTGGCCCAAGGAAGGGGGTTAAAAATGGGAAACCAATGATAGGAGCCTTACAATGTACTTGGCTCGGGAGACCATTATAATCCCTATCACTGCCCAACACACACAAAAAGTACCAGCTGGACTTTACACGCAAGCACCCTACAGAAATACTTGCTTAAACACCAATCAGGGACAATGATTCCAATGTAGGGAACCATGTCAAACACATCAAGAAGATGAGCAATTCAACACATTACAAAGTGTTCAACAATGTGCACTAAATCCATTATTCACATTTCACAACACTTGTGTCCACAAAGGAACCAATTCTACCACTTTAGTTATCCATAACAATCATCTAACTACTTTAGGACACTACCCAAAAACTAGACCAAGATTGACCTCTAAACCCCTTAGTTTGAAAACTCCAAACTTTTCAGATAACTGGGCGGTCGCCCAAACAGGCTGTGCGGCCGCCCAAAATGCTCTGCTCCAAGAAGAAAACCCTTCAGATAGATGTGCGGCCGCACGCCCATTTTTGGGCGGCCGCCCACATCACCCGGCAGACCCAAAATCTTAACCAAAGTTCACTCCTTTCATATCACAACCAAAATTACAATGCTTACAACACTTAACATCTACAACTTACACAAAGGCTAAAACTCAGCCCTAAGAACAATACTAACACCAACAAGAACCAATTCTATTTTACTCCCTTTGTCCCAACTTTACAAGTATACAAAAACATTCAAAACATTATTCTTTCAACATATATAGCATATAGAACATATTCATGACCATTTTAACAATTAAAGGGGGATTAGTAACTTACCTATTTTCCGGGAAAAATGTCAAGAAAAATAATATGATCGGTAGATATGATCTAATCAACACCCTGAACATTTATATGTAATTATATTTGAAAAAGGAGTAGTAAATAAAATAAAAGAAAATGAACAAGAACAATCTTACCTTAATCAACAATGGAGGAATTCTCTGGAAATGATTTGGGAAATTTGGTGAATAGGTGTGTGTGTGAACCGCATGGAGAGGGAGGGGAATTAAGAATGGTTTTGTAAATTTCAAATTTTCTTTTAAGTCCCTCCACTTCCACCTTTCACACATAAACCCCTCAACTATACTTTCAATAGAGCCCTTATAGTTCCATTAACACTTAACTCCCCTAATAAACTTTACTACTAACATTTCAACTAACACAAATAATCATATAAGATGTGAAAATTCATATAAGATGATGCAACACATAAAATGCACATATGATTTTAAATTAAAATTATAAAAATATAAAATAAATATTAAAATAAATAAAACGAATTTCGGGGTCGTTACATCAGAACCCGCTCCGGCTGATAAAAGAAGAATCCCTAAGGCCAGGAAGGACCACATGTCCAAAACCTAAAGTCCACTCCACAAAAGGACGAAGACCCCAAACGGAAGACACCACTCAATGTCAGCCGATACCCGAGATGTAAAGAACTTCTTCGAACCGTCTTCAGACAAATCCCGAATCAGCAATTTTCTCCTGTGAGACCCTCCGAAGAATAAACCCTGAAGTCTTCCCAGAGCCATATGGTCAGAAGCAAGGGGCTTCCCCTACACATCTCACCCGTTTGATGCAAATCATCAAGGCCGTGCAGGGTCTCCCCCACTATAAGAGGGATTATACTAAATTGTTGCTCCTTGGCCTGCAAGATAATCTCAGCCAACTGCGCATCCGCTGTCCCGAATGGGGTAATGAAAAGAACTTCGCTGAAAAGACAAGTTGCCATGGCATTCCTCTTGAAAGACTAGAACGCCATGTCATCCGAATGCAAGCTGAAAAACATCGGCAGCTCGGTTATATCTACCACGGTACCATGCAACATCTTCTTCACATCTCCGATAGGGAGGTTCAGCAAGTCAGTCCAAGAATCGATCACACCTCTATGGTATTTAGGGACAGCAATATGACTCGCCAACGGCATACCGATAATGGCTCCAAAATCATCAACAGTCGGTACCATTTCATTCGCCGAAAAGTTGAAAGTGTGACTGTCACAATCCCAAAAGGCTGCAGCAGCCTTCAAAAAGTCCCAATCCGACTTTAAGGTCCGAAGCGTGAAAAGAATCTGGAACCCAAAATCCTTCACAAAAGCCTTCTTGGGTGGGTCTTGAAAGAGTAAACAAAGTTGATAAATCCTTCTCATACTCACCGACAACCTTGGTATCAAGAACAAAAGAATTGAAGGCCATGGAAAGTGTGGATTGCAAGCAAAATTGAGCAAGAAAAGGGTATTCAAAAATGGCAGAAAAGAGCTGTTGGAAGAATGTGTTCGAATAGAGGCTGATATTATAGCTGTTGAGGATCTTTTGGCCAGCAAATTTCATACCCCGAAGTTCGCTCCCAGAAGCGCGCGCCTCCCGCCACCCATTTATGAAGCGCGCGCGTCTCAAAGCCATCAGCCGAGGCGCCCGCCTCCCGCCTCAGGAATGCCTCAACTGGCCTGTGTCAAGAGAAGAAATCATGCAGGAACAAAGGTCCGAACACTCCCAAAATCAACAGGCCCGAAATTCTTCATCAAAGCCACAACAATCTCTGCCCTCGAACATACAGTTGGGCACGCGTTAATTTGGTTAGCCCCTAAGGCATGTCTGAATCAAAGTAAGATAGAAACTCCCACTAAAAGTAGGTTCTCTCTCTCTCTCTCTCTCTCTCTCTCTCTCTTACAAAAGTCAAGGTCAATCTCGGCTTTTCCTCTCAAAAGAGAATATAGAATAAGTGGTCCGCAGCCAACTATGCCCGTACCCCGCAAAAGTCAACTGCAAGTGCGATTCTAAGCAGCATACAGCTTCTAAACAGCAAATTTGGTCCGCAGTGAACCACCGAAATCACCTCCTCATCTGCAAATTCTAATCAACAAATTCGCATTCATCTCTAGTCCCCTACACGGACTCCAAATCAGCAAGCAGACTTTCGAGTCCCTCTACATCAGCAGGAAGACTTTCAAGTCCCTCTACATCAAGGCAGACTTTCGAGTCCCTCTACATCAGCAGGCAGACTTTCGAATCCCTCTACATCAGTAGGCAGACTTTCGAGTCCCTCTACATCAGCAGGCAGACTTTCGAGTCCCTCTACATCGGCAGGCAGACTCCTGAGTCCCGCCAAGTCCTCTATACAGACTCTAAATCTTGGCCACAGTGGGCCGATTTCTATCATCACACCGTTTCCATCAACAAAAGTCACTCACACAGGGAGCGCACTCCAATCTCTTGTAATTTCAAGATTCTTGTTTTCTTCGAGTCTTCGCTTTTTTCTTGGTGATGTCCTCGGCGGATGTTTTGTTCTTTCGTCGACGCATTTTGCTTTGCAATCCACATCGCCGAGGGGCTCTGTAGACACCCCGCCTTAGACCGCTCACCCCGATTGCACATTTGATTTTGTGTTTCTCCCTCTTTTAAGTTTTTCTTTGTTAGTTTCTGTTACTTCCGTTAAGTTCCTGCCTGACTTCGTTAAGTCCAGGGACTAAACTGAATAACAAGGCTTAATTTCTAGTCCATTCTGTCAAAAAAGTTATCTCTGAGTCACGCGCCCCCGACCATAGAAGCCAGAAGCGTGCGCCTTCCGCTCCCTAGGTAGGAAGCGCGCGCCTCTGGGCGTCAGTTACAGATTTCTGTCCAAGAATCTCTCCCTTGCTCATCTTACATGATTTTGCCCCAGAAATATTTCTTGATGACTGAGTTTTGGCACCAAAAAAATATATTTTCTACCTATAAAAAGATACCTTTTCCACCATTTTCAAAGACCAAAAAATAGCTCTCTACACAAACTATACCAAAATCACTTCCAAGGCTTCTTTCAAGTGGTTCACCAAGAAGTGTTTGAAGGTCTTCGAAGCATAGGTAAAAGTCCATTTTCTTCCCTTTCTTCTCTACTTCATCTCTTCTCTCTTTTACTTTAATCAAATGTGCAATCACCCAAACATTTTGGGACATGACACTGGGGACTACTTCACTTCATTGAAGCTAGTCAAGGAGTTATCTCCCTACATTTCAAACACCCCCTTTTAAACCCCCTTTTATTATAAGTCAAAAATAGGAAGAACATCATTTTATTTATGTAGACTTTGATCAAGCAAGACAAACATTAGTTGGGTGAGGTGGGTGTTTAAGTACTTCCCATCTCGTAACCTAACCTCCAAACCTCCAAACAAGAATCTCTGTTTTCATAATCAAACTTAGGCTATACATTAGGTTTTTCTTATGTTCCTCTAAAACATAGGTGGAAACTCTACAAAAAACAAGTTAGACATCCTAGGATCCTTCCACCGCTCTAGCCAAGTAGTGGGGCTTTCCCGGGGTATCTACACTATGGTCCAGATTCTCCAAGAGCAAGTCTCCACTCTCAATAAAGAGGCCCAAAGCAAAGATGACCTTTGGCAATCCCATCTTGACAATCAAAGGGAGGCTCATGAAGCCAAAATGGATGAAATGAAGGCTAAGCTCTCCAAGCTTTCCAAGAGACAAGGATGACAACGATGAGTCCGAGTGGACCAAGGGTTTGTTTAAAAGCCCTTATGTTAGTGCCCGTACCAAGAAAGTGGAGGAGCCAAGCACCGAGAACAAGGATCACAAGATGGTTGATAAATCATGGCGAACATAGATCAATGCTTCAACGGTCTCAACTTGGGGAAAGGCTCCGACACAAGCCATTATCAGTCATCCATTCTCATGAGCACAATGGATTCTCTCCCCGACAAGTTCAAGATGCCCGACATCAGTAAGTTCAAGGGAAACTCTTGCCCTATGGCACACATCGAGACTTATATATGGGCTATGGTTCCGAAAAAGGTCTCTCCAAAAGTGATGGCACAATGCTTCCCTCTTACTCTCGAGGGGGCCGCAAAAGATTGGTATGCAAATCTCCCGCTCACAGTCCATCTCGATTGGGATGCCGTCATGCTTGCCTTCAAAAGTCAATACCAAGGCAACACCACTCACCGCCCGACAAAGAAAGAAATTTTGAACACCACCCAAAGGGAAAATGAATCCTTTATTGGTTTTACAAGAAGGTGGAATGACAAGCTTGCTGAAATAGTCGAGAGGCCTAATACCAAGGAGAAAATGGACATCTTCCTCAAGTGTCTAAAGATTGATCTCCGCACCCACCTAAGTGGGGCTTGGTACGCAGATTTTTCTCAAATGTATGAGGCAGGGGTCCGAATGGATGACTTGCTCAAAGAGATCAAGAAAACTGCTCCTAGCTCTAACTCAACAAAAGAGGCTTCGGTCAATGCCGTCACCACCGACAAGGGGAATTACAAAAAGGTTCCTCCACCACAAGGCAAGAGGTTTCAAAATGATCGTGTCTACACTCCTCTCCAAGGCATGACTCACACCGATGCATTTGAAGTCCTCAAGGCCAAAGGGAAAATTACACCTCTACAAGGGTACTAACCGAAGACGATCAACGCCAACCATGCCCATCACAAATATTGTGGCTATCATCAACACAATGGCCATCTTACCGAGGAATGCTTTGTCCTCCGTAACATCATCCAAGACCTCATCGACAAGAAGGAATTCATAGTTCCTAGTGGGGGTGATGTCCATGTAATAGAGTTAGGAGAGTTTGAGGAGACTACTCATTCAATTCCCATTGTGAATGAGGGCTCCAAAGATATGAATGAAATTGATAATTCTTGCTACGTTGTGACTTATGATTAGGTAATGAGGGAAGTATTAGAGAATCGGAAAAAGAAGCAAAACGGGAACGTCAACATGCTAACTCGATCTGGACGAGTCATAGCAAGCAATCCCACTACTTCTGCGCCAAGCACCTCTTCTCCAAGATCGCAAGCTCGTGACACTCCCGAAGATCCTTTATTGGTACAACTCAAGAAGACTCAAGCAAACATATCCATTTGCGACCTCATTGCATCTTCAAAGAAGCATCGATACCTCATCATCAGCAATCTCGATGACACATCATTCTCTCTTAACACAACTCCTGAAGACCTTACTGCTATGATAGGCCACATACATTTTGGCAATGTCATCACATTTTCCGACATGGACCTTCCACCATTTGGGTTTGATCACAATGAGGCCATCTATCTCAAAGTAAGGGCAAGAGGGAGACCTATTTCAAGGGTCCTGGTTGACGCTGGTTCCGTACTCAACTTAATGCATGGCCGAATCATGGGCATACTAGGTGTCACGACCCGAAATCTAGGCTCTATTTTATTAGTAATAAATAATTATTATTTATTTATTTGCTTATTTATTTATTTAAATTATTATTTAATTAATAATTTATGTGTGCATTTTATGTGTTATATTAAATTATGCCTAGCATTTTATTTGGGCCATTTGTGCTAGTATTGAAGAGTTGAGTCTTATTTGTTAGTGGGGAGTTTATTAGTAAAGGGGGTAGTAAGGGAGGGGTCTTAGTGTAACATTTCAAATAATTCTCCCTACTCCCTCTCTTCTCCCTCACCTCCCTACTCTTTCACCCTCACCTTCTCCCTCACTCTCCCAGCAAACTCTCTCTCTCTCTCTCCTTGTTTATGGTAAGTTTTTCTTCTCTTCCTTCTCTCTTCATTTTCTTCATCTTATTCTTGTTATTTCTCATTTCTTAAAACATGAATCTTGTTTAGATCGTCGATAGGATCGTAGGAAGCCAAAAATATTTGAAATCCGTCAACTTTGAGAAAATTCAAGTAAGTTGCTTTTCCCCCATTTTTATGCTAAAGTGTTCATATTATGCTTATATAATGCTTGAGTTGTTATATTTGAAGTTGGGTTGAGTTTAGAATTTATTTGGAATTTCTTTGAGTTTTGGTCAAAATGGTGATTTTATGAATGTTGGGATTTGATCTTGATTTTGGTTGTTAAATGTTGTTATATGAGTTCTTTTAGACCTATAAGTTGATCTAGTACCTTAGTATGCTAGTTAAGAGTGTTGGATTTTGGGTTTGTTTTGGATTTGAGTTGTTAATGGTAGAAACCCAGATTTTTTGGCCGGAATTTGCCTTTCCGGGCAAGGAGGCGCGCGCACCCTACCATAGGAGGCGCGCGCACCCTTATGCCCCTCTTGAACAAAAACCTTCTGTTGGATGGAGGCGCGCGCACCCTCCCATAGGAGGCGCGCGCACCCCCCCCCCTCCTCCAATCTTGATTTCCCCTTCTGATCTAGGAGGCGCGCGCACCCTCCCATAGGAGGCGCGCGCACCCTCTCCCTGTTGTGAAATTTATTTCCCTTTTTGTCCAATCTTTCGAGGGCCATATCTTGTTCATCCGGACTCCATTTTAGGCGTATGAATTATCGTTTTAAAGCTCTCCTTGAGCTCTTCGAGATGAGTGAGTAGTTTTGGTTGTGTCCTTGAGTTAACTGGATCCTTTGTGATTGAACGTGATATGGAATTGTGTTATCATGGTTGAGTTTATTGGAACACCTTACTGGTGTGTTGTTGGTTCATTCCATCTTGTTAGTGATCACTTTGTATGGTTCCCTACTTTGGAACCCTAAGTTGTTTAATCAAGCTAGTATTTATTACTTAGCATTTATTTGAAAGCCCAGCTGGTATTTGTGGATGTGTCGGGCGATGTGAGATATTGTGATGGCACCGCCAAGTCCATTATGGTGTCGACCATTGTTTTGCCCTATTTTCCTCTTCCAGATCGGCCTTGGTTGAGTCGTTTGGAGCATGACTTTGTGGCATGGCTCCCGCCCTTTGTGGCACATTACTTTGTTATTGGATCCGGTACCGGGGATTTCTCTTCAGCTTTCATGCTATTATGATGATGATGATTTCTTGATTATTGAAGCTGCGCACGACCTTTATTTGGTTCTATCAGTTGAAAAACCTGGCTATATCCTTTGTTATGTGTTTATTTCCGCTGCTATCTGACATATGATAATTGCTATGTGTTATGTGATTTATTATGGATTATTGCATCATAGCATGTCATGTAGTTGCATTAGTAACTTATTGAGATTTATCTCACCCCTTTTCCTTTGTCTTTGTTTTTCCTTAACCCCCCCAGGTGGAAAGGATTAGACTCGCTGATCACGAGACAGGACGTCGTGAGGGTTGAGCTTTTGGGGCAAGTGTATATTGGTGGGTTTACATTATATAAATGTGTAACTCCTTTGGGGATAGTTGTACCACACTTTGACATCACTAAGATTTGTATATTTTATTATTTTGTAGTGTGAGCTTATGGGTCTTACACTAGTACATTGTCGTCGTTAAATTGTTTTCCAAAACTTTGTGTTATCCTCTTTTGGTATAAAAGGAAATTTTTATCTCCATTATTTTAGAGTTTATTGTTTAAGCCGACGTCCAGCTCGCGATCTCGGGCCCGCGGGGTTCGGGGTCGCGACAGTTGGTATCAGAGCTATGGTTTAGCTCTAAGTATAAGTCTAGGTGGAATAGTATGACCTAGGAGGGTAGTTGTGTTCGGAGTGAGTAACGGTTGATGTCTTATGCAGGTAATTGTTTGAAATGGCTAGAAGGAGAGCAGGCGAAGGCTCTAGTGGAGCACCGAATCAGAATGACTTAAGGGAAGAGAACCGTGCAATGTTCCAAGGCATGTTTGAGGCGGCCATGAAATCTATTCATGACCAAGAGAGTTTGACGGTGAGCCGGATGTAAAGAAGGCTGAGATGTGGATCGAGTCTATGGAGAAAATTTATGACGTATTTGGGTGTCGGACGAAGATAGAGTCCGGTTTGCGGCTTATAAGCTTGTGGGTGCCGCCGAGCATTGGTGGAAAGGAGTTAAAGCTAGTTGGGATGACACTCACACGATTTATGCATGGGAATTGTTTGTGCGGAAGTTCAAAGAGCATTTCATCCCGGTAGTGGACCAGAACCGAAAGGAGATCGAGCTACTCAACTTGGAGCAAGGTTCGTTGTCTATAGCTCAGTACTCGGCTAAGTTCACAGAATTATCCCGTATTGTGACTATCTTGTGAGGACTGAAGAACAAAAAGCTATGAGATTCATCCGGGGTTTGAAGACTTCTATCCGTACTCAGCTCATAGCCCAGAGGATTGTGACGTTCCAGGATGCGGTGGACCGTGCCTATCTTATAGAGCAAGATATTGGGGAACATAAGAGGAAGACCGAGGTAGCTAACCGAGCAAGCCGGGAGGGCAAAGCAATCCACAATCCCGTTCTGATAACCGAGGTAACTTTGGGGGACAATCTCAGTTCTGAGGGCAACCGATCCCAAGGAACCCGGGTACTACTTCCGGGAACCAAGGGAACCAAAACAGGAGACTTTGTTCGTTTTGTCAAAGGGAAGGTCATTCAGAGGACCGGTGTTGGAAGAAACAGGGAAGGTGTACCAATTGTGGCCAAATGGGGCATTATGTGAGGGATTGTCCGAGGAATAGAATTCAACCGACTGGGGTAGGAGCTGGGGCTCCTCAGGGTCAGAAAGGGACGCTACGGGAAAGCCCAAGGTCCAAGGGAAAGTGTTTGCAATGAATCAACAACAAGCCACAGATGATCCCACAGTTATTGGAGGTATTATTTCTATATCTAGTGTGAGCGCACGAGCGTTAGTAGATCCAGGATCATCTCATTCATACATTTCTGTGCAATTTGCTTCTTTACTAAATGCTACATCTGAGTCTTTGCCCTATGTGCTAGAGGTGTCGACCCCTATAGGAGAATGTTTGGTGACCGATAGAGTCTTCCGTGCTTGTGACGTGCTTATATGTGGTCATGTCTTGTGTGCGGACTTGGTAGTCCTTCCTATTCAGGACTTTGATGTTATTTTGGGTATGGATTGGTTGAGCAAGTTTCATGCTTCTGTCGACTGTCGTAGAAAGGTCGTTAATTTTTCCATCCCTGATGTGCCTAAGTTTACTTTCGAGGCTATGCCTTTTGGTAGAAATTTTCGTATCATTTCTTATGTGAAAGCGAGAAAATTATTGCACCGTGGTTGTGAGGGGTATTTGGCTAGTGTTCTTGATACTAGGAAAGAATCCCCTAGTTTAGAGAGTGTTCGGGTAGTTAGAGAATTTCCCGATGTTTTCTCTTCTGAATATGATATGCCTCCAGATCGTGAGATAGAATTTTGTATAGATCTTTTACCGGGTACGGCTCCGATTTCAAAGGCACCGTATAGGTTGGCTCCGTAGAGTTGAAGTAGTTAAAGGTTCAGCTGCAAGAGTTGCTTGATCGAGGGTTTATCCGCCCTAGTGTTTCCCTGTGGGAGCACGGTTTTGTTTGTGCGGAAGAAAGATGGTTCTCTGAGATTGTGTATCGATTACCGAAAGTTGAATCAAGTTACAGTGAAGAACAAGTATCCTCTACCTCACATTGATGATTTGTTTGATCAGCTTCAAGGCTCAGTTGTGTTTTCTAAACTTGATTTGAGGAGTGGGTACCATCAGTTGAAGATTCGATCTGAGGATATTCAGAAGACTGCCTTTCGCACTCGGTATGGTCATTATGAATTCTTGGTTATGCCGTACGGGTTGACTAACGCGCCGGCCGTGTTTATGGATCTGATGAATCGGGTTTTCCATCCTTATCTTGATTCGTTCGTGGTGGTCTTTATTGATGATATACTCGTCTACTCTAAATCCCGAGAGGAGCACGAGCAGCACTTGAGGACAGTTTTATCCGTTCTTGCGAGGGAGAAATTATTTGCGAAGTTTAGTAAATGCGAATTTTGGCTCGAGAAGGTTTTTTTCTGGGCCATGTGGTTTCTAAAGATGGGATTTCGATGGATCCTTCAAAGATTGAAGCCATTGTGGATTGGAAGAGACCCGAGTCAGTGACCGAGATTCGTAGCTTTCTGGGTTTGGCCGGGTATTACGGAAGATATATTGAGGGGTTTTCGAGGATTGCTACTCCGATGACTCAGTTGACCCGGAAGGATGTACCGTTTGTGTGGAGTGAAAAATGCCAAAGTAGCTTTGAGGAATTGAAGAAGAGGTTGACTACCGCACCGATTTTGACCTTGCCGAACGGAAATGACGATTTAGTGATTTTCAGTGATGCTTCGAAAGAGGGTTTGGGTTGTGTGTTGATGCAGAACAGAAAAGTGATTGCCTATGCTTTGAGGAAGTTGACCCCTAGTGAACAGAATTACCCGACTCATGATATGGAGTTGGCGGCGATAGTCTTTGCGTTGCACAAATGGAAGCACTGCCTTTATGGGGCGAAGTTTGAAATTTTTACCGATCACAAGAGTTTGAAATACCTTTTCTCCCAGAAAGAGTTGAATAATAGGCAACGCCGATGGATGGAATTATTGAAGGATTATGATTGTACGATTTCTTATCATCCGGGGAAGGCGAATGTGGTAGCAGATGCGATTAGTAGAAAATCTTATGTGGCTTCGATGATGGCCCGTGAGTGGAAAATGCTTGAGGATGTTCGATATTGGTCTCTGATAAATGACTATTTTATAGTCATTTAAGGTCTAAAAATATAGTTTATTAGCTTTTATTCCACTTAAATTACTTATTTTCTACTCTTTATTTGATATAATGCACTTGGAGAATGTTTTTATGACGCAAATAGGTTTTTAGTACATTCTTAAGGAAAAAGGGAGCTAAGGCATCATCTTTGTGAAGGAAGAACGCTTGGAAAAAAAGGAAATAAGCTAGTCCATTAAAAGTCAAAAGTCCAGTCAAAGCAAGGTCTGCTCGGCCGAGCAGTACCCTTGACTCGGCCGAGCATAAGGAATCAGAAAGGCAGATTTATTTTCAAAGGCTTGCTCGGCCGAGCACTTTCCTTGACTCGGCCGAGCACCCCCTGAATCAGCAAAAGGTGCCTTTTCAAATGAAGACCTCTCCAAGCACCCATCCGGGAAAGATTGCCTCCCCTCCTCCAAAGCTTATATATAGAAGTAGAAATCAGTGTTTTAGATATCTAGAAATATTGTAAACTTACTATAGTGAAATTTGTACTCTCAAACATCAATAAATTCTCAGAATTTGTGAAAGATATTCAACTTTTCTTAAGCAATATTCTGAGTTCTTCATCAATAATATTCAGAGGTTCTTTTCAAGTCTTTTATCTTCATTTCAATTCGGAATAAGTATCTCTTCTTCTATCTTTTCTTCTTTATCTTATTCTTGTTGTTATTTATATGCTTGTGAGTAATCCCCCATTTTCTTGGGGTTGGAAACTCAATAACATTCATGTTTATTAAGTAGTCATGCTCTGAAATTCTTCTCTTCATCTTAAACAATTCTACTATATCAAACTCTAACGCCTACAACCATGATGACGTCCATGATTTGTATGAATCTTAGTTAATCAAGGGAAGTACTGATCGGAGAACCTTGATTAGCGGATCCATATAGTCAGAACTAAGTTCATTACTCACGAGAGTAGTGTAATGGCTTAGGGATGCTCCTTGAGTGGAAAGTATGCTGATTTTCATAAAAGAAAACTTAATGGATTCTTACTAATTATGGGCCATAGAGATAGGGCATAATTAGTATGAGAATACAAACGCTATTTGCTTGATCGTGAGAAGTAGTGTAGGCCAAGCATACCATCCTTGTTTTAAATGAAACTTTAATCTAAATAGAGCATGGATAGTTGATGAATATATGTTGTTTATGTTCCAATCCCGAGGATTCCTTAAAATATAAGAGTTTTTATCTAAGTTATAGTAATTGCAATTTCATTTCTAGTTTAGTGACAAACAATTTTATAACCCCCAATCATTTTCCTTTCTTTATTTTCTTATTCTAAGCAAAGATATTTTGTAAGTAAAGTTGTCCTCGTGGGATCGACTCGCTCTTGCACTACTATACTACATACACCCGTGCACTTGCGGAATAAACCTAACAAGTTTTTGGCGCCGTTGCCGGGGACAACGGTTTACTTTCAAAAATTTTCTTTTGCTTTCTGTTTTTAGTTTTATTTTTGATTATCTAACATCCCGTCAAAGAATTTGTGTCTTTAAATTTTTTTCATTTAGGTACTCTCGGAGTATATGAAAAGAGCCCGGAAGCCTCTTGAAGAGTTTGATCCGGAGCCAGAAAGGACCTTTCACGAAAGGTTAAGAAGATTTAGAGAATACTAGAAGCAAAATGGCACAAAATGGTGACCAAAATGGAGACGGTGACGGAATACCTGCCACGCCACCACCTAGAACCGTTCGGAGTTTGTTAACCCAAGTACCCCGGGAACTAGGACACCAATTATGGTGCCAAATGCCGACGCAGCCCACTTTGAGATCAAGCCACAACTTTTGCACATGGTTATGAATAACCAATTCGGTGGCTCGGCACTTGAAGATCCCCACCTTCACATCCAATCCTTCTTGGAATATTGTGACACCACCCGAATCATAGGTGTCACTCCGGAAGCTATTCGGATGTGCCTTTTCCCATTCTCACTAAGGGATAAGGCGAAACAATGGTTGAACGCGGTCCCCCACAATTCATTAACAACATGGGACCAAGTTCAAGAAGCTTTTCTTGGACGCTTCTTCCCACCATCCAAGACCGCTCAGATCCGGACCAAGATAACAAATTTCAGTCAAAATGGAGATGAGTCGTTATATGATGCTTGGGAACGCTTCAAGGAGCTTTTAAGGATGTGTCCACACCACAGGCTTGAAAAATGGTTGATAGTGCACACCTTCTACAATGGTCTCACATTCAAGACTAGAGAGACCATCGATGCTGCCGCGGGAGGAGCATTAATGAACAAAGGAGTGGATGAGGCATATGACTTGATCGAGAGGATCGCCTTGAACCACTACCAATGGTCTAATGAAAGGGACCAACCGCAAGGAACAACAGGTAAGTTTAATGTTGATGTTGTTACTCTTCTATCTTCGAAATTTGATATGCTTTTTAAGAAGATTGATAACTTGAATACAAATTCCGTGGCTAACGTTAACGTTATTTGTGAACTATGTGGGTCAAACTCACATAGTAGCGAAAGTTGTGATTTGCTTGACACTAATTCTAGTGAACAAGTCAATTTTGTTAATTCTAATGGACAAAGAGGGGGTATGTATTCTAACACATACAATTCCGAATGGAAGAATCACCCCAATTTTTCCTATAGAAGTAATAATGTTTTAAACCCACAACCTTCCTCACAACCACCGGGATTTGTACCCAAGAATTTCAACAATAATTCTTTCCCTCCCCCTAAATCTAAATTAGATCTTCTTATAGACTATATGGTCGAAAATAATAAAAATCAGGAGAAGATTAATAATGAATTTAGGGAAAACTTTAAAGTTTTGAATAATAGGTTTGATAGTCTAGCCGCCCATAATAAAATGCTAGAGAAACAACATGTTTTTGATGCTAAGGCGGTAGTACTTAGGAGTGGAAAAGAACTAATAGATCCCCCTCCTAAAGAAATCATCAAATCAAATGAGGAGAACGTTAGTCCAACCCCACCGTTGGTTGAGACTAATGAAAAAGTAGAAAAGGGGACGGAATCCCCTAAAGTTTCTAGAAATTTTGACCCACCAATACCCTACCCCCAAAGGTTGGTAAAGGCAAAACTTGATAAACAATTTGCAAAATTTTTAGAAGTTTTAAAATCTATTTACATCAATGTCCCTTTTACGGATGCTTTGCAACAAATGCCCTCTTATGCTAAGTTTTTAAAATATATTCTTTCAAATAAAAGGAAACTAGAGGAATATGAGACAGTTGCATTAAATGAAGAAGTAAGTGCTGTTTTGCAAAGGAAATTGCCTCCCAAATTAAAAGATCCCGGCACTTTTTCTATTCCTTGCAATATAGGGAAATTTGATGTAGATAATGATATGCTTGATCTTGGGGCTAGTGTAAGCCTCATTCCGATTTCGGTTAGTAAGAAAATAGGTGTCGGGGAACTCAAACCCACCACCATATCATTACAATTAGCGGATCGCTCAATCAAGTATCCAATAGGGATTATGGAAGATGTCCCTTGTAAAATTGGGAAATTAATCATCCCTGTTGATTTTGTTGTTCTTGAGATGGAAGAGGACCATCACATTCCTATTATATTAGGTAGACCATTCCTTGCCACAGCTGGGGCAATTATTGATGTTAGAAATGGTAACCTTTCTTTAAACGTAGAGAATGAGAAGGTAGAATTTAATTTGACAAAATTAATGAAAAAACCCCAATCTTGAGAACCCTTGCTCCAATATTAACATGTTGGAATCCTTAAGCAAGGAGTTTGAAAAACCTCAATCTAAAGACCCGCTTGAAAGATGTCTTGTAGATGAGAAATTCTTAGATAGCGATGTTGAAGCTTCAAATTATGCTGTGTCTTGATGCTAACGCTGCAGCAAAGAAAGGAAGCATTACATTTGAAAAGTTAGAAGCTAAAGCGGAGCCTTCTAACAATGAGGTATATAAGGCACCTCAAGTTGAATTAAAACCTCTCCCTTCGAATCTAAGGTATGAATTTCTTGGACCTAATTCTACTTATCCAGTAATTATTAACGCGAGTCTAAGTCCTCTTGAGACCGAAAAGTTATTAAGAGAACTTAGAATACATCAAAAAGCTATTGGATATACAATTGATGATTTACAAGGGATTCACCCTAAGATTTGTATGCATAGGATTGATTAGAGGAGGACCATAAACCCTCCATAGAACATCAAAGAAGATTAAATCCTAATATGAAAGAGGTCGTGAAGAAAGAAGTCCTTAAGTTACTTGATGCGGGCATTATTTATCCAATCTCGGATAGTAAATGGGTAAGCCACGTGCAAGTTGTCCCTAAAAAAGGAGGAATAACGGTAATAAAAAATGATAAGGATAAATTAATCCCTACTAGGACCGTCACGGGATGGCGAATGTGTATAGATTACAGAAAATTAAACAAAGCCACCCGAAAAGATCATTTTCCTTTACCTTTCATTGACCAAATGCTTGAAAGGTTAGCGAAGCATTCGCATTTTTGTTACTTAGATGGTTACTCCGGATTTTTTCAAATTCCCATACATCCGGATGACCAAGAAAAAACAACTTTTACTTGTCCTTATGGTACCTTCGCTTATAGGAGAATGCCATTTGGACTCTGTAATGCTCCCGCCACCTTTCAACGTTGCATGATGGCAATATTTTCAGATTTTATAGAAAATATAATGGAAGTCTTTATGGACGATTTTTCAGTTTATGGTTCCTCCTACGACGAATGTTTAAAAAATTTATCTAAAGTTTTACAAAGATGTGAAGAGGTAAACCTTGTTCTTAATTGGGAAAAATGCCATTTCATGGTCAATGAAGGAATTGTTCTTGGACACATGGTGTCCGAAAAAGGGATTGAAGTAGATAGGGCAAAGGTTGAAGTCATTGAAACATCACCAAGACCTTATCATCTGCAACATCACCATCTCCCACGAGACGTCTCCCGAAGACCGTACTACACTTCCAACATGGGCCTTCCGCCATTTGGGTATCAACCACAAAAAGGGCCATCCACCTCCAAGCAAGAGAAAGAGGAAGATCACTTTCATGAGTTCTACCCAATGGCGCATCTGCTCTCAATACAATGCCAAGATAAGTTGGAGCTTCACATCGAAAGGTCTTCATATCCCGCCATCTCGAAGCCCACATGACATTTGGGGCTTAGCGATCTCCCGAAGCTTGGTATTAATAATCTTCTCTTGGGGATTGCTCTCGTCAACATCAAAAGGCGATTTATCATAGGGCTATGCAAGATTGGCATCAAGGGCATTATGGGGGATTTTCAATCAACAACCCCTTATCTCGGCATCGAAAGCCTTTTGAAACCCATAATTGGCACATATCTTGGGGCTAGACATCAATTTCGTTGGGCACAACGGCAACGACGACAGAATTCAAGCAAGGCAATCCGGACTTCGGTCGAACATGACTTGATCTTGGGTTGGCTTTACAAACACACAATGGTGAAAATGGTTCACCCACGAACTAAAAAAAAAAAAAAAAAAAAATCTTTTTCTCACGTGTGCATATTCTTTTCTTTCTAATTAAAAAATAAAATAAAAGGGATTTTATTTTCTTTTTTCTTTTCTTGCGCAAAATTATGTGTTTCCTTTTTGCTTTGCTCCTAGCATTCTCCCTCAGCATTCTCCATCATCCTTGAACTACGTTGGTCTGATTCCTTTCAAGGGATACGTAGGCAGCCTTTTGGCACGACCAACCCATCATCCAGAATACCATATCGCCGACACTCCATCAAAGGCAAAAACAATTCATCATCACCAACATCATCATTCTCCATCCAAAGCATGGACATTCTTCATCAAAAGCATCAACATCCTTCAGCAATCCATCTCCAATCAAGCGACAATGGTAAGTGAAGGTATGAATACATCCGAGGCTTTCCTCAAATCACACCGCACACAATCACTTTCTCCATTCTTACAAAAACTCTCTCTCATGTAAAACTGCTTTCAAATCACATTGCACCACGAGCAAAATTTCTCTCTTCATTTCACACTTAATGCATCTTCTTGCACAAACACATATGCCTGCCAAGCACACACATAGCAGGTACCACCACGAAGTCAACAGCATCCGCTACTCAAAGCACTTCATCCCCAGCAGAAAATGGTCCACAGTCAACCATGCCCGCATCCCCACGATAAAGTCAACAGCAGCTGTAACAGCAACTTGGTCCACGGTGATCTCGCATTCTAGCAAACGGATCCCGCACCAGCAAATGGATCCCGCAATCAGCAAACGGATCTCGCATTCCAGCAAACGGATCCCGCTACCAGCAAACGGATCCTGTAATCAGCAAACGGATGCCGCAATCAGCAAACGGATCCCGCTTCAGCAAACGGATCCCGCATCAGCAAATGGACCCCGCATCAGCAAACGGATCCCGCTTCAGCAAGACGGATCCCGCCATATCCTTTCTATATCAATAAAGCCGCTCACACAGGGAGCGCACCCCCCTCTTTCACAATTTCATAATTCCCCTCTTTCTTTAAATTGTGGCCGTGGTGGGCCGCCTCAAGCCACCACACCTTTTTTTTAAATTTTGTGGCCGTGGTGGGCCGCCTCAAGCCACCACACCTTTATAAAATTTTGTGGCCGTGGTGGGCCGCCTCAAGCCACCACACCTTTTAAAAAAAAATTTGGCCGTGGTGGCCCGCCTCAAGCCACCACACCTTTTTAAATTTTTGTGGCCGTGGTGGGCCGCCTCAAGCCACTACACCTTTTTAAAATTTTATGACCGTGGTGGGCCGCCTCAAGCCACCACACCTTTTAAAAATTTTGTGGCCGTGGTGGGCCGCCTCAAGCCACCACCCCTTTTAAATTTTTGTGGCCGTGGTGGGCCGCCTCAAGCCACCACACCTTTTTAAATTTTTGTGGCCGTGGTGGGCCGCCTCAAGCCACCACACCTTTTTAAAAAAAAATAAAAATAAAATTTGTGGCCGTGGTGGGCCGCCTCAAGCCACCACACCCTTTCCATCCGCGAAAGCCGCTCATACAGGAAGCGCATCCCTATCCTTGTAATTTCTTGTAATTTAAATTCTTTATCGAGTCTTTGTTTTCTCTTGTCGATGTCCTCGGCGGATGTCTTTCTTTCGTCGACGTGTTTTGCTTCGCAATCCATGTCGCCGAGGGGCTCTGTAGACACCCCGCCTTGGACCTCTCACCCCGATTGCATACATAGTATTTTTATTTAACTTGTTTTTGTTAATTTCTGTTATTTCCGTTAAGTTCCTAACTGATTCCGTTAGTTTTGGACTAAACTGCATAACAGAGTTAACTTTTAGAGTCATTTCTGTCATTCTGTCGTTTCAGCCCGCGGGCGCTTCCGGCACCGTCAATGGGTCGCGCGCGCGTTTGGTCCAATAGGCCGGACCCGCGCGCTTCCCGCTTTGGCAGTAACGGATAGCACCATTTTTCCCTCCCTTTTCTTATTTAGAAAATCTCCTCTTGATCGCAAACACCTCCTTTTTACATCCACATTCATTCCCCCTTATTTCATAACTCCCAAATCCTTTATTCTAGCCATTCTTCATAAAAACAAAATATTCTTTTTTATTATTATTTGATTTTCTCTTTATTATTTATTAACTATTTTATTTATCTTATTTGTGATTGGTCAATTCCATCTCACATGGATTGACCAATTTTCCTCCAAACTTTCCCTCCTATTTTTACCTATAAAAGCCATCTTCTTCTACCTTAGAAAAGGACCTTGGACCTCATTTTTTAGACCTTGAACACTTTCTCTTTACACAAACTCTACACAAATTCTCCCTACAAGAGTTTTAACAACAAAACTCTACACAAAGTTCTACACAACCATTTCTCTACAACAACACCACTTTCAAGTCAAGGTTTCAAATTCTCTTTTCTAAAGGTACAACTTTTTTTTTTCTCTTTTATTTATGTCTTACTAGTATGCAATCTCCATAAAAGGAATACAAGCAAAAGGCCACTTCACTATTGAAGTTTGGTCAAGGTTACATTCCAACATTCCAAACACTAATTAAATTCTATTTCATTTCTTATGTAATTGTTTAGCATATTCAACATGTAATCTTTTAGCATAAATTAATTAATAAAATCATTATTTTTATTTCCCCTTTTCTTCTCATCTCAATTGTTAGCACATTTTTTATATCAATAAATTGAAGGACATTTAACATTAGAACACCAAAAGTAGCAAGACCCGCGTAAGCGGGGCGTAGTGGGTGTTTAAGTACTTCCCACTCCGTCACCTAACCCCCGAACCCATCTTTTCCCGAATCTCTGGTTTTGTATATAAAATTGGATCTTTTTAGGTTTTCTTATATTCCTCTAAAACATAGGTGGCGACTCTTAAAATCAATTAGACATCCTAGGTAATTCACGCGCTCTAGCCAAGCCGTGGTTCCCCGGGGTATCTACAGGTACGAACCTTCAGAGGATGACTTAAAATATGAGTAAACCATCAATAATAAAAAGGCCTGAGCTCGCAGGGAAGGCCGTCACTATGAAATTCCCAACTTGAGGCCTTATCGCAAGACATTAAATGGCTACTTTGTCCGCCAGGGGGAAGATGTCCCATACATAATATTTCCTGAACCATAGGTCAACAGCAAGGGCATCAGAGAGCCCGGCCTCGAAGTCTTTGCCGATTGTGAGATACAAAAGCATAAAGAGGAACCACTCCAATGTCACCCCGAGAATGGTGGGGGAAGAAAGTAACCATGGAGTTAGAGATAGAGATTACCGTGGGGGAAGAATTAACTGATCTAGCCTCCATGTTCGATGAACTTGCCATCATGGATGAGTGCTAAGTCAATGCCATCTCCGACGATACCGACATGGGAAGTGGGACTATCAGTGAGATCAAGCCAAGCTCTGAGCCAATCAACAATTGGTACTCAACAAAGGGGCCCGTGGTATCCGAAGAATTCCTGATCAAGAAAATGGGTTGCATTCCATGCAAGGTTACAAAGGAATATTTGTTAACATTCACTTTCGAGTCCGAGAGTGTTTCTGAAACCCTAACCCAAGAGGATATGGAGGAAATAGCCGAGCGTGTGTTCCCTTTCTTTGCTAATGAAAAATTTGATCTTTCTGAGTACCCCGAGATTGCAAACATCATAAATTATGAATTAACTAATAATGAATTTAATGAACTAGTTAATAACGATTCAAATTATGATGAAATAAATCTCGAAAATGAAACATACTTAAATGAACTTGCTCAACAGGTCCGTAGTCGTGGTGAAAATGGCCGAAGGGCTGATGAAGAATTGCATGTTGTTAATCTGGGTACCGATGAGGAGCCGAAAGAAACCAAGATCAGAAGCTTCTTCAAGGGGGAAGAGAAAGACAGACTGACTGCACTGCTCAGAGAGTTCGTGGATGTGTTTGCATGGTCATACAAAGACATGCCGGGTTTAGACAGAAAAGTCACCGAGCATAGGATTCCGATCAGAGACAACGCTAAGCCAGTCAAGCAGAAAATCAGAAAGATCAAGCCAGAACGGTCTCTACAAGTCAAAGAAGAAACAAAAAAGCTTCTCAGTGTGGGCTTCATCAAAGTCATTGAGTATCCGAAATGGCTAGCGAATGTTGTGACAGTCAGAAAGGCTAACGGCAAGGTCCGTGTTTATGTGGATTTCCAGGATTTGAAAAAGGCTTCACCAAAGGATGATTTTCCACTACCCAACATCGATATGCTAGTCGATTCCACTGCCGCCTACGAGGTCCGCTCATTTGTGGATGGCTTTGCTGGGTATAATCAGATTCTAATGGCTGAAAAAGATCAACACAAGACTACTTTCACAACACCGTGAGGCACCTTTTGCTACACAGTCATGCCATTTGGGTTGAGGAACGCTGGGGCTACTTATCAAAGGGTTGTGACAGACTTGTTCCACGACATGATTCACAAGGAAATTGAGGTCTATTTGGACGACATGATCATCCATTCACAGGAGACCGACGGTCAACACTTGATCGACCTCTGCAAGTTCTTCGAAA
Organism: Campanula takesimana; assembly: GCA_026119855.1. Lineage (NCBI taxonomy): Eukaryota > Viridiplantae > Streptophyta > Magnoliopsida > Asterales > Campanulaceae > Campanula > Campanula takesimana. The sequence continues at coordinate 273,168 of JAOWBW010001359.1, read as the reverse complement.
GGCTTTGACAATACAAGATGAGGCTCAATCCCGCAAAGTGCACTTTCGGGTTATCCGAGGCAAAGTTCTTGGATTCATGGTCACTGATAGGGGAATTGAAGCAGATCCCTCAAAAATCAAGGAAATCATTGATATGCCTCCTCCGAAGACACAGAAAGAAATCAAAGGTTTCATGGGCAGACTTCAGTACATCAGTCGGTTTGTGCACCAAATCACTTCCATGTTTGAGCTAATCTTACAGCTACTCAAGAAGAACGTGGCTCTAGAATAGACCGACGCATGCCAAGAAGGCTTCGATCAAGTGAAGCATTACTTGACATGCCCTCCAGTTCTGGTTCCACCACATAATGAGAAGCCTCTCTTGCTCTACCTCACAGTGAATGATGAAGCCCTAGGAGCTATGTTAGCACAAGAGCAACGAGACTCCACAAAGGAGATTTCCATTTATTTTATCAGTCGCCGATTTCAAGGAGGCGAAAAGAACTACTCCATTTTGGAGAAGTCATGTGCAGCACTGGTTTGGGTCACTCAAAATATCAAACATTACATGGAAGCCTTTCCGATCAAGCTAGTAGCAAAAGTGGACCCACTCCGCTACATTTTCAAGAAACCTTTCATGTCAACAAGGATAGCCAAGTGGTACTTCATGCTCGCCGGCTACGATATCACTTACGTCACACTCAAATTCATCAAGGGAAAGTGTTCAGTTATCAGCTTGCTGAATATCCGTGTGACGAAGTGAAGGGGGAAGACTTACAATTTCCTGACGAGGACTTGATTTGCACTACAACTGAGGAAAATAAGTGGCAACTTTTTTTCGATGGTGCTGCCAATAAGCACGGTTATGGGATAGGAATGTTACTTGTCGATCTAAAGGACATCTACACTCTAATTGCAATCCGTCTTGAATTCGAAGCTACCAACAACATTGCTGAATATGAGGAATGTATAGCGGGGCTAGAAGCAGCCCTAGAAAGAAATTTCACAGATCTAGAAGTATTCGGCGACTCCCTGCTCCTTATCAATCAGACATCGGGCAAATGGAGAATCCAAGACCCGACCCTCCAACAGTATGGTCAGCACTTGGAAGAATTGGTCGAACAGTTTCAAGACATCACATTCAATTATTTGCCAAGATACAAGAACAGCTTTGCTGATGCACTAGCCACCATAGCCTCACTGGTTGAGATGCCCAAAGGAAGAATAGTGAAACCCTTCAAAATTTCAAGAAGGACTAGTCCGGCATATTGCATGAGTATTGAGATCAATGACGTTCAAACAAGCCCCCCGTGGTACACGGACATCATGAACTACCTCAACAACGGCACTTTCCCTGATAACAGCAATGGGAAATCTCGAGTGGCATTACAAAAGCTAGCCGCGAGATATATGTTGATTGTGAACCGAGTCTACAAGAGATATCATAAAGGGATCAACCTCTTATATGAAGATGAAACCGAAGCCTAAGATATAATGCATGAAATCCATGAAGGCGAGTGTGGACCCCACATGAATGGGATCATGTTAGCTAAGAAGTTACTCCGTATTGGCTACTATTGGACGACCATAGAAAGAGACTGCATCGAGAAAGTCAAGAGGTGCGCCAAGTGCCAGTTCCATGATAATTTGCAACATGCTCCACCTTCACAACTGTACAACATGGACCACACCGTGGCCGTTCTCTTGTTGGGGCATAGATATCATTGGTAAAGTCCATCCTACGGGAAGCAACGGACAGTCATTCATTCTAGTGGCCGTGGATTAATTCATGAAATGGGTCGAAGCGCAAGCTTACCGAGTTCTCAACGCCAAGAAAGTGGCCAAATTCGTGAAGAACAACATCATCTGCCGATACAGTATTCCTCATGAGATTATCTTTGACAATGGTTCACACTTTGAGAAGGAAATGGATGCGCTTTTAGTTGATTACAAAATTACCAAGCACAAGTCATCCCCGTACCGCCACCAAGCTAATGGAGCGGTCGAAGCAGCAAACAAGACAATAGAGATCATCATACGGAAAATGGCCTCGACAAGAAGGGATTGGCCCGGGAAGTTACCATTAGCACTATGGGGCTACCGCATATCAATCTGATTAGCAATGGGAGAGACCCCGTACATATTACATTATGGTTCTGAAACCGTACTCCCAGTCGAACTCAAAGTTCCCTCTCTACGGGTCTTGCTCGAAAATCAAGTCAACGAGATTGATTGGATGCAAAGTCGGTATGAACAATTAGCTCTACTCGACGAGAAGAGGCTAAGAGCGTTCGAACGCACAAGGGCTTATCAACAGAGAATGACAAGGGCTTTCTACAAAAAGGTGAAGCCCGAAACATCAAAGTGGGAGACTTGGTCTTAAAACAACATCATCCCAATGCCATGAATCCCCTCGGGAAATGGGGACCCCGATGGATCGGTCCTTACGTGGTCAAGAAGATACTAAGCGGTGGTGGTGTAGACACCCCGCCTTGGACCTCTCACCCCGATTGCATACATAGTATTTTTATTTAACTTGTGTTTGTTAATTTCTGTTACTTCGGTTAAGTTCCTAACTGATTCCGTTAGTTTTGGACTAAACTGGATAACATAATTAATTTAGAGTCATTCTGTCATTCTGTCTTTCTCAGACGCGGGCGCCTCCGATACTGTCCACGGCCCGCGGGCGCCTCTCGCCCCAAAAGCCGGAAGCGCGCGCCTCCCGATATGGCAGTAACGGATTGCACCATTTTTCCCTCACTTTTCTTATTTACAACATCTTTCTTGATCACAAAAAACACTCTTTTTACATCCACATTCATCCCCCCTTATTTTGTAACTCCCAAATCCTTTATTCTAGCCTTTTCCCAAAAACAAATGATTTTATCTTTATTTCTTTTATTCTCCTTTATTTATTATTTTATTTATCTTATTTTTGATTGGTCAATTCCAGTTCACATGGATGATCATCTTTTCCCTCCAAACATTTCCCTCCTATTTTTACCTATAAAAACCCCTCCTTCTACCTTAGAAAGGGACTCTCTTTTTGGACCAAACTTTATCATCTACAACTACACTATACATAAATTCTCCCAACAAGAGTTCTTAGTAACAAGACTCTACACAAATTGTTCTACAACAATTTCTATACAACAACACCATTTTCAAGTCCAAGTTTGAAGTCCTCTTTCTTAGGTACTTTATTCTTCTTCTCTTATTTTACATGTCTTAGTAATGTATGCAATCCCATCAATTGGGGACATGACCAAATGACCACTTTACTACATTAAAGTTGGTTAAGGTTATCTCCCTACATTTTAATCTCTACTTTAATTTACCATTCTTTTCTTAATATAATTGTTAGAATAGTTTGACAAGTAATCTTTACCATTAAATAAATAAAACAATTCTCTTTTATTTTCCTTTGTAAATTTTCCCTTTCTTTTCATTGTAATTGTTAGCACTCGTAGATTAATAAATCAAAGGACTTTCTCATGCATTAGAACATCAAAAGTTGCAAGACCCGCGTAAGCGGGGCGGAGTGAGTGTTTAAGTACTTTCCACTCCGTCACCTAACCCCCGAACCCATCTTTTCCCGAATCTCTGGTTTTCTATATAAAATTGGCTCTTTTTAGGTTTTCCTTATGTTCCTCTAAAACATAGGTGGCGACTCTAAAATCAATTAGACATCCTAGGATAATTCACTGCTATAGCCAAGTGGGGTTTTCCCAGGGTATCTACAGGTGGAGTCTGACTCGTAGACTTGGATGGTGATCAATTGCCAAAGGAGGTCAACCTCAACAAGCTCAAAAAGTTCTACACTTAACAAATGAGGACCATATAATAATAAAAAAAAAAAAACGCTCGCTAGTTTGAAAACCCGCAAGGTGCCCTAGGAAAAAATTAGAGAAAGTGCAAAAAAGAAGCCCGCTATATTGAAAACCCGAAAGGGCGGTCTAGGCAAAAACCAGGGTGCAAAAAAAATAAAAAATTAAAAAAATGGTCTTCATTTGTTTGAACTATGGAGACCTGAGCTTCCATACTGGAAGAACTTAGGCAACCTTCGAGTGCGGTCTAAACAATAATATTTACCCAATTATATCATAAAAAATGCAATTTTATTCAACTTTTGAATCATTTTGATTATTACAACGGATAATGTTGAGCAATAAAACATTAAAGTCCTAAACAAGTGGTCTATTAATTGCAATCTTGGGGTACTAGGAAAAATATAATTTCATCTTAGCTTTAGAAGTGCCACCCGAACGGTTCTCAATCCTATTCCTCTTTGGCGGCCTAGGAACACTGAGACGGACCACGACCTTCTGCGCAGCAAGGCGCCTCCGAGCATAAAAGTTATCCAAATGATTGCCGAAAGGGTCAGCAAGAATATTGTTCGAATCAGCAGTAGCTTCCTTATACCTCATAGCACTGCTAGGCTCAAAGTCCTTCCCTAGCAACTCAGCCTAAAGCGATTCAACCCAAGTGATACCGTGGTAAAGGGTGCCGAACAGATAATCCAAGTAACTCTCGGGAAGGAAAATACTACCCCGATGAGTAGGGACGGAAGCCCACCGATGACGGTCACCTCCCCAAGCTAACTGAAGATCCCTCAAAAAGTCTGGACCTATGTATGAGACTAGTCAAAGTACCCCGCTCCTCAGGAAAAGAAAAATCTGTTGGCGACCGAACTGCCTCAGAACTCGCTCCGGTTGATAGAACGAAGAATCCCTAAGACCGGGAAGGACCACATGCCTAAAACCCAAGGTCCACTCCATAAAACGTCGAAGTCCCCAAGAGGGAGGGCACCGCTCAATGTCGGCCGATGCCCGAGAAGCAAAGAATTTCTTCCAACCATCCTCGGCTAAGTCTCGGATCAGCAGTTTTCTCTTATGAACATCGAAAGGAGACAGATCACCCTCTGGAGAATAAATCCTAAAATGCTCCCGAAGCCATATGGTCAAAAGCAAGGGGCTTCCCCGACGCATCTCACCCGTCTGATGCAACTCATCCAGACCGTGTAGGGTTTCCCCCACCATAAGAGGGATTATGCTGAACTGCTGCTCTTTTGCCTGCAAGACAATCTCAGCCAATTGCGCATCCGCAGTACTAAAAGGCGTAATAAACAGAACTTCGCTGAAAATACATGCTGCCAGGCATCCTCTTAAGGGATTGAATCACTGTATCCTCCGAATGCAGACTGAAGAACATCGGCAACTTGGTTATGTCAACCACGGTACCATGCAACATTTTTCTCATATCCCAACAGGAAGTTTAACAAATCGGACAAGGAGTCAATCGTACCTCGATGGTATTTGGGGATGAAAATCTGACCCGCCAATGGCAGCCAAGAATGGCACAAAATCATCAACAGTCGGCAACCATTTCATTTGCCAAAAATTTAAAGGTGTGGCTATCACAATCCCAAAAGGATGCAGCGGCCTTCAACAAATCCCAATCCGGCTTCAACGTCCGTAGTGTGAAGAGAATTCGGAATCCAAAATCTTTGACAAAAGCCTCTTGAGATGAGTCTCGAAAGAATACACGAAGGTCGACAAGTCCTTCTAATAGTCACCAATAACCTTGGCATCAAGTATGAAAGAATTGGAAGCCATGGAAAATGTGGATTACAAGCAAATCAATCAAGAAAAGAGTATTCAAGAATGGTAGAAAAGAGCTATTGAAGAATGGTATCGAACAGAGGTTGATATTATAGCTGTTGGGGATGTTTTGGCCAGCAAATGTCAAGCCCCATAATTCGCTCCCTAGAAGCGGCGCCTCCCGCCACCCATATGGGAAGCGCGCGCATCCCACAATCACAAGCAGGGGCGTCCGCATTCCATTTCTGAAATACCTCAACCGGACCTTGTTAAAAGAAGAAATCACACAGGAACAAAGTCAGGCATTCTCAAAGTCAACTGGACCAAGACAAAAGCTCCGCCCTGTGAATACCCTTTTCTGTCATGCGGGCAACGCACAGGAAGTCTTTATTTTATTTATTTTATTTATCTTTTCTATAGGATTAAGATATTCAAATTGACATTTAACCTTATTAAGAGTCGCCACGTTGTTTTATCGAGCTAAAACATTGAGAAAAGCTAACAGATAGGGTTCGGGGGTCAAGTTACAATAAGAGAAGAATATCAAGTTATCACTCCTATCGCCCGATAGATAGGACTTTCTATCATGATGAATATGTTAGTAGTGTGTTAGTGATTGAGACCGGATCCGAAGATTGCCAGGTTCCTCTCGTTTGAGAAGCTCAGGTCAGCGTAGTTCGCACATAATCGGAATAGAGAGAAGAAGCGGGATCAAGCATAATGAAGGGGGAGGAGAAAGAATCATGCAAGATGATCACATCCTACAATAATGATTGTACCATTAATAAGATCAATGCGAAGTCATCATATTTATCATTGGAGAGTTACTGATCATGGGAGTAATTACCTAAAGTTTAGGGTTTAGAAGTAATTGTTGTTCAAATAGATTCCTAGATCATAGAATTACTTAATCCCAATCATGTTTGCACTTAGGATCCCCCAATTTCATTAGAACCTTTTTAGGTACCCTTAGGATTCTTTGTGACCAGCACAGGTGTATTACAACTCTTCAAAACAAGACAAACCAGCAGAGGAAGCAAATCAGCAGACCAGTAACAAGTTGCCGATCAACTCTATTCTTAACATGCGACAAGTTGCCGATTAAAACAAATTGCTACACATTGCCGATCAACTTATTAAAGAAGTTGCCGATCAACTCCATTCCCAACTTACCGATAAGAAAGACAGTCTTTACTATCAGTCAGGTTACATCGCTCCATCTTAAAGTCAACCTTGCTGATTGTCCCTGTCCTTTCTTACTGTTTTATCATAAAGTAGTTTACCTGCTCTGTAATGATTACTGCGCCGTCTGACACATAGATACTTTTAGCTATACTCTGTCTCTACTTGCTTTTTGCAGGTAACCGGTTGAAACAAAGGGGTCTTTACCATCAGACTTTTTAGGCACGCGTATCTTCGCCATTAATGCCAAGGATACTGCATTAAATGCTCCTCACCTACCCAGCTGGAAATTCAAATATTATCCTTCTTCAACAAGCTAAGACATTAACTCCTCCTAAAATAGAGGACTCAGTGCATTGAAGAAGTTGGTGATTTTAGTGCATTGAAGAGAGTTGGTTGTTTGCAGCATTCATTGAAGCTCAAACATTCCGTGTCCAGATAATCATTAGATCATTTAATAGGACATACACTTGTGCACAACTCAACAACATTGTTAGTATTCCCGAACTAGATCATTTTAAGGAATACGTTGTTTGAGTCTTTCCACACACCCACCTGAGTGAGATAAGTTCTTTTGAACTTGCCGCTCAAATACACTTGGTCAGATATTTGTTTTAACGATTCATTAACTATCTCTATAATTTAGTCTTTGTATCCGGCAAAGCCGTGCTTGTAATAGACTAGGGATATTTAATAGTGCTCTTAACCCAAATCCAAGTTCTGACCAAACTTGGGTAGAGGACGTAGCAGTATTTACACTGTGAACCTCTCAAAATCTCTGTGTCTTCTGTTACTTACTGTCCTTGCCGGTTGGAACTCTATCACCGGAAATCATTATTGTTCTTGCTGATTCATCATTATTTCCTTTGACCAATCTCTTGAAACTGCATTGAACTTCTGGAAACAACTTTGTGTTTAAACTAAGCTCTGAAAATCTTTTATACACTGATTTTGTGTCAGTTAAAACTAAGTCAATTTTACCCGCTGCGCTTACTGATAATAGTTTGCAAACTGATAAGTGACTTTGCATTTATAAGTGTTTCTTCGAAAAGTTTTAAAAGGCTATTCACCCCCCCCTCTAGCCTATTTTCTACCAATTGGCCTAACAGTAATTCCTAGATCTCATGGATCATCATCGGCTATACAATATGAACAGGGATTAAAATATTAGATCTAGCATGTTATGGATAGGATAAGCCGTAGATCTAGCATAATAATAAGAATATCATGAACATGTATGAATGAACACATAAGCATGAAGATCGCTACCCAAGTCATAGAGCATGATATGAATTCTAGTAAGAACATGATGAACACGTTATGAATCATATGAATATAGGCGTATAAACATAATGAAACGAGCATAAATCAGATCTAAACTAAGAAAACATGACAAATTCTCACAAATATTTTAAAGAATGAAGTCGAATCTCTAGCGCGGATTCGCGGACCTTCGGGATTGCTAGAAAGGTGTTGGGTATGCTTATTATTTAACCCTCCTATATATGTTAGAATTGATTGATACCATCACCTAAGTTTATTTTAAGACTTTAGGACCCTATGTAAGAAGTTTTGTAACTTCAATTTTAGCTAAGTCCTCTTTATAGACTAAGCTTAGTGTTTTAGAGCTGAAGCTTTGGATTTGAGGTCTCATGAGCAAATGTTTAAGTTTTGATCCGCATGACCTTCATGCGCAGCACTATCTGCGCATACCTATGCGCATGATTTTCATGCGCAGCGCAGATATACCTTAGTCAAATCTCTTATTTCCTGACCTCACCTTTGTATAGCTTGGAAAGCGTTAGGTAAGCTACGCTTTTTGGTATAGGTCAAAGTGCTGATGTGGACAATCGACAACGTGCTCACTCAGAATACATGTGGATGGAGAGACGCGCCTCAGTTTGAAAATTCAAATTGAAGACAGCTGTCACCCTTCTAGAAGATATCTGAAAGCTGTCAACTTGCTGTCTCCAACGGCTATAAAGGACAGCTGTGCACCAATCACATTGTGACAGCACATCGTCCTTGCTGAAGCTCCCCAACGGGTTAGTTCTTGGAGCTCCACTATAAATAGCCAGCTC
>JAOWBW010001359.1:0-264226 GCA_026119855.1 Campanula takesimana | reverse complement strand
ACAAAGACACCATTTTTTTTTTTTTTTTGTGCACCCTGTTTTTTGCCTAGACCGCCCTTGTGCGGGTTTTCAATCTAGCGGGCTTCTTTTTTGCACGTGCTCTAATTTTTGCCTAGGCCGCCCTTGCGGGTTTTCAACCTAGCGAGCGATTTTATTTTATTTTTTTTTTTTTTTATTGGTCTTTGTTTATTTAAGCGTATAACCTCTTGAGCTTGTCGAGGTTGACCTCCTTTGGCAGCTGGTCACCATCTAAATCCACGAGCCGGACTGCACCACCGCTTAGTATCTTTTTGACCACGTACGGACCGATCCATCGGGGTCCCCATTTCCCCAGGGGATTCATGGCATTAGGAGGATGTTGTCTTAAGACCAAATCTCCCACATTGATGTTTCGAGGCTTCACTTTTTTTTGAAAGCTCTTGCATCCTTTGCTGATATGCCCATGCGTTCGAGTGCTCTTAACCTTTTCTCGTCGAGTAAGGCTAGCTGTTCGTATCGACTTTGCATCCAGTTGACCTCGTTGACTTGATTCTCGAGGAGGACCCGTAGAGATGGGACTTCAAGCTCGATAGGGAGTACGGCTTCAGAACCATAGACCAATGCATAAGGAGTTTCTCCTGTTGCGGATCGTATCGATGTGCGGTAGCCCCACAATGCTAATGGTAGCTTTTCCGGGCCAATCCCTTCCTGTTGAGGCCATCTTCTTGACGATGGTCTCGATGGTCTTATTTGCTGCTTCGACTGCGCCATTTGCTTGGGGCCGGTAAGGAGATGACTTGTGCTTGGTGATCTTGTATTCTACCAAAAGTGCATCCATTTCCTTCTCAAAGTGAGAGCCGTTGTCGGAAATGATTTCATGAGGCACGCCGTATCGGCACATGATATTAATCTTTACAAATTCGGCCACTTTCTTGGCGTTGAGGGTTCGATAGGCTTGTGCTTCGACCCACTTTGGAAGTAGTCGACTGCTACTAGGACGAATGATTGCCCATTGCTCCCGGCAGGATGAACTTTACGATGATGTCTATCCCCCAACAAGAGAAAGGCCAAGGTGTGACCATGTTGTAAAGTTGTGAGGGTGGAGCATGTTGCAGATTAGCGTGGAATTGGCACTTGGCACACCTTTTGACTTTCTCGATACAGTCTCGTTCCATAGTGCTCCAATAGTAACCAATGCGAAGTATCTTCTTGACTAGCATAAACCCATTCATGTGGGGTCCACATTCTCCTTCATGCACTTCACACATTATCTCTTGAGCTTCGGTCTCATTGGCGCATAAGAGATTGATCCCGTCGTGGTGCCTTTTATAGACTCGGTCCCCAATCAGTACGTACCGAGAAGCTAACCTTTGCAGAGCTGCTTGAGACTTCTTATTGATGTTCTCGGGATAAGTGCCGTCTTGAGGAAGTTCATGATATCCGAATACCACGGAGAGTTTGTTTGAACCTCGTTGTCTCGATACTCATGCAATATGTTGGACTGTTCCTTCGAGTAATTTTGAAAGGCTTCACCATTTTCCCTTGGGCATTTCAACTAATTAAGCTATAGTGGCCAGTGCATCGGCGAAGCGATTCTTATCCCTTGGCAGATAGTTGAAAGTGATCTCTTGGAATTGTTCAACCAGTTCTTCAAGTGCTGACCATACTGTTGGAGAGTCGGGTCTTGGGTTCGCCATTTACCCGATTGCTGATTGATAAGGAGCAAAGAGTCGCCGAACACCTCTAGTTCCGTGACGTTTCTGTCGAGAGATGCTTCTAGCCCCGCTATACATGCTTCGTACTCGGCAATGTTGTTGGTAGCTTCGAATTCCAGGCGTATGGCAATGGGAGTGTAGATGTCTTTTGGATCGACAAGCAATACCCCTATACCAAAACCGTGTTTATTGGCGGCGCCATCGAAAAAAAGTTGCCACTTGTCTTCCTCGGTTGTGGTACAAATTAAATGCTCGTCGGGGAACTGTACATCTTCCCCCTTCACTTCGTCACACGGGAAATCGGCAAGCTGGTCACTGAACACTTCCCCCCTGACGGATTTTAGTGTGACGTAAGTGATATCGTAGCCGGCGAGCATGAAGTACCATTTGGCTATTCTTGTTGACATGAAAGGCTTCTCGAAGATGTAGCGGAGCGGGTCCACCTTTGCTACTAGCTTGATCGGAAAAGCTTCCATATAGTGTTTGAGCTTTTGAGTGACCCAAACCAATGCTGCACATGACTTCTCTAAGACAGAGTAGTTCTTTTCGCCTCCTTGGAATCGGCGACTGACAAAATAAATGGCGTTCTCCTTTGTGGACTCTCGTTGCTCTTGTGCTAACATATCCCCTAGGGCTTCATCATTGACAGTGAGATAAAGCAACAGAGGTTTCTCCTTGTGCGGCGGAACTAGAACAGGAGGGCACGTTAAGTAATGCTTCACTTGCTCGAAGGCTTCTTTGGCACGCGTCGGTCCATTCTAGAGCCACATTCTTCTTGAGTAACTTGAAGATTGGCTCGCACATGGAAGTGAGTTGGTGCACAAACCGACTGATGTACTGTAGTCTGCCCACGAAACCTTTAATCTCTTTCTGTGTCTTTGGAGGAGGCATGCCAATGATTGCCTTGATTTTGGAGGGGTCTACTTCGATTCCCCTTTCAGTGACCATATAACCAAGAACTTTGCCTCAGATACCCCGAATGTGCACTTTGCAGGGTTGAGCCTCATCTTGTGTTGACGAAGCCTTTCGAAGAACTTGCGGAGATCGATCAAATGTTGACCATCGGTCCCTTTGGAGTGAATGATCATGTCGTCCACATAGACCTCGATTTCTTTGTGAATCATATCGTGGAACAAGTCTGTCACGGCTCTTTGGTAGGAAGCCCCAGCGTTTCTTAACCCAAACGGCATGACTGTGTAGCAGAAGGTACCCCACGGTGTTGTGAAGGCTGTCTTATTTGATCTTCCTCGGCCATGAGAATCTGATTGTACCCAGCGAACCATCCACAAATGAGCGAACCTCTTAGGCAGCAGTGGAGTCGACTAGCATGTCGATATTAGGGAGTGGAAAATCATCCTTTGGGGAAGCTTTGTTTAAATCCCGGAAGTCTACACAAACTCGGACCTTGCCGTTCGCCTTCCTGACTGTCACAATGTTGGCTAACATGTCGGATACTCGATAACCTTGATGAAACCCACGCTGAGGAGCTTCTCAATCTCTTCTTTGACCTGCAGAGACCATTCTGGCTTGATCTTCCTGAGCTTCTGCTTTATTGGCCTGGCATCTTCTCTGATCGGAATCCTGTGCTCCGCTACCTTTCTGTCTAAACCGGGGCATGTCTTTGTATGACCATGCGAACACATCCACGAACTCCCGTAGTAATGCAGTCAATCTGTCTCTGTCGTCTCCCTTGAAGAAGCTTCCAATCTTGGTTTCTTTTGGCTCATCTTCGGTACCCAGATTAACAACCTGTGCAATTCTTCGTCAGCCTTTGGACCATTCTCGCCACGACTACGGACTTGTTGAGCAAGTTCATTTAAGTATGTTGTGTTTTCGTGGTCTATTTCATCATAATTTGAATCGTTATTAACTTGTTCGTTAAGTTCATTATTAGTTAATTCATCATTTATGATGTTTGCAATCTCAGGGTACTCAGAAATATCAATTTTTCATTAGCAAAGAAAGGAAACACACGCTCGGCTATGGCCTCCAATCCTCTTGGGTGAGGGTATTAGAGACACTCTCGGACTCGAAAGTAAGTGTAAGCTGCTCTTCCTTTGTTGCTGTGCGGGGTATGCAACCCATTTCTTGGACTAAGAATTCTCGGATACCACGGGCCCTTTTGTTGAATACCAATTGTTGATCGGCTCGGAGCTTGGCGGGATCTCACTGATAGTCTCGTTCATGATGACGGTGTCATGGATGGCGTTGACTTGGCATCATTCATTACGGCAAGCTCTTCGAACATGGAGGCTAAATCTGTCAGTTCTTCCCCCACGGTGATTTCTGTCTCGGACTCTATAGTCACCTTCCTTCCCCACCATTCACGGGGCGACATGGGAGTTGGTTCCCTTTCGGATTTCTGGATCTCACAATCGGAGAAGATTTCGAGGCCGGGCTTTTTGACACCCTTGTTGTTAACCCATGGTTCGGGAAAGATCATGTATGGAACGTCTTCCCCTTGGCGGACAAAATAACCATTCAACGTCTTGCGGTAAGGCCTTAGATTAGGGACCTCATAACGACGGCCTTCTTTACGAGCTCGGGCCTTTTCGCTTTTGATTGCTTGTTCTTGCTTCAAGTCTTCTTCGGAAGGCTCGTACCTCAAACCAAATGTGTTCTTGACAAATGGGACTTGCACGGGATGTAGGATTCCTTGCTGATATTTCCCTAAGCCTAAACCAGGGAAGTAGTCCATATCCCTCATCATGCGGAGTACTTTATGATTGCTGGGGTCCATGATCCATTTCCCCCTTCTTTGTCAATGGCGTTGATTGAGACGCCGAGAGAGTGGAGTCTGGTAGACCGTGCTGAACTTGGTGGACGGGCTCACTTTTCTGTGATAGTAATGTTTTCAGCCATTACGGTCACTATTTCATCACCGTTTCGAATCTTGACACATTGGTCGAGAGTTGACGGTACGGCATTAGCACTATGAATCCATGGTCGACCCAACAGTAAGTTGAACGAGGCCGGGATATCAAGCACTTGGAAAGGAACGGACATGACCATGCTCCCAAACTCAATGTCAATTTCGATCATACCCATGACTGTACGGGCGGTGCTGTCATAACCTCGGATTACTTGAGTAGAGGGCTTTAAATCAGAATCCTTAAGCCCCAGTATGCCCATGATTCTACCAGGCATGAGATTGAGTGCGGAACCACCGTCCACTAAGACTCTTGAGACGGGCCTCCCCCTTGCTCGTACCTTGAGGTAAATAGCTTCGTTGTGGTCGGAACCAAACGGTGGAAGGTCCATATCGGCAAAGGTGATGACGTTGCCAAAGTGAATGTGACCAATCATTGCTGTGAGGTCCTCGGGAGTAGTATCGGGAGAAACTGATGTATCATCGAGATTGCGGATGACAAGATCTCGATGTTTCTTTGAGGATGCAATGAGGTCCCAAATAGAGATGTTAGCTTTGAGTTTCTTGAGTGGACAAGTAGAGGATCTTCGGGAGTGTTGTGAGCTTGCGGCCTTTGAGAAGAGGAGCTCGGTGCGGAAGTGGAAGGGTTGCTTGCTATGACTCGACCGAATCGAGTTAGCATATTGACGTTCCCATCTTGCTTCTTTTTCCTATTCTCTAGTACTTCCCTCATTACCTCATCATAAGTCACTACATAACAAGAATTGTCAATTTTATTCATAACATTGGGGCCCCCATTCACAATTGGGATTGAATGGGTGGTCCCCTCAGTTTCTCCTATCTCTATTACATTGACATGCTCGTCATTAGTCACTACAAATTCTTTCTTATCTATGAGATCTTGAATGACATTGCGGAGAACGAAGCATTCCTCGGTGGTGTGGCCACTATATTGGTGGTAGCCACAATATTTGTGGTGAGCATGATTGTCGTGGATCGTCTTGGTTGGTACCCTGCACGGGTGTGACTTGACCCTTTGCCTTGAGGACCTCGAACACTTCGGTTTGAGTCATGCCTTGGAGAGGCGTGTAGACACGGTCACTTCGGGGCCTTTTCCCTTGAGGTGGAGGAACCTTTTTGTAATTCCCCTTGTCAATAGTGACGGCGTTGACCGAAGCCTCTTTTGTGGAGTTGGAAGCGGCCTTGTAACGGTAAGTAGGAGTGGTCTTCTAAATCTCCTTGAACAAGTCATCCATGCGTACACCCGCCTCATACATTTGGGAGAAGTCGGAGTAGCAACCCCACTTAGGTGAGTGCGGAGATCAATCTTGAGACACTTGAGAAAGATGTCCATTTGCTCTTTTGTGTTCGGCCTCTCAACAATTTCGGAGAGTTTGTCATTCCATCTCCTTGTGAAGTCGATGAAGGACTCATTATCTCGTTGAGTAGTGTTCTCTAGCTCTTTCCTTGTGGGCCGGTGAGTGGTGTTGCCTTGATATTGGTTCTTGAAGGCAAGCATGGCGGAGTCCCAATCAAGACGGACAGTGAGCGGGAGAGTAGCATACCAATCTTTTGCCGCCCCCTCGAGAGTGAGAGGGAAGCATTGAGCCATCACCTTGGTGGAGACCTTCTTTGGAACCATTGCCCAAATATAAGTCTCAATGTGAGCCATAGGGCAAGAGTTGCCCTTGAATTTGCTTATGTCGGGCATCTTGAACTTATCGGGAAGGGCGGCCATAGTACTCTCATGAGGATGGATGATTGATAAAGGCTTGTGTCGGAGCCTTTCCCCATGTTGAGCCCATTGAATTTTTGGTCGATGTAGGCCATGATAGAATCCACAATTTTTGGGCTCATTGTTCTCGGAACTTGGTTCCCCCATCTTCTTGGTGCGGGTGTTGACATAAGGACTCTTGAACAAACCCTCGGTCCATTCGGATTCATCATCATTGCTCTTGTTCTTTCCCTTGGCAAGGTTGGTGAGCTTTTCTTTCATTAGCTCCATTTCGGCCTCGTGGGCCTCCCTTTGGCTGTCGAGGTGGGATTGCCAAATGTCATCTTTGCTTTGTGCCTCCTTGTTAAGGGTGGAGACTTGCTCTTGGAGGAGTTGGACCATAGTTGAGAGCTGTTCGAGAGACATGGTGTTGCTGCTGCTGCCGTCATGGTTGATGTTGGAGCTGTTGGAGTGATTTCTTCACAGACTAACCGATTTGCTGAATCCCGGTAGACTTTGTAAGTACCAATTGAACCTATATGCAGAAGAGGCCCTTGTCAGTCTTGAGTAACACTTTCGGTCCATGAAGAGGCTTAGAACACACAGTTGGGCACACGACTCGAACCACATAAGAAAAGACTCTTTTTTTTTTTTTTTATAAGTCGGAGGGAATGAATCCCTTTTGGGGTTTCTAAGAAAATAATGGAATCGTCACACTAGTATATAGACCATCTCGCGGTCCCATATACTCATCGGATTCCACCATGTTTGTGAATCCTACATGTATCGGGATTAGACTAAATTAATGTAGTAAAGCATACATGCGGGGACGGATTTTTATTTTCGTCCAAAATAACCACTTTTGGGGACGGATTTTTATTGTGTCCCTTTCAACAAGTTGGCATGTATGATTTGAAGACATTAGTTTAGGGAAATCTCGGTACATGGAAACCGACTTGAGTCACGGAGTGTTAGACCCTAACTAGAATTGTGTGGTTTGTGCTCGGCTTGAATATGAGGCTCAAAGGTCACCCCCGGCATGTAGTCTTGAACTACGCCACGGGCTGAGGTTTACCGCTTCGAAAGAGCCAAGGTCTGGTGGAGCTTGAAACTTTCTAGGACGTGCCTCGACGGGTTTGGGGTTGGACTTGTGCGACTCGATAGTGAGCAGTTCATAGGAATATGTGCATGTAGTGTGAGGTCTAACAAGTGACAAAAAAAATTTCTTTTATTTTTTTTTTTTTATTTTTTTTTTTTGAAAAGAAAGAAAAACACACAAAACACATAAGCACATAAAATTACAACTCCCGAATCACCCGTGTGACCGGTAAATAAAACATAGAATTAAAACAGTCCGAGGGTTCAATTCTGTTCTGATGCTGGCAACTGTGCCCACACCCCACTGTTCTGCTCAGTCACTGAAACCTGTTTCTGTTCTGGAAACCAACCCAGAAGCGTGCGCCTCTGAGTTCTGATGTGGGACGCGCGCGCATGGCGCAATCATTATGGGAGGCGCGCGCTTCTGGGACACACCTGTCAGAATGTCAGACTTTGGACTCAGGGGATTGCCCTGGTCCCATGTTCATATTGTAACCCCTGCGGAAGTGATTAGTGCAGAATAACAGAAGAAGAAGATGAAGAATATGAAGAAGTGGGCGATTCTGTTTCTTGATGTGGGATGCGCGCGCCTTAGGCTTAAAATGCCAGACGCGCGCGCCTCCCCCGTCAGGAAACAGAATGCCCAGAAAAAATGTAGATTTTGATCAGAATGCAAGTTTAACCCTCAATTATCTCCCCAGCGGAGTCGCCACTGTAGATACCCCGGGGGAAACCACGGCCTTAGGCTCGAGCGCGCGTTGGTTTGTATCCTAGGATGTCTAACTTGTTTTTAGAGTCGCCACCTATGTTTTGAGGAACATAAGAAAAACCTATTGATTGTAGCCTAAGTTTGATTACGAAAACAGAGATTCTTTGTTTTGAGGTTCGGGGGTTAGATTACGAGATGGGAAGTACCGAAACACCCATCTTGCCCAACTAAAGTTGGTCTTGCTTGATCAAAATCTACATGAATGAAAATGTTCTTCTTCTTCTTCTTTAAGTCATGAAAAGGGGGGATTTAAAAATAGGATTTGGAATGTAGGAGATAACTCCTTAACCAACCTCAATGAGATGAGGTGATCATTAGAGTCATGTCCCAAAATGATTTGGGTGATTGCACATTTGATCAAAGTAAAAAGAGAGAGGAGATGAAGTAGAAAAGGAAGGAAAAGATGGACTTTTACCTACAATTTGAAGACCTTCAAATATTTCTTGATGAAATCCTTGGAGAACCTTTAGAAAGTGATTTTGGTATAGTTTTTGTAAGTTCAATTTTCGGTCCAAGTTTTCGATCCTTGAAAATGGAGGTAAAGAGAGGTTTTTATAGGTGAAAGAGGGGTGTTTTTGGTGCCAAAACTCAGTCACCAAGAAATCCTTCCCGGGCAAAATCCTGTAAATTGAGCAAGGGAGGGAATCCTGGCCAGAAATCTGTAACTGACGCCCAGAGGCGCGCGCTTCCTGCTTTGGGGGCGGGAGGCGCGCGCGCCTGGCTCCTCCTGTCGGAGGCGCGCGACTCAGAGAAGGCAATTTTGACAGAATGGACTAGAAAGTCAGCCCTGTCATTCAGTTTAGTCCCTGGACTTAACGAAGTCAGTCAGGAACTTAACGGAAGTGACAGAAACTAACGAGAAACACTTAGAATGGGGAGAAACACAAAATCAAATGTGCAATCGGGGTGAGCGGTCCAAGGCGGGGTGTCTACACAAGTATGTGAGATGCATGTATAAACATGGCAAGTGTGTGTAGGGTGCATGTGTGAACATGGCAAGTATGTGAGGTGCATGTATAAACATGGCAAGTGTGTGCACGTGAAAACATGGCAGGTGTGTGCATGTGTAAACATGGCAGGTGTGTGCATGTGTAAACATGGCAAAGTGTGTGGTGCATGCGAGAACATGGCAAACATCATGATGTGAACGAAAGTTAGACCCACTAAGTTTGAAAAAGTTTCAAAGCAGTCCCCAGCAGAGTCGCCACTGTGAATACCCCTTTCCGATGAAGCGACGCATGGAAAGTATCTTGTGATTATTTTTATTTACAAAGGGAATATTCTTAACGACATTAAAATTATGAGAGTCGCCACGCCGTTTTAATTAAAGCCAAAACATTGAAAAAAGCATGTTTAATGGGTTCGGGGGTCAAATTACAACAAGAGAAGAATATTGGACGTTATCACTCCTATTGCCCGAATTGATCGGTCTTTCTATCATGATGAATGTGTTAGTAGTGTGTTAGTGATTTAGACCGGATCCGAAGATTGCCTACGTTCCTCTCAATGTGAGAAGCTCAGGTCAGCGTAGTTCGCAGAGAATTAGAATAGGCAGAAGAATCGGGATCATGCATAATGAAGGGGGAATTACCTAAAGATTAGGGTTTAGAAATAGTTCCTAGATCATCCTCGGGTTGATGAACCCTCAATCATCATCGGCTATGAAATAACATGTAATTATGAAGATCGCAACCCTAAATATAGCATAAACAAGGTTTTAATCTATGAACACGAAGAACATGCGAAGAACATATATGAACATATGAATGAACATGCAAAGCTCATGAAGAAACTATGAATAAACATGCAAGAACATGAATATACAAGATCTACATTAAAAATAATGCAAGAACATGAAGAAAAAGTTAGAAAACTTACCTATGTTGGCAAGAAATAAACCTTGGATCTCCTTGAGTGTTTGAATGCTAATTAGAGAGAAAAATAGTGTTTAAGAACTCCAAAATTCGTACTTTAGAACTCTCAAAATCGGACCTTAAACCAATAGCATGGGATTGATTTATATAGTAAACTGATGGGAGGATCTGATGGTCCAGATCATCCAGCGCAAGGTTGGCCGCCTGGCCATGGTTGAAGCCGGTGACAATAGTGGCCGCGTGGCCAAGATAAACGCGGAGCAAGGTTGGCCGCGTGGCCAAGTCTGCAGGCTGACTTGATTCTTAAGCTAGGGTTTCTGCATGGTTTTAAGGAAACTATTTGCTACCTAATTTGATAGATTTTGCCATAAATGAGATATTTTGGGAATCCGGGACAAGTCTTTGCAAGGTTTCTAATTCCTATAAAGTCCTTGTATTTTTGGGAAAGTCCTAATAAACTCATTTTCAGGTCGGGTACTAACACCCGCCCCGTATGGTTCATAATCACAATTTTTTTGGGCTTTAACCCAGCCTTTAAAGAGTCCAACAGCCCAATAATATACAATTACAACATTGTATAAAATTTAAATCCAATCTAATAATTTCAACCATCCCATTCACACCCAAAGTATACAATTACAACACATTTATAGTAATTTACTACATATATTAGTATACGGGGCGGGGCGGGGCTCCGCGGGTTGAGGTGTGCAACCAAACCCGCCCCGCAACCCGTCAGGTTTTGAAAAAAGGCTACCAAACCCGCCCCGCTGCGGTGCGGACTGTCCCGGATACGGAGCGGGTTCGGATAGATTGCCATCCCTAGTTACTACCTACGTGTCCTACAACCGCAAATCAGCATCCGTCCCAAAATTTTTTTGTTTTATTTTATTTTCTCGATCCGTTCCAAAACGTCGTGCTTAATTTCGGGATGTCACAATCTTCCCTCCTTAAAAAGAATTCGTCCGCGAATTCTACTTAGTCTAGCTCACGATTATCTTATACAAATGCCCCAAGATCTTATCCCCGAGCTAGCTCACAAGCCTTAAGGTCGGGGTACCGCTCTGATACCAACTGTAACACCCCGAAAAATTCTACTTTCCATAAATATCAAAAAGTCACAATTTACATCTATACGATACTAAACAAAGCCTCATTACTAATAATTCTCAAATGTTCTATAAACTGCTCCGCCCCAATCATTTCATCCCGATCATCGCTTAACTGCAAAACTGAAACTGGAGGGAGGGGGGTGAGCTGGGGGGCTCAGTAAGAAAGGGGATACACAATATCACAGATGTCAATGAAACACAAACACCAAATAACAATGTCCATGAAATTATAAATATGGACTTGCCAATAAGACCCGTTTCATAAACCGAATAACTGATCAATCATACTTTACAGTCCGATGCACTAATTATGTTCGGGCCCAGTGGCTTAACCAAATTAACTGAATTGTTGGCCGCCCTCATGGAGACGGACCCAGCACAAACACAATAACCAATAACCGAGCCAACTGCGACCGTCACATAATTAACTACATCACAATTGTTCCATATAACAAATCTCATATTTGAGAGCAATTAACACACAAAGCATGCTTTCCAAATAACCGTAATATTTACGGACCAAATCCAATATCAACGCAATAATCAAGTGGGACCGAACAAATGAACTACGTATCAATAAAATGGAGTATTACGATAAGACGGGTATAAAAGAAAATGACACGGAATCAATACTGCGTAGTCTCCCTTACCTCAAAATTACTTAAATGTGGGACATCAATTATTCACCGCAACTGGACCTTAATATCCACGGCTCTAGCTTAGTGAAAATGTGAAAATGTTTCCTTTTGCACTCTCTGAGTAACCTTAAGAATAAAATTGGGATAAGTCACAAGAAAATGCCTTGTCATGCTTAAATTGGTATTTGCTGTCAATTTGTACCACGTACCATGAGGCCATTTCAAAATGTCTAAGTGTCGAGGTTACTACCTACGTGGCCTACAACCGCAAATCATTATCCGTCCCAATTTTTTTTTTGTTTTATTTTATTGTCCCGATCCGTCCCAAAACGTCGTGCTTAATTTCGGGATGTCACACTCTACGCGGGAGAGCGTCCGGTCCACCAGCCTTCATGACGCGAATTTCTTCCTTTGCTCCGATCGCTAGTTCCCGGTTGGTCCTTTATTCCAACAATCTCCCACCTAGAGATCAACCGCATATAAGCCCCGTATCCGTTCTTCAACTCATCCTTAATGCCATAGTGCTCACCTCGATCATGGTAGTGCCGTCCTCCTCTCCTATTCTCCAAGCCCCGTTGAAGCTATGCATAACATCAACTTATCATGGTTTACAACCTTGGTCAACATGTCAGCCGGGTTCTTCGATCCTTGAATCTTCTCCAGCCTTAAGATCTTCCTCTCCAAGAGATGTTTGATGTAATGAAACCTCATCTCGATGTGCTTCGTACTAGAATGAAACGCTGGATTCCTTGCTAGATGAATTGCACTCTAACTGTCACTGTAGAGAGCATTACCACTTCGTGTCTTCCCAAGTTCACCCAAGAAGTTCTGCAACCATACCATCTCTTTGCTTGCCTTTGTTACTGCCACATATTCTGCTTCCGCAGTAGACTGAGCCATGATCTTCTGCAATTTAGAAGCCCAGGAGATAGCCGTACCACCCAATGTAAACACATAACCCATAGTACTTCTCCTCTTATCAAGATCACTTGATGCCAAATCTGCATCAACATAACCCGCTAACACGACATCCTTGCTTGAGAAACATAGAGCCTTACCAGAAGTACCCTTTAAGTAACGAATGATCCATTTAACCGCTTCCCAATGTTGCTTTCCTGGATTGCCCATGTACCGGCTGACTACTCCCACCGCATGTGCAATGTCTGGCCTTGTACACACCATAGCATACATTAGACTCCCCACTGCCGAAGCATATGGAGTCTTAGCCATCTTGTCACGCTCCTCCTTGCCCTTAGGTGAGTCCTTTTCGGATAGCTTAAGTTCTCAATTGTCAACAAAACTACTAAGAACACGATCAATTCAGGTGATCACCAACTCCGACGACTACCAACTCCGGTGACCACCTCCGGCGACCAAACAATCGAGAACTTATCAGTAAATTCTCAACTGTCAACTAAACTAATAAGAACACGATCAATTCAGGCGATCACTAGCTCCAGCGACTACCAACTCAAGTGACCACCTCCGGCGACCAAACAATCGAGAACTCACCAGTAAGTTCTCAGCTTTCAACTAAACTACCAAGAACACAAACAACTCCGGGGCCACCAACTCCAGCAACCAAAGAATCGAGAACTTGTCAGTAAGTTCTCAGTTGTCAACTAAACTACGAAGAACACGAACAACTCCGGCGACCAAACAATCGATAACTTGTCAGTAAGTTCTCCGTTGTCAACTAAACTACTACGAACACGATAAACCCTGGTGACCAAACAATTGAGAACTTATTAGTAAGTTCTCAGTTGTCAACTAAACTACTAAGAACACGACTAACTCCGGAGACCAAACATTCGAGAAATTATCAGTAAGTCTCAGTTGTCAACTAAACTACTAAGAACATGATCAACTTCGGCGACCAAATATTCGAGAACTTATTAGTTGATTCTTAGTTGTCAACTAAACTACTAAGTAACATGATCAACTTCGACGACCAAACAATCGAGAACTTATCAGTAAGTTCTCAGTTGTTAACCAAACTTGTAAGAACATGACCAATATCGGCACCTAACTCCAGCGACCGAACAATCGAGAACTTACCAGTAAGTTCTCAGGTGTCAGCTAAACTACTAAGAACACGATCAACTCTGACGACCAGACAACTGAGAACTTATCAAGTTCCCAGTTGTTAACTAAATTGCTAAGAACACGATCAACTCTAGTGACCAAACAACTGAGAACTTATTAGTTGGTTCTCAATTGTCAACTACTAAAAACACGATCAATTCCGGCCATCAACTTCCGCAACCAATCAAATGAGAACTTAATAATATGTTTTCAGTTGTCAAAGGATATTGTTTGGCATTGTCAATCCATTAAGAAAAATGGTCAATGATTTTTTGTTCACATTATTACAACTACTAGAGCCTAATATGTTATTTCCTTTGGTAAACAAATACTCCCCCAATCTGAAAATGTGTGAGTTATTCAAGAATTTGCACTAACTATAAGCAAATACTTCTTTATAAATTATATTGGAGAAAAATAATGATTTTAATAAAATATAAAATTTGTTATTGTAACACGATTAATAATACTTTTAATAACGATTATATTTTAATCATCTATCTCAAAATGTATGATTAATAAATTAAATTTATTTTTCATTAAAAAAGAATAAATTAAAGAAAATTTGAACAATTATTTTACATAACTATACAAAAACACCCTCAACCTTTTTTACAGTAAGAATTTAGATAAACTATTCGAAAACTGTACGGGTTGATTGAGTATTTTTCAGCTTTTCTGTTTTGTTTTTTCTTCTTTTATTTTTTGTCCCATAACTGTACCATTATTGCTTTCATTCCTCCCCCTTTCCCCCTATTTTCACTTCCACAACTGATTCTCCTTCTTCCCTCCCCCTCTCTTTCCCTTTCCTAATATCATGGCTACAGCTGAGACAACCATGACGTGGATGGAGTCGAGACTGGATCTGAGTTTGTTCACGCTTCAAGTTGTGAGTTGCTGATTCTTGCTGCGACCTATGTAGATCTGCATAGTAGGGGGCGTCTGGAGATGGATAGGCGTGTTTTGTGAAGGAAGTGACCAGATTTTTGGTGGCCGGAGGTGGGGGAAGGGACGCCCCCAGATTTTGGTGGTCGGAGGTGGGGGAAGGGACGACCGGAGGTGGTTGCCGGTGAAAGTAGAGAGAGGGGCCGGGAGTGTGTATGTCTGTGACGCATATGGGAGGCGACGGGAGGGATGGGTTTGTGTTTAGGTTTACGAGGGCACTCTTGTCATTTAGAAAAAATCAAATTGACTTCCTATCCTATGGTATTATTCCTTAGGACCTTGGATTAGATGGTAGATGTTAATAATGCATGTCTTAAATGGTAGTTATGGTTGGAGTGAGGGACTAAGTGGTAATAATCTTAATTATATAATGTAATTATAAACATCCACACAAAAGAAAACACACGTGCGATAACAGTGTGTTTTGGTAAAAACATAATTTTTTATTAGTTTCCCCCAAAATTTTATCTTCCCTAGTGGTTATCAATATCAATTCCCGCGTCGTCACCGCATCCCCATTGGCCACTGTAAAAAGCTGATTAGTAAATTCTTAATCAAACAGTAGTAAAGATATTGCCTTATCACCATATCTAGACTACGTTCTTCAAGGATTCCAAAATTCAAAAAATTCCAACGTACCCTAACCCTAAAGTTACCGACCTACTACCTTTCTTCACCACGAAGCTCTCTCCCTTCTATTTCCCTCCCGCCCACACCCATTAATTTATTATCACTATACCGTTTTCCATTTACACATTCATTAATTTATCCTATATCATCTGATCAAATATGTTATGCCATTTTCATATTCTTCATCTCAAGATCAATGCATATTCATATTGGTATATATTCATCTCCAAGCACATGATTGTCGGTTTCATCTAGATAATATCAAGTATTTGGAGAGATAATATGTCCGGCCGCGGATTCAATCGACATTTCAGGATCAATGTCAGCTCCGGATTCGATCGACATTGTGATGTCAACTATTTGGAGAGATCAAATATGCAACTATGTTATTGGTAAGAATCGAGTTTTTTTTTTTTTTTTTTTTTATAGCATTATATCGTTTTCCTTATTGAAAATATTGCATGCTTATGTATTGATTTATGATTTATTGATTATGTTTATGATTGGAGATATTGACTTCTTTTTACTTTTGATTACAAAACACCGGAAAACATGTAAAACATTTTCCTTAAAACATTTTACGACGAAACAAACGGAGCCTTAATGATGGTACATTGGATTTTGTGAGTTCTTACTTGAAAATCGCCCCATGTTCTCTCCATTGATCTGATGCAACCTCTAGCCATTTCGCATCAAGTCCTTACAACCTACTGCTGACAAACGACTCCATTTTCAAACGCTTGTTTTTCCCAGTTCCCGAGCCTGTACATCTGATAGAGTCAGTAGAAAATTGATGTACGAATATGTACCAAGGAAACCACGGATGCAGCATATAACACAAACTGACAATTGAACTAAGTACCCAAAACACCTCAAATGCTGGATCATCTATTCATTAACTAGGTACTTGTATATTTGACAAAAGTTTTATAATCGATAATATATACTCCCAACTTAAAGAACGTCGTAGTGTTACAAAGTAGGGGAATATGTATTTGTTACAGTACAGGTTGATATTTGGCAAATACAGGCCATCATATGAGGACAATACAACGAAAACCAGTTCATTAATAAGTTGACCAAGCATGATTCAGATTGACTATGCAAGCTGATTTCCCCGAGTCAGATTCTTATGCATACTGCATGAGGGCTGCTTTGTGAACAGAGGAAGTGTCACCCGTTTAGGGCCACACTTCAACTGTCTAGCTGGGAGCAAGTTGAGATCTGGAAGTTTAGCTACCTTAGCTCCGTTCCTTTTCTCAGCCACCTGTAACTAATTATTTATGTAAATATTTAGTTTTATATAAAGTTAGATATTTAAAAAAGCAGTCTTAAATGATTTACCTTTTGCTCCATCTGTTTGTTTTCTTCAAGAATCACTTTTTCCTGTCCAAAGCCACAAATTTAGTTAGTCAAGTGGATGTAACCATATTCTATCATCTGCATATGCAAGTCAACCTCATGCTAGTTGCATTACGCATACAGAGTTTATAATACTCACTCCCTCCCGGAAAGATAGTCCCACTCCGACTTCCAAGCTCAATTCAATTGAACTTTGACTATAATTTTATGTAAACTCAATTACCATATGTAACTCTAAAATTGTACTACTCCTATTGCTGAATCAATAACAATTTTTAGAAATGCATAGGGATAACTAGATTTTCATAAAAAAGTCAAAGTGAGACTACGTTCCCAAAGGGAGTAGCATATTAATTCTATGCACTCGAGTTTACACATACATAGAGCCACACCCCCCCCCCACCCACACACACACACACACGTGTGTCTATTCAAGGAAGTGTTTTGCAATAATTCTAAAGGTAATTTGGCAGCCTCGTGATAATTGTAATCCTTTGAGCCACTTACTATACAAATGCTAGTTTTTATAAGTGATTGACTAGAAGGGGCATCCTGAGAGAACCTTTTAGATAGAGAGTACCAGAAAAGAGCTTAACCTGCAGGTATTTACATAAACAAATGCAGATATGATATTTGGCGCATTAGTAGAAGAACCGAGGTTTTCCTGGTATCAGTTGCTTTATGGAACAAACTCACTTGGCTTATGAGCATATCAGCAGCTGCCTTAATAGTTCAGTCCGTTACTTTACAGGCAGTCTAGTCTAGGTCACATAGCTTTTTAATAGGAAATGGAGCTGCCCACGTAGTTGTGGAAGGACACTGGGAACTGGGAAGTAGTTGTTGTTGGGCCATATAGCCGTTAATATCATCATTGATGACAAAGATATTCTGGCCAGCTATTGCCTTCAACTAGTAAACAATGTAGAGCTGCTCTGCTCTCCTCTTTGTATATCCAGGTATAGAAAAAATCAAGTATGGTAATAATAGTGTTGGGTCTTGAGAAATCACCCCCTCCTCATATCGAGGAAAGAGGAACACATATTTACTTACTTTGGAGGAACACATAGGAGGCAAAATGATTGATGCCAGAATGCTCAGTCTTCAATGACTTCAAGTAACAAGTAGAGTTGCTGTCCTGTGTGTATACCCTGTTATTGTAAATCTGTCTAGTACAGAGCAAATATTTAAAACCTCTTTTATGGGAGGGCACTTTAATGCTTTGGAAAACCTCAAGAGCATTAGCCACACAGGTTGAATCACCATGCAGACAGGGAAGTAGGTAGCCACAAAGGGCACTTGCAATAGGGATTTGGCCCATCTTTCACAAATGAGTACCCAGTTGGACGTACAGTGGGGGTCAAAACGCAATTATGCCCTTAATGAATGATCGGAAGGTCCAGATTATAACATATTTGGACTTCTATGAGGTCCAACCTCACAGGTTCCGGAACCCTGTCAATAGAGTGCGAGCAGGCAGCCTTGCAGAAGTATAGGAAATGATTCTTTAAAGTAACATTAGGCAATATGGGGATCATAAGAAGGGATCGGGGAAGTAACTCTATGATATCACAATTTATACAGCATCTGCCCAACTTCGATCAATATCAAGGCGCAGGTCCAATTTCCATTCATTTCGAGATCACCTAAGTCCCCTTCAAGAGATGTTAAAGAAAGGGTGGGGTGTTCCTTAATCAGCGTGGTTCCCTGAACAGATCCAGTACGGTTCTGGTGGACTGGAGAAATCAGTCTGGATAAAGAAAATGGAACTTAACAAGCAGTGTGCCAATGCACCAAGAAAGTGATTTGCAGCATACCATTTGATACACCTATTACACATGTGCACTCTACACAGAATGAAACAATACGAGAGGACGAAGGAATTCGGTTTTCCTTCCGAGGAAAGGTGATAAGAAGGAGAACTGTGTGCATGAGGAGAGTATAAGATTTTTTTTTTGTTTTGAAAGTGATTTTTGAGTCAAACTGGGGGAAACTTTCATCTGCCTTTCATTACTTACGGTTCATAGATGAGAAATTTTGGGGGGAAACTAGTTCCTCCATAAGTTATAAAAAGTCTTGTTTTCCATAGGGTTTAAGGTTTAGGGTTTAAAGTTTAGGATTTAGGGTTAAAAACATGACTTTTTATAACTTATGGAGGAACTAGTTTCCTCCAAAACGTACTCATCATAGATTATGAGGCCTCTATGATCCCAACACTATTCTGGACCAGTAAAGTAACTAAGTTGTGCATCAATAACATCCTACATTTCCAACAGAAGTAGTCAAAATTCTATGCCAAGTTTCAGTGAGGGCCATGTGGATCTGGTTTTCGATTCTGCAACAGAATACCCCACAGAAGGATAAGCTAACAGAAGTAGTCAAAATTGTTAAACAGCATACCTTTTCATGGAGGCTCTGTACATACTCCATCATCAGCTGTGTCTGCATTGAAGAACAATATTTAAGAATCAGAAAATTGAAATATGAGCTGACTCTGCAGCTTTATACATCCAATAGTGGACGGTTAACAATGCATGGATATTATTTTACATTATCTAGTTGCAAACTGTTGAACAGATCAAGTCACTTGATGTCTTCATTAGACCAAGAGGAAAATGAATTTCAAGAACATAGAAGTGACATCATACAACCTGATTTTCTCAAGATTATTCATCATTTAAACAGAAGGTGCCACTGCCAATTTCTCTATAGAACCCTCCACAAGTGAATCAGTTCCCAAGGTACCTAGAGCTGGCATTTGAGATCTTGTTTATTTATTTCATTTTTAAGCCCTTATCCCATGAAAAGGGAACACACTGATCAGGGCCTACGAATCTGGAGCCATGCTCAGACCGAAATAACTGCACGACTTGTCAAAGGGAGAGATGGAGTAAGGATATTCTCCATGATGTCAAGGAACTGGAGTTTGATAAGACATGATTGCAGAAGGCCAAGGCATGGGAAAATGAGTAGGACTTCAGGTGATCAAAGTTGGGTTTATATCAAGAAGCATACTGGTGGAAGATGGAGTAAAAGGAAATATATATGAAGGAAGGAGCGAAAGAAATGAGAGGGTTGACTATACGTCTGTTCGTCAAGCCTGACGTCAAGTGTTGAGGTAGCGTAAAGTCTTATGGAGGAATTCGATATCATGTACATATAATATAATATAGGAACGACAGGAAGAGTTAGCAAGGCAGTAAGCTTTTTGTATAGCACAATCAAGCCAACAATACAGATGACCACATCCTTGAGGATAGTAAACACCAAACCTCTCCCCCCTCCCAAAAAAAAACAAAAAAACAAAAAACTGTAACAACCCGAGTCCGGAGACCCGGTCACCTACATGAGCACTAGACACTGCCACACTGAACACAAACAACTAGGGTCTACTTGGCTTACTACACGCTCACCCAAAAGTCCATGGATGTTATTAGTGCAGTAGTAGTATTCTGGAGACTTATATATCACAATCAAAGTTCACATTTTTCCGATGTGGGATGAGGGTACAATTCCCCCCTCCTCAAATCCTCGTCGTCCCTGGCAAGGCCTACACAATACCCAGCACCTCCGGGCGAGCTTGCACACCTTACGGCCGGGGTTACGATCTAATAAATTTGTATCGACCCGAGTTCGGAGACCCGGTTGGCTACATAAGCACCACACACTGGCCCACAGAGCACAAACAACTTGGGTCCACTTAGCTTCCCACAACCCACCCAAAAGTCCTGGATGTTATCGGTGCCCAGTAGTAGTATTGTAGAGGCTTATATATCACAATCAAAGTCCACATCTTTCTGATGTAGGATGAGGGGTATCACAAAAACAATGCAATAATTTCTATTCCAATGGTATGGAAGTTTGAATTAGTAACTGTAGTTTGGTGGTTATGGCAACAATTAATAATTGGGTGTTTGGAAATATATATATATATAAGCAAGTTCATGAAGATATCAAACGCTAGTCTACACACCTTTTGATAATCGCTTTATTGTTATGAGCTATTTCCCGCGGAGAAGAATATGTTTGCGGCCCTAGCCACTTTTATATTCTCTTCACAAAAATTCCATAGTTAGTGATTCCTATCATTAGGGATGGCCAATGGAACTGGCCAGTGGTTGTCACTTGGGAACTTAATGCATATGATGAGAGGCTATTCCTCCCACTTTTATATGGCTGGTGTATGATGTTCTTGTGGTGGGGACCTTTCACCAGATGCTTTGTGTATCGGGTTGCCCTTTTGGAACTTTAAACCAAATTTCCTCTTGTTGGGGTCATTTGTCGCATTTACACAAGCTCTTCCTAATGCAACTTGTTGTACTCTCGCCTTGACAAGCTACATAGTCTCAATATAGGATGTTATGAAAGCGCTATCAAATTTAGCCTTATAAGGATTCATCAAAGAATTACTCATTACTTGCATGGTTGGAGAGAGTTACTCAAAGAAGGACAAATTGTTGGTTGTGGTTCTACTCTGAGAGAAGATGAGTTGCTTACCAATGCGGACAATTGATGAAACCCGAATTCGTTCTCACATTCGATGAAAAATTCATAATTTTCTACGCATATTACTCCCACCATCTCACGTGTAGAGTGAAATCATACTAGACGGGAAAACATAGGTGGTATAGTTAATTGATTGAGAAAAAGGACGGCAGACAAGGAAATTTGCTCTTTTATGGGACGGCCCAAGAAGGAATACACACTTGAATTGAAGTGAGATGGAGGGAGTACCATTTATCACTTACGTCTCCCTATCTTCCTTTTTTTTGCATACCAATCCTTACCACGCCTACTCAGTCAATCATTTTAGCATAATATCATCAATCAACTTTGATTTCTACACACTCATAACTAACAATTCCCGTCCATATCACATTTATATGGGTCTCAAACTCTTTGGGCAATTATTTCTCCCAATCCTCTCTCTCTCTCTCTCTCTCTCTCTCTCTCTCTACCTCACGTGCAAGTAAGCTTCTACGTACCTGCCTAGATCTTACGAAAGCGAAAACCTGTTATCTTCACGTGCTTTCATTATTTCTAAATCTCAAGTACGTTGTTTCTTTCTGACTCCTTTCCCCTTTTATAGTCAATATTACCCTTCTCCCATGTTCTTATTCTATCCCTCATTATATGTCTCCAACAATGACGAATACACTTGCAAAAGAATTTAAATGGTTAGGAAGGTTTATTTGGTTCATGTCTTGGAAGCTACATTAGTTAAGTGTTCCCCAAATTGTGATGAAATTTACAATGGATGATACGTAAGAGGACACTAGCGCATACTAGCAAAATTGGCTTGTGCATTATCTTAAATAATTATAATGGATGATACGTAAGAGGTTCTTTGCCGATGTGTTATTAAGGAGCCATCAAGGAAGTAATCAAGTAAGCTAGAGATTCATAGTAATCTTTGTCCGAAAAGATTCATCTATGTTTGACAAGGCTTTGCATTTCATAGCATAACTATATGTACATTAGACATCTTTGCCTCTTTGAACTATCTTAAGGAGGGGGAAAGTGAAAGCCTACTTTAGATTGCCTTTTTTTGATGCTCTATCTATAACCGTGCTATGTATACAATTAATTCCAAAGGGAACCCTAATAACACATGGTGGATAATAATGGGAGGTTGAGCCGTTAGCAATAGGTAACAATATTTTACAGTATGAGATTTCCACATTAAATGCCACATATATAATTTTATATAATATAGTATAATGTGATATATATATATATATATATACTCCCTCCGTCCCACCCGACTTAGGATTCTTGGTCAAACAATTTATACTTTGACAAAATATTTGATGAAATGTAATGATGCTAATAAAAAATTTAAAACTTGTTATTGTATCACGATTAATAATAAACTAAATGACTATTTTTAGATTTTCATTAAGATAATTATTTTTGTTCAAATTGTTGGTCAAAGTATAAATTGCTTGACCAAGAGTCCTAAGTCGGGCGGGACAGAATATATATATATATATATATATATATATATATATATATATATATATATATATATAAATATATACTCCCTCCGTCCCACTCGAATTAGGACAAATTTCCATTTTGGGTGTCCCATTCGAATTAGGACAACCCAAAAATGGAAGTGTTTTATTTAATGGGACCCACATTCACACTCATAACAACTTTCCACTCATTATTCTCTACCACACTTTCTCTCTCCTACTTTACTTTTCATACTCACAACACCTACTCCACTAACACTCTTTCCTTAATCCCCGTGCCCAACCCAAAAATTCTAATTCGGGTGGGACGGAGGGAGTATATATATATATATATATATGTACGTATTATTTATATATATATTGTGTTTATATATATGGCATTTAGTGTGGAAAGCTCAATTATTGTGACTATGATAAAGTGGACCATTATGCTGGATAAAATTTAAATACAACCTACAAAGAGCAATGAAAAAAGGAAAAATGGCTTGCTCCAAGAAGCCAAACAACAAAAATAACATTTATAACTAGCATTTATAATTCTGAAGGAAGATGAACAAAGCTTCAAGTAAACAATACAGCAACATTAACAACAGGAAAAAACTTGCCTTTCTTAGTGTAGTTTGCATCAAGGCAGAATAAAGATCTTCCTCTAACTGCACCAAGTCAGGCACATTAAGCTGCACAAGAGAGGGCTCTTCAGCATACCTGCATGAAAGGAGTATTCCTCTTCAATATCACTTGTGCACCAAAAATATTGCCTAAGCCAACAAAGATGAAGGGAATTCTTTCCTTTGAACCATCTCCAAAAGCTCTCCACTTGTCCGGAATTTTGCAGATTGGGAGTAAATTTCCTGTAATAAAACACCACAAATATGAGGGTATCCAGAAACAAATCTTCAGACTATAATAAGAGGCAGATAATACAAGGCGAACAGCTATGACTCTCCGTAACACTCATTTAGCGTTTATAGAATACGCTCAATCTGAATCTAAAGTACCATTTATAATTTTAACAGAATTTGAAGACGGCATGGAAAAAACAAACATATTCCAATGAATCCAAATCTCAAAGGCTTTTGAAAATTTAAAGGTAATATAGGAACCTTTGCCTCACAAGCTCCAGTTGCAACCCCTGCTTCTGGTTCAAGGATGCTTCTCTCGTACCTCCTGAGAATCTGTCCCAAACTGAATCATGAATTAAATAATATCATGAGAAACTGGCGTGTCCAGTAACATAATAAATCAGAAATAATTGAATTCCACACATACTTTACAACAAGTAAAAAATACACCATAAGAATAGAATGGTGCAATTAGTTTAGCCTACCGCAACAATTGTAAGAGTGAGTTTAAACTTGAATCTACAGAGAATAAGGTTGGAATATAGCATATTTGATGTCAACTAGGAAATATAGACTTTCAACATGGGTCTTGGGTGGTTGTTAGATTTTTGATCAACTGACTAAAGCAGTAAAACCAAAGAGTAAATTAGTAAATTGATAACTTATCATCCAAATGACAATTCTCCACTCTTAAGAGTTACCAATGCACCTACTGATTTATGTGTGGAAAGAGGATAATTATATTGTCGAAATGCCTTCAAACATACTATGCTAGAAGTACTATAATGATAGATGGAGAGTCGAGATCATATATTTATCGAAGTGGCACATTAACCCGGATCACATAAGCAAATCGAAAGGTAGATCTATATTGGAATCACTTTGGGGCCTCATCTATCCTTCTGAAAGGAAGTTTTGGGAGGGTGAGTATCCGACAAAGACACATGGAATGGACTTGGGTGCGAGTTTATGAGGGGTGTAGGGACGGAGCCAGGGGTAGCATAAGCAGCCGAAGCTGCGGAGTTTTGAGTAGTTAGGGGGTGTTTGAATAGTTTCAAGAAGGGTGAGTCATTGTTGAGAGTAGGGGTGGGGAGGCGATTGATGAGATAAACCGCAGTGGTGAGGGCATAAGGCCAGAGTGTGAGAGGGAGATTAGCATGAGAAAGTAGAAAGAGACCAGTTTCGACAATGTGACGATGCCAACATTCAGCATACCCATTGTGATCAGGGGTATGTGGAGGGGTGGTGAGGTGGGTGACACCATCATTGAGTAGGGAGGGTATGAGTTTGAGACATTCACCGCCATTATCAGAGTAAAGTTGAAGAATGGGACGGCGAAAGTATTTTTCAACAAGTGCTTTAAAGCGAGTGAAGGTGATGTAGGTGTCAGATTTGTTTTTGAGTGGGTAGATCCAAACGTATTTTGTGAAATGATCGACAAAAATGACATAATATTTAAAATTATCAAGGGAGCGAACAGGGGAGGTCCAGACATCAGAAAAAATAAGACCTAGTGGAGCAGTGGACACAAGAGAAGAAGTAGAGAAAGGCAGTTTATGGCTTTTATTAATATTGCATGAATTACAAGAAGAAGAACTAAAAGGAATTGATAAAGAAAAACGACTACGTAATAAACTAAGGATGGGGGAGGGGTGTCCTAATCTATGATGCCAAAACTGCGAGGAAGCAACGCTGGAAAGAGCTTGGATAGAGGGTGGATGCCACAGGTAGACGCCATGCTCAAGGGTTCCATGGAGAAGGATTTTGTTCGTCTTGATGACCTTAAGAACAAAGGTAGAGTGTGAGAATTCAAGAGTACATTATTTTCTTTACAAAGTTAGGAGACATGGAGAATATTACGAGTGATGAGAGGAACGTGTAAGACATTATTAAAGATGAGAGAAGAAGAGGGAGTACAGTGAGAGAAATAACCTATATTAGATATGGGGAGGGAGGAACCATCACCAATGATGAGATCGTCACTGCCATTGTAAGGTTGATGAAGGGCAAGGTTGGAGAGATCGTTGGTGATATGATGAGTGGCTCCACTGTCGAGGAGCCAGGGTTTGGGGGGTGAGGGGAGTGGTCCGGTGGCGGAGTGGGTTTGTGGATTGTTGCGAGTGGATCTAGTGGGAGGTGGTGGAAAAGTGACAGAGGGGTAGGTTTTGTGAAAGCGGTGACATTGGGAGATGACATGGACAACAATGCGACAATACTGACATTTACCTTTAAATTGACTTGGGGAATTGTCAGAGGAGGAGCGGGTAGAGGAAGAGGCGGGAAGGGGTGAGGATTTGTTACTGGTGTAGTTGGGACGAGTTTGGGCGGTGAGGGCTGTGGTGGTGAAGGGGGCGGGGTGTGTGTGTGTGTGTTGTTTAATGGTGAGTTCATGATGGATTAGTTTCTCATGAAGGGCTTCAAAGGAGATAGGGGTGTCCCGGGCACGGATGGAGTCAATGACGGGTTTGTAGGAGTCATAGTCTAGGCCTTTGAGAATTTTGGCTATGATGTCTTCGGGATCCATGGGTTTGCCAAGAATGGCGAGTTTGTCAGTGTAGGATTTTACGGCTTGGATGTAGTCTGAGATGGAGAGGTTGTTCTTGGTTAGGGTTTCAAGATTGTCTTTGATCTGGAGTATGTGACCTCGAGAAGGGTTGGCGTAAGTGGTTTTGAGGATATCCCAAGCCTCACGAGAGGTGGCGGCTTGGTGGACAAGAGGGGCTACAGTGGGGTCAAGGGTGCCGATGAGGGCACCAAGGATGAGACGATCTTGGCGGCGCCATGTAGTGGCGGCAGGGTTGGGGTGGTGATGGTGGCGGCGGGTTTTGCTGGTGCACTGGCGGTGGCGGCGAGGGCGGGTGTGGTGACAGTGAGATTGTCATCGGATTTCGGGTGGGTGCCGTCAACAAATTTCAAAAGGTCCAATCCATAAAGGATGGAGGTAATTTGGGAGGCCCACGTAAGGTATGTGAGCGGGGTGAGGATGCGGCAATGGGAGAGGTTGACTAGGAAGAGAGGTTGGTCCGGTTGGGCGTTGTTGGTGATAGTGGTGGTAGCGGCGGCCATTAGGGTTTTGTGGGGGGGGGGGGGATGCCGAAAAATAGAGAGAAAAAAAAGATGAATCTTTTTCAGCTCTATACCATATGAAAATGTGCAAAGTTGAAGTTTTATTCACAGTACTATGACTTATATAATACAAGTATTAGAGTCCTATTTTGGTACACAAATGCTTGTTTCCTAATCTAAATATAATTATGATATATACAATATTTATCAAGAATAATCTAGAATAGGAGATAAACTAGGACTAGAGAAACCCTAGCTAAGGTGGCGGCTCCTCTGTGGGTTGTGAGCCGTGGGTCGGGTTATCTCTACTAGCAACAGCCACAAGCTGTTCGTACCATTTCCTAAACTACACTAAAGTGAATTGCACGACTGAAAGCATTCTACAATCACACATCAGTATATGAAGAAGCCAAATAAGATAGTCACATCCTTGAACCCACATCATGACGATAAGCTGTACTCCAATTAAGATGTACTCCAATTGTTTAACAAAGCTTAAAATACTATGTAGTCATAATTGCTCAAGCACTTATCATGAGTCTTCTTTATATAATTTCTTTCTATACCAAACGGGAGTGCATGGCTGTGCAAAAAAAAAAGTAGGAACCGGACCGGACCAATAGAACCGGACCGAACCAATAAAAACCGGACCGAACCAATAGTGTTGGTTCGGTTTTGGTTCCTAAATCCTATAGAACCGGTTAATTGGTCCGGTCCTGGTTTTTAAAAAAATATACACGGTTCTGGACCGAACCGGACCAATCATTCATATATATAGTATAATATATATTCATAATATATATGTATGTATGTATGTATGTATGTATGTATGCATGCATGCATGTGACCTGTTTGGTTTGAGGATTATATTTATAAACTTTAGCTGCTAATTGTTGAAATATTCGACTCATATGGTTTGAGGTTTATATATTGATAAGACTTGTGATCCTTTTTATATGCATATGGTGTTAATACTCTTGGTTTTACTTGTTACCCTAGATAATTGTGACATTACAACTTACCAGTGCTTTGATGTTTGGTTGATTCTTTTGGACTGAACTCACTTTGTTGCCCTTAATGTATTACTGCCTCTGTCCCTAAATGAGTGTCCAATTTTCATTTTAATAGACATCTGAAAATCTCAATTTTTTGTACAATTTTGTGGCAAAGATTCATATATAATCTTGTAATCTCCTTTCCAAACATTTAGTTTTGCAAGTATAAAGAGACCGGTGAAAAAAAATCGAAAAAAAATATTTAGGGACAAAATTGTGTTAAAAAAAAACACTCATTTTGGGACAAAGATTTCTTGAAAATAGACACTCATTTAGGGACAGAGGGAGCAGTATTTTTTGTGGTTTTTCTAACAGAGTAGAATAATTGCAGTTAGGATGTTTTGTTTGAAATCTCTTTTGATTGTTTTAGGCTCGTGAATTCGTAAATGAGCTTCGTGCTAGTACCAAAGCATCAAGAAACCCAACAACGTGGCTTGAAGGTTCCATTGGTTCGAACAAAAAATTTGTATATAGGTACAACCGTAGAACCGAACCGGAACCGGACCAATGACATCGGTTCTGAAAAGTATTGGTCCGGTCCTGGTTCTAAATTTGTACATAACCGCACTATTGGTCCGGTCTCGGTTTTGTGAAATTTAGACAAAAACCGGACCGGACCGTGAACACCCCTAGCATGGAGTGCTTTTACATCACTATTCCTGTTAAAATATACTCCATGTCTCCATCCATCCCAAAAATTCAAAGAAATTGGCTCATAATAAATTTAAACTTTTTGAATATTAATTTTGGGACAAGGGATTAAGATTTTTTCCGGATTGAAAGGGCTAAATTATAAGCCAGTTTGTAGATAATTTTATGCAGAAAGGAAGCCTTTTAAAATCAAATGATTTTACATGTAGTCAAAGTAAAATCGGCTATAAAACCATTTCCCTTGAAAATCTAACTAAGTAAATAATATTGAATACACCCGTAAAACTTATGAATACACCCGTAAGGCTAAATTCAGCCCTCAAAAATAAAACAAACTCATTAAACTTCCTATTATAACCTTCAGCCCTCAAAAATAAAACAATAATCCACTCATATTCACACACCCAATTCACACCCATCAGCTTTGGGTTTACTATCTCTCTCTCTCTAAGTGTTCTTCTAACCTAGGTTTTATCTTTCTCAAAATCCTTTCAATCTTTTCAATTTCTTTCCAGTTTTGAAGGCTAATTGAAGAATAGACAATGAGGAACCAAACCAAGGCAAGAATCCATGTAATGTTGAAAAATATGAGTTGGAACTTGAATTTTACGGGTTCGGCCACCAGCCACCGAAACTTATGCCACGGTTCGGCATACCAGAGCTGATCTTTTTCAAAAAATTCGGTCACACCCGGCCGAACCGTAGGATATGGTTCGACCACACCCTACCGAACCTTAGGATATGGTTCAGCCACACCTGACCGAACCATATGATAAGGTTCGGCCACACCCTACCGAACCATAGGATATGGTTCAGCCACACCCGACTGAACCATAAATAATTTTTCGTTGGACCAGGGATGAACCTTTGTTTACAGTTCGGCCACCTCTAGCCGAACCTTTGAAAACCAGACTGGATTTTAAGAAAGAATATATAGACACAAAAAACAATGGAATAAAAAATTGGGGTGTAAAAACGGAGTAAAAATGGGTAGAGAAATATGATGGTTAAAATTAATGGGGGGAGGTAAAAGATTAATGAGTTTGTTGTTAGGTGTATTAATGGTACGGGTGTCTTTAACAGTTTTGGTAGAAGTCAACAAATGCGGGTGTACAAGGTGGGTGTGGGTGTACCGTGTACAATATATATAAAGGTTTGTTTGGACATTTCATACGATGGCATTTTTGAAAAAAATTGGAATACGGGTGTATTCATAAGTTTTACGGTGTGTATAACAACACCCAACACTTTATCCACAAAAACATACTCCCTCCGACCCAGCACAAAGTTCTGAGTTTGACTTTATGCGGAGATTAAGAAAAAGTAAATGTTGTGAGTATGAAAAAGTAAGTAAGAGAAAGTAGGAGAGATAAAGTGGGTATGGAGTTTTTGTTGTGAGAATGAAAAGTGGGTCCCATGGTCCATTTTAGGTAATAAAGCAACTAAGAACA
The DNA here is from genome assembly GCA_026119855.1 of Campanula takesimana. Classification (NCBI taxonomy): domain Eukaryota; kingdom Viridiplantae; phylum Streptophyta; class Magnoliopsida; order Asterales; family Campanulaceae; genus Campanula; species Campanula takesimana. The sequence continues at coordinate 234,396 of JAOWBW010001359.1, read as the reverse complement.
TTGTGCTGGGACAAACCAAAAAGGAAAGTAAGAACTTTGTGCTGGGACGGAGATAGTAACACTTTATCCATAAAAGGCCAAAATATGTTTAGCCCCCCTAAGTATCCACCCATTCCCACTTTGCACCCTCGTGCGGATTTTGTCCCAAAGTGGCACCTTAAGTATCCCCCGTCCCACTTTTGCCCCCTACCACGTAACGGTGTTAGAAATTTAACGGAAATTCATCATGTGCATATCATGTGATGGCGATTTTGGTCATTTTCTTTGAAAGCATAAGGGCATGAATGTCAATTCGATGTTGGTCATTCTTTACCCAACTCCACCGGTCAACAACCACCAACACCACCGGTCAACAAATAAAACCACCATCAATTCTCCCAAAATCCGACCACCACCCTCTAAATCCGACCACCACTAACAACATCAAAGACCAAAAAAAAAAAAACCCAGAAGATCAGAAGCTTGGGCTTCCACTGTTATGAAAATCTCACATTTGGATCCTATCAATAAGAAGATTTGATTAATGTGAATCTAGGTGGGGGAAGGTCGCGTAGGGGAGGAGAGAGGAAAGGCGAACTGGGAGGGAAGAGGAGTGGAGAACGGAGGGAAGAAGGGAGAACAGGGGGATGGAGAAGGGGGGCAGGGAGAGGGGAACGAGAGAGGCCATAGGGACGGGAAGGAGGGGCTGAGAGGGGGCGGGGGAAGGGGATGAAAAGCGGGGTGTGTGGTGTGGTTTGGAGCGGAAGTAGGGGGAGACGGAAAATGAAACGAGAATTGGGTGTGGTGGGTTGGAATTGGGTAAGGGAAAAGGGGAGTGGTTTGGAGAAGATGAAGACAGTGGAGATGAATTACCTGGGTTTTTTTTGTTTGTTTGTTTTGTTTTCTTCTTTTTATTTTGGGTTTGAATATTTAATTTATTTGTACCTTTTTATTTTAACTTCCCTTCTTACTTTTACTTATTTTTATTATGTTATCAGTTATTTTAAAAATATTAAAAATTATAAAAGTTATTATTAAGATAGGAAAAATGTATTACTTTATATAGATAGATAAAAGCTTACTCTAAAAAAATCATAAAAAAATTAGTTTTTAATTATTATTGATATAAATTAAATTTATTATTTTAGATAATAAATATTTTGACATTAATAATACTTCTTTTAACGAGGTATTAATAATACTTATTTATATAAATATGCAAACTTAATATTAAAGAGAATGACATATTAAAGAATAACTAAAAGTTAATATTGGAATGGCCAAAATAGCCATCACATGACATGCACATGTCAAGTTTCTGTTAAATTTCTAACTCCGTTACGTGCTAGGGTGCAAAAGTGGGACTCGTGGTTAATTAAGGTACCACTTTGGGACAAATGGGTGAATACTTAGGGTGGCTAAACATATTTTGACCTAAAAAAAAAACATGAACAGGTACTCTACACGTTGGTCTAAGGCCTTAGCTGCAGTACTAGAAAAAGGAGCAGCAAATCCCTAGATAAAATATGATAGAACTCAAACATATCACCTACTGTACAATTTAAGTCCTATGAAAATAAATGAAAAAAAAAAATCGCGTTTTAGAAAAATGCTACATTAAATCAACCGAAAGATATAACAATGCAATATAAGAAACGATCGATGGATTAGAATTTTTTTCCGAATAATTTAGCATTGATCAAGCAAGCGAAAAATATATAATATGCATATGTTTATGTTTATAGTGAGAAATCAACTGACCTACTGCCGCTGCAGAATTCGTAAAGCTTGCCGCGGCCGGAGAAGATGACGACGCCGACATCGACATCGCATAGCACCGACAGATGCCTCGCTTTCTTCAACAAACCGGCCCGCCGCTTCGAGAACGCAACTTGCCGGCTGCTCTTATCTTCGATTCGCTTCATCTCCAGCTTCCTCCGCCCCATTTTGTCTCCGCCGCGCACAAGAGATCTTCACTACCGCCGGCGACGATGAATGAACAACAGACAGACAGCTGGCGAATCGAATGGCGGAATGGAATGGATTATAAAGGGAGTAATGAATCTACGGCGGAAATCGAACCGCGACTGTTAAATCGCCACTGTAAATCACTTGTATAAGGGGGGAGGGTGAAAGTGAATTTTTTTTTTTTTGGGGGGGGGGGGGGGGGGGGGGGGAGGGGGGGGGGGTCTGAACTGAATACTGGAACACACACGTGGCAAGAGGTGTGGGAGGAAGGGATAAGGAGCTAAGGTTGTGTCTCGTCTAAATTTATGACGGCTATACTGATGACAGACCTTCTAAAACGGGATTATTTTCATTGCCTTTTATGGTAAATTCTCAAAAAAAAAATCCTGTTTTGCGGTATATTATAGGAGCATATTGGACAGGAGGTGTTCTACTTTTTTTTATTTTTTTATTTTTTTGGTGAAGCTGGTGTTCTATCAGTTTGACAACCACTCATTACACTCTTAAATTAAATGACCAAGTTTTATGAAGATACTCCGTCTTAATTTAAAATTTTAATTTTAATTTTGTATGGAAATTAAGAAAAAGTTAAATATTGTAGTATAAAAAGTAAAGTACGAAAGAGAAAGTGAGTAGGGAGCTTTTGTTGTAAGAATGGCATGTGGGTCATGTTACCCATTTTAAGTAATAAAATAAGGGCAAATTGCATTTTAGTTACATGAGTTTGTCGTGATGTTTTAATTGGTTATTCAATTTGTGTTTGTTACAATTTGGTTACTGAATGTGTCTTTTTATTGCAATCAGATGTAATTTTGGATGACCCGTTAAAAAACTAACGAAAATAGATGAAAAACGTAACAAACTTCTTTCAAAATTGCAATGATCACCCCTACAATTTAAATTATTTCACTACAGCCCTAGTTTATTATGAATGTTAATAAACTAACATAGGGAAAAAATAAATCCTAAAATTAAAATCTAAAGGGCTTTTTTTCGAGTGGCGGAAGGAGTATATTATATCTTTTAATAAATAATATGATAATTATTTTTGCTCAATATTTTATTTTTCGATATTAATACTTTTGAAAGGAATTGATATTATTTTTAATGAATATTTTAAGAACTTAAAAGTGTCGTTAAAAATTTATATGAAAAAGTTAACTATTGAGCTAGCACCACCATCTACCAAAAGCACATCTACCAAAAGCACAGTTGGAATACCACCATTACAGCACAGCCGATCGCTGCCAATGAACAACGCCACCAGTTAATCACTTCCATCAACACCCACCAATAAATATAACTAAAACATATAATATTGAGGATTTTTTTTAAAAAAATCTTACAAATTGCAGAACAAACAAATTACTCAAAAGTGTTGAATTAACATTTAAACCCCCTCAAAATCATGGCAAATCCGAATAGATAAAGAGAAGGGGCGGGAGTAATGTTACGGTCTCAACTGTTTCAACGGCCAAATGGAGTGGGAGAGGGGGGTGTTGCCGGTGGTAGGGGAGGAAAGGGGAGGGGCGGTGGCCGGACAAAGAATCGAGATAGTTGCAGGGTAGGGTGGAGGAGACGAAAGGCGAGGACGACAGTTGGGGGAGGAATGGATTGATTGCTACTGGGGGTGTAGGAAAGGAAATAGGACGGTAGCCAAGTAGGGGAAGGGGAAAAGGAAGGGTGCGGCGGCCATGGAAATGGAAGAAGTATCGGTGCTGCACTTAGAGTTGTTAGATCTTAAGAAAGAAATTGGATGTGGGTGCATGACAGTACTTGGATTTATTAATTTGTTTTGGAAGCTTGAACTTTTCTTTGTATTTAGAGTTTCTATTCGGTAAGAGCTAAGGGCGTAGTGGAATAATTTAAATTGTAGGGGTGATCATTGCAATTTTAAAAGAAGCTTGTAACTTTCTTCATCCATTTTCGTTAGTTATTTAACGGGCCATCCAAAATTACACCTGATTGCAACAAGAAGACACATTCGATAACCAAATTATAACAAACACAAATCGGATAACCAATTGAAATATCGTGACAAACTCAAGTAACTAAATTGCAATTTGCCCAATAAACTAAAGTCAAAAATTTAAACTGAAACATACTAAAAAAGAAAATAAAAACATTAAAATGAGACAAAGGAGTATTATAAATAATAAATAAATAGTAATTTCATTTTTATTGATTGTCTTTCACGTACGTAGTTTCTCACTTTCCGTTGGGCCAATTAACGAATTGAATACTCTTCTTCCTCTTCATTTTTATAAATTATTGTCTTACAGTGTTTTGGACAGTTTTAATCACACAGTTTATAGGACTAAAAAATAAATTTTTATTTATTTAACTTACTTTCATACACTTAAATTATGAATAGTATTTTAGATAATTATATCTCAAACTCACTATTACAATTGTAAACCTATTTTGCATTGGCATCTTAAAAAGTGTGCATAATCACACTAAAGCTTTAAACTAGAACAAGAAGTATTATTGATGTAGCGAAATACAACCTAGATCAACCACGACAGAAGATCTAGCACAAACGAAGGAATAAAACCTTCAAAACAAGCCAACAATGGCGTCTAGGGTTTGAACCTACAAAGTTGCAAAGCAAACTTTAAAATTAATTAATCAAAACATGTTCAATACAATAAAGGAAAATAGTATTTATACCCTAGCAACTAATAAAACAATAACTCTAAAATCGTTTTAACAAAATACCAAAAATACCCTCAAAACAAACAATAAAAAGAAGTCTGCAAACCTCAAAATCCCGTTTGATTTTATCGGGCACGGTCGTGCTTCAAGAAAAGCACGGTCGTGCAACCAATGTCGAGCCTCCCACCTTTTTCACCCATTTCGTGCACGGCCGGGTGTTGGAACTGGCACGGCCGTGCAAGGCTGGTCCAGGCGGGTCACCTCTAGGGTCCGGGTGGATCATCATGGCTGGAATCTCACGGAGTCTTCTTCTTGCTACATCATACACCCCCACTTTAAAATGATTCGTCTCCGAACCATGTACCATAAAAGGACCACGCATCCTGGGAGTATTCATCTTGCACTTGCCAATGGAAGGCGCTGGCGTTGGATGTCTCGCAACAAGTACTGGTGGAACTCGAAATACATCCCTCCGCTTAGCTCTCCGTGCTGCAGCAGCTAAACCAATCGCCCGAGCAGTACCTGAAATAAATGATTTTGCAGCACACAAGGAAATAATTCCTTTCCCTTTATCGATGCCAGGACGAACCCCTTTGTCTCGCAACGGGCATAAATTAAATTTGACCCCCTCCTTCACAAAGCTAATAAGTGAGTAGAATCAACATCATAATGCCAAGGACGCCCAAGCAACAACTAGCACACACTCATATCAACCACATCACAAATAGCCACATCCGAATAATTACCGATAGAAAAAGGAACGACACATTGTTCAGTTACCTTTAATTTACCGGTAGCATTAATCCACCCCACGTGACAGGGAGTTGGGTGCTTCTTTACCTCCAGTTGTAGTTTATCTACGTCCCCCTAGCAATCAAATTATCACAGCTCCCACTGTCCATAATGATTTTTACTTTGTTATCTGCCACAAGCCCAACAGTGCGAAAAATACCATGTCTGTTAGGGGATGCATCGTCCGCTGGAGCTGTTGAGGTCACTTTATTACACATAATTAAGTGCCTTATGGTCACCCTCATCACTTTCCTCATTCGGGTCTACCCAAATTTCCTGAATGTCATCATCAGCCTCTTTCTCTGCTACATGAACTTGCCCCCGATTAGGACAATTATTAGATAAATGCCCAGGCTATCCACAATGAAAACATTTACCACCAAAATTCATGGCATAGGGGTTGGGATTTTGATGCCCTGCAATTGTATTAGTACCCTTCCCCACCGGCTGAGTCGGAACAGTATCCTGCTTCTCATTAGTGGATTGGGAGCCTGTGGACTGTTCGGTTTCAACTATTGGGGATTTAGACCTCAAAGATTGTCTAATATTAATGGGTTGATGGGACTTAAACATTGGGATAAGTTGGTAATACTCAACCGTTTTAGCACGAGAGATGGCCCCATCAAGAGTTTGAACAAGATATAATTGAACTTGAGATCTAATACTAGGGCGGAGACCATTCACATACCTTGCAGTTTGTTGCCCTTCTGATTCGCCCAAATCATTACGCGCAGATAGTGTATGAAAATTGTGCGTGTACTGATCGACAGTCCGATTGTCCTGCTTGCATTTAAGAAATTTGTGATAAATTAACTGCTCAAAATCTGCAGGCAAAAATCGTTGTTTCAGAGCCATCTTCATACGCCCCCATATGCGAATTGGTAATTTATTCTGCCTCCTCCGGTTGTTATTAAACTGCTCCCACCATGCAGATACCCCACCACGAAACTTGTAAGCCACATACTGCACTTTCTTCTCATCCGGAATGTTCATCAAGGCAAAATACATCTCTACCTCCGAAAGCCAATCTGTAAAATCCTACATGTCGAGCTCCCCCGTGAAAAAGGGTAGATCACCTTTAATTTTAGGAGACTGATCCACAGGTGCACCGATAAAATCATCTTCACCCTCTGTATCTGAATCATCTCCTCCGGCTGGCGGAACACGATTGTTTCGACCGTTTCCCACAGGAGCTACGTGAGCCCCTTCTCGTTGCCGTTGGCGACCACCAACCTGCAAACCTTCCAAAACCCGAACAAGATCCGCATGATGAGCTGCAGCCTGTTCTTCACGCTGACGGTCTCGTGCTTCATCTTGATGGTGTCTTTCTTGGGCTTCTTGATTCATTCGATCAAGAATTGCAAGAACATCGTCGTTGTTGTTTCCGTCGCCGTTCACCATCTTCCTTGGATCTCACCTTTTCTGATACCAATTGATGCAGCGGAATACAACCTAGATCAACCACGACAAAAGATCTAGCACAAACGAAGGAATAAAACCTTCAAAACAAGCCAACAATGGCTTCTAGGGTTTGAACCCATAAAGTTGCAAAGCAAACTTTAAAATTAATTAATCAAAACATGTTCAATACAATAAAGGAAAATAATATTTATACCCTAGCAACTAATAAAACAATAACCCTAAAATCGTTTTTAACAAAATACCAAAAATACCCTAAAAAAAAACAATAAAAAGAAGTTTGCAAAACTCAAAATCCCGTCTGATTTTATCGGGCACGGTCGTGCTTCAAGAACAGCACGGTTGTGCCACCAATGTCGAGCCTCCCACCCTTTTCACCCATTTCGTGCACGGCCGGGTGTTGGAACTGGCACGGCTTTGCAAGGCTGGTCCGGGCGGGTCACCTCCAGGGTCCGGGCGGATCATCATGGCTGGAATCTCACGGAGTCTTCTTCTTGCTACATCAATTATATAATGAATAGTGAAAAAACATTAGTATTTTTGTTTAAAGTACACATTAATTTGGAAGATTTTTTTCAAGAAATAAAAACATTCATTCAGAATGATTTTTTAATCATCTATTTAAATAGTCAATTTTAAAACTATATTGTAAATTTTCCTCATTTTTTGCTTTTTAGTAAAAAATATGGTTGTTTCTTTATACTCCCTCCGTCTCATAACTATGTGCACAAAATGAGTTGTGCACGGGAATTAATAGATGAATAGTAGTGGACTAGTGGGTAGTTGTTGTGAGTGTGAAAAGTGAAGTAGGAGAGAAAAAGTTGAGTAAGGAATAGTAGGTTGATTGGTGTTGTGACTTGTGATTATAAAAACAAAATATGAGAGAGAATAAGTGGGAGGAATAATAAAGATTATTTGCCATTATAGAAAAAATGTGACTTATCAATGGGACACCCAAAAGAAATTTGTGCATATAGTTATGTGACGGATGGAGTATAGCATAGCGTAGACAAAACAAACTAAATATTTTTTTAATCGCAAGTATTAAAAAAAAATTAAAAATTATAGTATACGAGATTAAAGTAGTGAAACTGACATATTGTTGTTTTAATTTTGTTTTGAGCAGTAATTTAAATTAAAAATTAAATGAAGTCTTCTAACTCAAGAAGTCAAGATAAAAAAAAAACTAGCAAAACCAAAACTTAATGACAAAAACTTGTGTATGAGAACACCATGACCCGTCTCATAGTAGAGACCATGACCCGGATCCATGACCCACAAGCCTTTTTTTTTTTTTTTTTTTTATATGTTTTTATATTTTTTTTTTTTTCGGTTTGTCAAAATAATAGTTACTATAACTAAATGTAACAAACGTGTTACTTATATATAACAGTTTGTATACATAAAAGTAATACATATATACAGAAAAGTAACAGTGTTTTTTTATGTTTTCTTCGTTTGCCAAAAGTAATACTTATTACAACTAAAATGTAACGAACGTGTTACTTATATGAGTGTTTATGCATAATTGTAACACATATGTATAGAAAAAGTAATAATTCAACAATTTACATTTTTAGAGCTAAAAACATTTGATTAGTATTACTTGTAAAAGTATTACATTATCTATAGAAATATGTTATAATTTTTTTTTATTAAAGTGTTACATATACTTGTACAAACAATTACATTCATGTATACGAGTTGTTACTTTTCAAATGTTACTTTCTTTCAAAAAATTAAATCAAAATACATAATATTTTACATTTTTGCAAAAGCACTATTACATTTCAGTATAAGTGATAATTACATTTAGATATTGTTTGGGTTACACGTAATTATAGTTAGTACTCCCTCCGTCCCATAGTAAGAGTCATACTTTCCATTTTGGTAAGTCCCAGAGTAAGAGTCCTATTCCTAAAATGGCAAAGAATCTTTACTATTTACCCCACTCATTCTCTCTCTTATTTTACATTTATACTCACAACACCAATCAATTCACTATTCTCTCCCACTTATTCTCTCTCCTACTTTACTTTTACACTCACAACATTTACGTCACTTCCAATATTTATTAATAAGCGTGCAAATGAGGGGTATGACTCTTACTCCGGGACGGGGGGAGTATTACATTTGAAAAAATGGGTAAAACGAGCTTTTGTGTTTGTAAAACAGGTGTTACGTTTACTTATGAACAATATTACTTTATATGTATACAGTCATTACATTAAGTTATGGTAACTATTACTTTTGGTAAACGACGGAAAAGCCGGGAAAAAAAAAAAAAAACTCAATTATTTTTTGGCTAATGTTGGTTGCCATGTGGCAGGTTATGCCCCATGAGTTATGGGTCGACCCGTCTCTTCTATGAGATGGATCTAGGTGTTCTCACAAGAGATCACCTCAAACTTAATTGATTTGTTATAAAACTTTTTTTTTTCTGAAAAAGATATTGTTGCTCTTTAACGAAATACCAAAAAAAAAAAAAAAAAAAAACACGAATACGTACACTTTTGAAACTGCAAACAGAGTACGTGGTCACGCACTTTATCTGCTAAAGTTGTCGTCATATGGCCCGCTGCGCGCAAGGTTTGCTGTAAATCGACCATGCACAATGGTTTAAACAAAAAAAACCATTCAACACCCACTTTATCACTCCACATCAGTTTCTCTCTTTTCCAACTCATCCATTCAACACCCATTCAACAAAACACTTTACAATGGTTTGTTTAATCCTTCATTCAACAATTTTCTCACTCATCATCCTATACCCACCACTTAAAATTTATTTTTTATTTTTTATTTTTATGATTAGTGTTGAAATAGTTATTATTGAGATCCCTTTAAAAAAATGGGTTTTTTTTTTGTGTCGGAATATAATGAAACTTACGTCAATTTAAAGAGAATTTTTTTTTAGGAATTTTGGTGTAAAAAACAAAAAAAAAAACAAATTTTCTATGAAATAATTGAGCTCAAATAATTGAGATAAAAAATAATAATTCATCAACCAATGGAGAGTTGCCAAGTGGCTCAACTTTGCTGACTTTTTGGTTTTCACACTTGTGAATGTTTTCAACAAAAACATTCACACAATGCCATTAAACCAACCATTGTGAGCATTAAACCAAATTTTTGTGTGAATGGGCATTCACACAACCCATTCAACAACCATTGTATATGGTCTTAGACGTAGAAAATTTTTGTGGGCTGTGTAAAATACTATTCCCTCTGTCCGCTTAGTTCTTACTTTCCTTTTTAGTCTGTCTCAATTTAAGGTTTTTAATTTATTTTTATTACCTAAAATAGAAAGTAGGATCTACTTGTCATTATCACAACAAAAACTCCCCACCCACTTTCTCTCTCCCACTTTACTTTTCATACTCACAACATTTACTTTTTCTTAATCTCCGTCCGTGCAAAGTCAAACTAGGAACGTTAAATTGGGTCGGAGGGAGTAGTATTCGGGAACTATAAGAGCACGTGGTCGGCAAGCTAAAAACGTTCATTTGCTGCAGAGTTTGCAGCGCCTACTAATTTACCCAAGCATGCAAAAACTTTACAGCAGTAGTGGACCGTTTCTGTTCCAAATAAAAACTAGTGGAGCGTTTCAACACGCGTTTCAACACTCCATTTTTACACTCAACACACTCCCATTTTTCTTTTCACTCCCTCCGTCTCACTATGTTTGGCCACAAGACAAACTTTCGTAGTTTAAGAAACCTCAATTAATGAATTGTTCAATTTTTAAATTTCCTCGTATACCCTTCTTTAGTGGCTGGCGGACCTAGGATTTAGTATAAAAGGGGGCAAAATTGCATAAAAGGGCCAAAAAAAATGTTAGTGTATTTTTATTTTACATCTAAGGGGGCAAAGTATACTAAATTGCACTAACACCCCTAACTTTTACAGAAAATTGCACTTGTAAAAAAAATATATATATATCAAACGGGGCCCGCAGCCCCCGAAAGGGTCTACCTAGGTCCGCCCCTTAATAATATATACATGAGAACTTGTGCCTTGTTTTTATACTAACTAGTATTAATTAGCTTAAAAGATGTTGAACTTAATGAAGGGTATAATAAGAAAATAATATATAAATTTACATTGGTTTTATAAGTGGCCAAACAATATGAGACAAACAAAAATAGAAATATGACACTAGTTATGGTAGAGAAACAATTACAAGAAGACGATCCACTTGTTAGTAAATCAGGCCCAAGAGATAACAGATAATAATGAACGCAAATCAACAACACGGAATTTACGTGGTTCACCAACAACCTATTGGCTACGTCCACGGTCAAATGGAAACAAATATTATTATGGCGGAGAAACAATTACAAGAAGATGATCACACTAATCTATGTTTGCATGAACTTTGAGCACAAAGTTCCTAGCTATGCAAATCCTTAGATCTAGAATTATTGATCTCTCTCTATCTCTAAATTGAATCACGCGCTCAAAGTTCCTAGCTATGCAAATCCCTAGATCTAGAATTATTGATCTCTCTCTATCTCTCAATTGAATCACGCGCAGAGAATACTAATTTACAACTTGTATTTATAGGCTAGAGACCTAAACCAGAAGACAGAAGGAGTCCTAAATTAAATCCCAAAAGGACTTAATTTACTTTCCGCAAAAGCCAGAATATCACAAAACCAAGCCAAGCCCGGAATCAGATGGCCCGACCGGGTCAAGGACCTAGTCCAGCCGGACCTCACCATGTCCGACCGGATCACCCAGGCTACCCGGCCGGATCTTGCCTATTTTGCACTTCTTATTCAAAATCATCTTTCTCTAACAATCTCCACCTTGATTTTGAATCTTCCCTAATAATTCAGATGCACGAGCTGCCGACATAGACTCCACCTTGAGCCACATCCCTCGTACCAGAAACAGATTTCTCCACCTTTGCCTCAGTCTATCTTTCATTAAAGACACTAGATTTGTCCTCCGGACAACAAGATTTATTGCTAGCCATGTATCTTCAAGACACTCAGAATTTGCTTCACCAGACAAACAACTTTGTCCTCTGGACAATCAGATATTCTGCATGCATGTATCCCACCGGACACCCAGACGTGCACCTACGGGCACTCAGAATCACCCCAACGGGCGACTAACAGTCATTCAGATGTGGCCCATCCAGTCGACATTGGATCTTGCCAACCATGACTAATAAAACTGGTATGTGTTGATCTTCTAGCCGTGGCTTGCCCAGTTCACTCCCGCCTAGAGTAAAACGCTGCTCCACCTGCTCGTCAACACCCTCACCAATCTCAGAACCTTAGAGGATATACAAGGAACCTTTTCTTTCGCCCTTTAGAAACACATCTGAACCTTTGTAGACAACCAGAACTCCACCTTCACCTTTGAAACTGTATCCCTTCTTATCCAACCGACTAAGTGAAACCAGATTCTTTGCTACTTGTGGAACGTGTCTCACCTTGTTCAATGTGAGAAATTTATCACCAAAAGTTCTCACCTTTACGGAGCCCATGCCAACTACCTCGCAGACTGATCCATTAGCCATATAAATACGGTCTCCATTTTTCTGCTCGTACGTTGTAAACTGCTCCTTGCGCGAACACATGCGATAAAAAACTCCCGAATCTAGAACCCATGCAACTTCCTTGTACGCTTCTTCTTCAGTCACTAGGGTATAATCACCATCCTCTTCCAGATTGTCACTGCTCGCCATCGCTGCAACCGACTCAAGATTCTTCAGATGCGGAGTCAGATTTACAACTCTGAAATCTAACCAAATTTATTGCCTCGGGCAACATAGATTTTGTATCTACTTCTAGATCACGAGAATAGACTACACCAGATGTTTGATCTTCAGTTTATACCAGATAGCTAAATTTTTTATCACAAAACCCTTGCTTCAGATCTTCGTCTTCAGATGCAGATATCAGACACCAGGACGTTCCAGATGCGTTCTTGGATCACCAACGAACACCAGATGAACTTCCAGATTCAGATCTACCAGATTTGCTATTGCTAGCACAGATGAGCAATCACTGACTGCTCTCAGATTTATTGATTCTCGATCCTCTACAGTGAAGAGTTTCAGAATAACCAGGAAAATTCCAAACTCAAATATGTCAGAGGCAACATAATACAATACCAGACGTGTCCAACCTAGACACCTGGATTTCTACAAGGATCCTGCACGCGGACTGTACGTGCAAGGCACGTGCGTTGCACGAAAACTGCACGCGATCTGCACCAAAACTGCACGGGACCTGCACCAAGACTGCACGCGAACTGCACGTTTTCTGCACACGATCTGCACGCCCAATGCATAATCTTCTACCATAAAATCAATATGTTCTTCCCGTCAGACTTGTCGATTTTCTGGTCCATCCCGGAATCCATCTCTTTTACCGCAGCGGAGTGCCCTGATCTCTGGTGCCACTTGTTAGTAAATCAGACCAAAGAGATAGCAAATAATAATGAACGCAAATCAACAACACAAAATTTACGTGGTTCACCAACAACCTATTGGCTACGTCCACGGGAAAAGAGAAACATATATTATTATGGCGGAGAAACAATTACAAGAAGATGTTCACGCTAATCTGTGTTTGCATAAACTTTGATCACAAAGTTCCTAGCTATGCAAATCCCTAGATCTAGAATTATTGATCTCTCTCTATCTCTCAATTGAATCACGCGCAGAGAATACTAATTTACAACTAGTATTTATAGGCTAGAAACCGAAACCAGAAGACAGAAGGAGTCCTAAATTAAATCCCAAAAGGACTTAATTTACTTTCCGCAAAAGCCAGAACATCGCAAAATCAAGCCAAGCCCGGAATCAGATGGTCCGACCAGGTCAAGGACCTAGTCCGGCCAGACCTCACCATGTCCGACCGGATCACCCAGGCTACCCGGCCGGATCTTGCCTCTGCTGCACTTCTTCTTCAAAATCATCTTTCTCTAACATTCTCAAATCCATAGACAGGTAAATTCGAGTATGATCTCAGTCGCTAAGTTAGTAAGTGGCTTAAAAGGAAATGTCTAGCCGTACTTACATCACTTGTCACCAAACTGCTCCTACAACCACTCGAACACAAAACATCTCTTACCATCCCTCACCTCCTTACCTCTTATCTCCCCCGTCGAGGGTATCACCACTCCATTTTTACACTCACGAGTCATGACTCAATTATCCCAATCCCTTTAAATACTCCTCCATTCCAATGTTTTTGTTTTTGGGTTTCAGATTTGATAATTTTACTGTGATGATGATGGTGGTTGGGATGAAGATGGTAGTGGCGGTGGCTCCGTGATGATGGTGGCGTAATGGTGGAAACAATGTTGGAAGTGGGGTAGATGGTGGTGAGTTTTGGATGACTTAATGTTTAAAATTTAGACCAGTTAAGTATTTAACAAATGTTAGTCACGTGACAGCACATGACGAAGTCTTACTAAAAAATTGATGATTCTGTGAGAGTGATGAGGACATTGCAAAAAATAAAACTTTAACGATTACATTTGAAAAATATGTATACAAAGTAACCACTGATGTGTCACTCGTACATGGAAAGTTGAGAAGGGGGACACTAATAGGAGTATTTGATTTGTCAAAAATAAAATAAAATCAGGAGTATTTGATTTATGAAAGACTTCGTGGATTAATATCCACAGCCTAACGTTGTGGTATCGCCTCACCGCTTCTCATGCATGCAAGCAAGGTTCTAAAAAGCGCTAGGCGGTCGCTAAGCACCGCAGCAGCGCCTAGCGTATAGGCGGGGTCTAGACGGAATTTAGAAGGGACCTAGCCATTTCATGAACGTCTAGCGCCTAGGCGCGGCCCAGACGGCCTAGACGGACGTCTTTTAAAACACTGATGGCAAGTCAAGACGTAATCCGTAACCTAACCTAGACGGACGTCTTTTAAAACACTGATGGCAAGTCAAGACGTAATCCGTAACCTAATACCCACAACATTTCGGGTGCCAGAGAACAGGCCCATATTATTACGTCCTAGGCCCAAGTTTCCAACAGTAGCGGGCCACCCTATACTTATGGTCCTTAGTATAGGGCCAGCCCATACAATTTTCGCCCAGGCCTATATTAATAAACCCAAATACTCCTTCCGTCCCATTTGAAGCTTCACCATTTAATCGCCTTATTAATGATTATTAATGAGGTGGCAACAACTCTCAAAGTCACATCCTCCGTCTCAAAATAAATATCGTTTTGTTATTTTACAATTTTCAAGTTTTTTGTTGTTGTTGTATACCATTTATACCCTTATTAATGATAGTGGAGTATCTCTTACACACACATTTAATCGCCTAGGTAATTGGATAACTTTAGGGGTATATGGGACTTTTTCACATGCTTAAATTTTATTTCTTAAAAATTGTACAAATACTCAAACGACATCCACTTTAAGACGGGGAAGTAATTAAATATTTTTTTTTCGTCTCTAACCGATACAATTTTTTTTATTTAGTCCCTTATACCATGGCTCTGTAAGGGCATCTCCAATGGTAGGTACCCAAACCAAATTTTGGTACCTACCAAAAGAGTTAACATCTCCAATGAGGCAAGCTTGAGGTACCAAATTTTGAGTAAGAGTTAAGCAAGGTACCAAATTTGATACCTTGTCTAACTCTTTCTCATTATTTAAGTATTACAAAACTTGTAAATTTTCTTCCTTTTTTAATCTTTTACCTCTTGTGAATTTATTTTTATTATTACTATTACTACTACTATTATTATTATTATTATTATTATTATTATTATTATTTTATTTTTGTTTAAAATTTAAAAAATCATTTAATTTATTTAAAATTATTTACATTTATTTATTAAAAATATTTAAATAGTTAAATATTTTAAATATATAATAAAAATTAATAGTATAAAATAAAATTTTAATTTTGATACCTAGCATTGGAATTAATATTATATTTTATATAGGTATCAAAATATGATTTTGATACCTACCATTGGAGATGAAAATTTGGTACCTTATGAATAGTACTCAAAGGTACCAAAATTTGATTTCGGTACCTTTGCTTAACTCTTTCCATTGGAGTTGCCCTAAGAGTAAGACCTACGACGATATGGTTCTACCGCATCGACATCAATTTCTCTGTTAGAGCATGTGGCACAGTGATGTCATGCTTTTAACTTATGTGGCACGTAAAAATTGCTAATATGTAATTATAAAAGAGGTGGTCTTTTGTGAGAACACCTAGATCCGTCTCATAGAAGAGACGGGTCGACCTATGATCCGTGTACAACATTATCCGCGAAACTTAGAATCTCAACCCATGGACAACTCAAAATCTGCCACGTGGCAGCGACCCATTGGCCCAAAAAAAAATCCAGGGATTTTTTTTTTTCGTTTTTTAACTGTTTTTTTCGTTTGCCAAAAGTAATACTTAGTACAACTAAATGTAACAACTGTGTTACTCCACTCATTGGGTGGGGTTCTGTGTCCCCAGAAAATTACAAATACAATATTTTTCAAAACCCATGTTAGAAAGGATTTGGGTTTAGTTTAGATTGAGGGTGCGTACCTGAATCTTCTCTCTGTCTTTGGTGGAGATCAATCAAGAATGAGAATCCAAAGAACTAGGGTTCGTGTTGAAATCGCTAGACCATGGTTTCGATGAAGGGGTCGTCGACGTATTGCTTTGCACCGTCATCATCGATGGAGAATTTGCCACCGTCTCGAAGCTTCGAATCTTCGATAGGGAGAGCCGGAGACGAGACGTCGAGACAGAATCAGAAGACGAGAAGAGGGATTAGGTTTAGTTCGATTGACATCAATTTTGAGTTAGCGAAATTCGCTTTCTAGCGGGTTAAACAAGTCGACGGGTATTACCTGCTCTGACCCGCTAATGTTGATGGGTCAAACGAGTTACCTGCTCCAACTCTTTTAGTTTAATGGGTCGGTTCGGGTAATAAATGGGCTGAACCAAGCGGGTTTCTGGGTAACGAGCTGAAACTGACAGACCTAAATGTTCCTAATCCTTCAATTCAATACTTTGATAGTTAAATAATTAATTTAAAGAAAAATAGCAAGTTTAATTATTTTACTATTTTTTGTAAAGTTTAAGTTAATTCATTCTAAAGAAGGGATAATAAAGTAATTCTCTTTAGGTGGTAACTTAGTGGCTCATTGGGCTCGCCCAAGGACTATACACACATAGGGCGCAAAAGAAGCACTTCGCATTCTCGCTAGGAGCTAAGAAAGCTTAATGTTTTGTCTGGCTTAACTCAAGCACGCGATTAAGGCTGACATGAGGGTTTGGGTGGACTAGGACTCAAATTGGGTCTAGGTTGGAGCGCGCCTGTCTTGCGGATTAGATACGTCGGCAGTTCGATTTGTGTGGTTGTTGATCGGACACGATGGTTGGATCGGTGTCAACAATTCTTGCTGGATTGGGCCGCTTCGTTGAATCTGGTTCCTTGATCATGTGCGATCGAACGATTATGATTCATTCAGACAGAATTATGCCTATTCCTCAAAGGCACTTGCAACTCTTCGAAAGCTATAAATAATCACCTATAATTAATCAAGCATAAATGTTAGCATCAATTAGCAAGAGAGTATATTGGAGCATAATTTGTTTTAAGTCTAAATGTTTTGAGCCTTAAGTTTGTTTGCGGAAGTCATAAGTTTCAAGTTTTATTGAGACTATAATTGCTGTTTCAAAAAGGATTAAATAATAATTTGGGCCCTGAACTTGACAGTTTTTATTAGTTGGGTCATTCATGAATAAATTTTATTAGTTTGGTCCCCTATGATGGCTTTTTGTGCCAGTTTGCCCATTCTTTCTGTGAGATATTTCAAAATACCTAATATACTCCTGAAACTAATGATAGTTTGGTCCCTAAACTTTGCACTTTTATTAATTTGATCCTACATGATGAGTTATACTTTAGTTTGCCCCTTTTATTTAACTTTATCAAATTTCAAATATAAAATCAAATTCAATATGTTTATAATGCGCTACAAACAATTAATTAGTTTCAAAAGAGTCTCAATTATTTTTCTCCTTCAATTTTACCAAATAATCAACCTCAAAATTAAATATTTGATGGGTATGCATGTTGATAAAGTTTATATGAGCATTTTTTTAAAAAAAATATATATAATAATGTACATTTAAAAATTAAAGCGAGAGAAATAACAAAGATTGATTAAAAAAATGACCTGTTTAATAAATTCAACAATTTCATTCAACCAATTAACATTCAAACGAAAATTTCTTTTAATAATTTGGATCCAAGAAAGAAAATTCATCACTAATTTCACGGAATTTACATTGCTGTTGAATACATTGTTATAGCATGTTGAATTTTAATAATTTATCATATGTTTTTGCTAACTTTCAATCTTATTTTCTTAGGAATCATTATTTAAGTATTTAATAAAAAACGATGTCTTTAATCCATGAAATTAATGATGAATTTTCTTTTTTGGATCCAAATTATTGAAAGAAAATTTTGGTTTGAATGTTAATCAATTGAATGAAATTTTTGAATCTATGAAAAAGATTTTTTTTTTTACCAATCTTTGTTATTTCTTTCCCTATAATATTTAAATGTACATTATTATATATATATATTTTTTTAAAAAAAATGGTCATATAAGCTTTATCAACATGCATACCCATCTAAGACTTAATTTTGAGGTTGATTAACGGAAAGCGATTCCAAATCTAAGAAAGTTGTTCAATCTTTTTGGTGGTTAATTCATTGGCAAATGAATCGTACAAAGATGTTTTGACAAGTTCGAGATGAAGGCCGATCACCATAACGCGTTGTTGTGGAATTGACCCTCCAACACCCAAGCAATATCCCAAGAAAATAATGGAACCACAAACAAGCACAATAAATAAAGCAGAGAAAAGACACAAGAAATTGTTTACCCAGTTCGTCAATATGTTTGACTACGTCTGGGGGCACTACCAAGCCAGGATCTTACACTATAATATGTTTGTATGAAGTTACAATGAGTTATGGGGCGGAACTTTATTTATATAGCAAACCTAGAATGAGACCTAAACCTAAACATAAGAGAAAACCCGTCAAAACTGCAATTCCCCGAATTCAGATCGGGGCACCAAGCGCCCGCCTGAATTAAGTCTTCAGAAATCACGAACTCCCTGCCCGCTTGAGCGCCCGCCTGGTCCGTCCCGGGCGCCCGCTCGCTTGTCTGCAGTGTTTTTTCTTCTCTTCGTTTCCTTTAGGATCTCTACTCCAACAATCTCCCACCTAGAGATCAACCGCGTATACAAACCCCGTATCCGTCTTCAACTCATCATTGGTGTCGTCCTAGTTCTCACCTCGATCATGGTAGTGCCTTCCTCCTCTCCTATTCTCCAAGCCCCATTGAAGCTTTACATAGCTTCAATTTGTCAAGGTTTACCACCTTGGTTAACATGTCAGCCGGGTTCTCCGATCCCAATATCTTCTCCAGCCTTAAGATCTTCCTTTCCAAGAGATGCCTGATGTAGTGAAACCTCAGCTCAATGTGCTTCATCCTAGAATGAAACGCCGGATTCCTAGCCAAATGAATTGCACTCTGACTGTCACTGTAGAGAGCATTACCACTTCGCGTCTTCCCAAGTTCACCCAAGAAGTTCTGCAACCATACCATCTCTTTGTTTGCCTCTGTCACTGCCACATATTCTGCTTCCGCAGTCGACTGAGCCACGATGTTCTGCAATTTAGAAGCCCAGGAGATAGCCGTACCACCCAATGTGAAAACATAACCCGTAGTACTTCTCCTCTTGTCTAGATCGCTTGATGCCAAATCCGCATCAACATAACCCGCTAACACGACCTCCTTGCTTGAGAAACATAGAGCCTTCCCAGCAGTACCTTTTAAGTAACGCATGATCCATTTGACCGCTTCCCAATGTTGCTTCCCTGGATTGCCCATGTACCGGCTGACTACTCCCACCGCATGTGTAATGTCCGGTCTTGTACACACCATTGCATACATTAGACTCCCCACTGCCGAAGCATATGGAGTCCTCTCCATCTTGTCACGCTCCTCCTTGCCCTTAGGTGAGTCCTTCTCGGATAGCTTGAAGTGCATACCCAATGGTGTCCCTGTTGACTTCGCCTCTTCCATGCAAAATCTTGCCAATACTTTCTCAATGTATTCTGCTTGTGAAAGAACCAACTTACCCGATTCCCTATTCCGGTCAATCCGCATGCCCAAGATTTTTTTGGCCTCCCCCAAATCCTTCATCTCGAACCGTTCTGACAACTGAGCCTTCAATCTGTTTACCTCTCTACTGCTAGAGCCCGCTATTAGCATGTCATCCACATATAACAGCAATATTATATACCCGTTGTCCGTGTTCTTGAAGTAGCAACAATGATCCGCCTCACATCTGATAAAATCGATATCGTGCATGAATCCATCGAACTTTCTGTACCACTGCCTAGGAGCTTGTTTAAGGCCATACAAGCTCTTAGTCAACCTACAAACCAGTTTCTCGCTACCCTTAGACAAGTAACCCTCTGGTTGTACAATGTAAATTTCTTCCTCCAAATCCCCATGAAGAAAGGTCGTCTTTACATCCATCTGTTCCAGCAGCAAATTATCTGCCACTACTATACCCAGAACCATTCTGATAGTGGTCATCTTCACAACATGAGTGAATACCTCGGTGTAGTCAATACGTATTTCTGCTGAAACTCTTTTACAACCAACCTTGCCTTGTAACGTTTACTGCCATTTGCTTCCTCCTTGATTCTGTAAACCCACTTGTTATGCAATGCCTTCTTCCCCTTTGGTAGTTTAATCAACTCCCAAGTTTTGTTGGCCTTTAATGAGTCCATCTCATCATCCATCGCAGCTTTCCACTTATCACAAAGTGCACTACGAACAGCCTCCGCATAACATTCCGGCTCACCACTATCTGTCAAATACAAATAGTAATTTGAAGGAGTATACCTGTCAGGTGATCCACGCAATCTGCTGGATCTACGCAGCGGAATATCCGGTTCTGGAGTATGTGGTTCATTTTCAGTGACCCCATGACCTTGGTCATCATGAACTGTCCTGCTCCCACCCGAGTTTGGAATATCCACCTCAACAAATTCTGGTTCCGAACTAACCCATTCAGATGCCCCCTTTCTGTCCTTGTACAATACCTGTTCATTGAATACAACATCTCGACTACGAATAACCCTATGATTTTGGTCATCCCAAAACTTATACCCGAAGTCATTCCCGCCATAACCAATGAACGTACATTTTACAGATTTAGCATCTAATTTAGTTCTATCAACAGAGTCTATATGAACATATGAAACGCAGCTAAATATGCGAAGAAATGACAGATTTACCTGCTTGCCACTCCATGCTTCCTCTGGAATTTCATTCCCCAATGGTACCGATGGTCCTCGATTGATCAAGAAAGCTGCAGTGTCAACTGCATATGCCCAGAACGTCTTCGGAAGTCTACACTTCAACCTCATACTTCTAGCCCACTCGTTCAATGTCCAGTCCATCCTCTCTGCAACCCCATTGTGTTGTGGTGTGCCCTTTGGAGCCTTCTCCACGCGAATGCCATTCACTGCACAATATTCCTTAAACTCCCCGAGCTCATACTCCCCACCATTATCTGATCTCATGCATTTAAGCTGAAGACCCGTCTGATTCTCCACCAAAGCCTTCCATTTCTTAAACACCTCGAATGCCTCATCTTTGTGTTTCAAGAAATAAACCCAGACTTTCCTTATCGAATCATCAATAAACGACATGTAATAAGACGCACCACCCAGAGAAGTTACCGGGGCCGGCCCCCACAAATCCGTGTGAACCAGTTCCAACTTTGCTTCCCTCAAAGTCCTACCTGTCCTCGAGAAATTACTCCTCGCCTGTTTGCCAAACACACAATCTTCGCAGATCCCCACGTCGACTGTCTTCAAACCCGGTAGTAGTCCCTTTGAGCAAAGTACCTTCATCCCCTTCTCACTCATGTGACCCAATCGACAGTGCCACAAGTCCGTATCACCTTTGGCTGACGCCACCGCGATACTATCCTTGGTGTTATTCGCCAAATACAATGTCCCTTCTTTATTACCACGATCGATCTCAGAATCCTCCTTGGTAATAACCCAGTTCCTGCAGCCAAAAGTTACCTTGTAACATTCTTCATCCAACTGCCTAACTGATAGCAGGTTCTTATTCAAACCCGGAATGTGTCTGACCCCGTGTAGATGTAGGACCTTCCCATCCGATGCTCCTATTCTGACATCCCCCTTCCCCTTGATTTCCAAAGGCTCTCCATCCGCCAGATAGACCTTATCGAAATCACCGGAAGTATAATTTTCCATCTCCTTTGTATACCCGCATGAGTGGAATGATGCCCCCGAATCCAGCACCCATGATTCTAGCGCACTACTAACACTTAGAACCAGTACATCATCACCTTCGACTGTCACATTCACCGATTTATCCCCTCGCATGGGACAATCCTTTTTGTAGTGTCCTAACTCCTTACAATGATAGCATTGAACCGATCCTTTCGCGACCCTTGGTTTGTCTCTGATCTCCACGGCCTTGCCCTTACCACCCACTACGTTTTCCCTTGATTCAGTTCTCCCTTTATTGCTAGTACCCGACCTTCCCCTGCTAGTAGTAGCTAAGGCTGATCCCGAAGTAGACGATGTCCCCAATTTCTTCAAATGATTTTCCTCGCCCAAAAAAGTCTTTAACGTCATCATACTTCAATTTGTTCTTACCCGCTGAAGCATTGATCGCTGTCACCGTTCCGCTCCAACTTCCTGGTAAAGATGCTAGCAACAAACACGCATGAACCTCATCATCAAACGTAATATCCAACGCAGCCAATGAGTCTATAACATCCATAAACTCATCGATGTGTTTAGCTAAGGATCCTCCCTCTTGCATCTTGAGACTACCCATCTTACGTATCAAATCAACCTTGTTTGCAGCAGATGGAGTTTCAAATCTCTCAGTAAGATAATCCAATAGCTCCTTTGTGGTTTTTGCCTTCTTGGTAGTCTTCGCGATCCACTTTGACAAAGTAGATCTAACCACCCCTAGGGCTTTCCGATCCATGAGATACCAATCTTCCTGCTTTTCTCCTTCCGGCTTGACTCACTTTAGAGGCTTATAGAGATCTTTGTTGTACAAGAGATCCTCTATTTGCATCCTCCAAAACCCGTAGTCAGACCCATCGAATTTCTCCACCGCTTGTTTATCCTTGCCCATTCTTGATTGCTGGAACAAACCCTAATCGCCCTATAACCCGGAACGATAAACCAGAGCTCTGATACTAGTTGTTGTGGAATTGACCCTCCAACACCCAAGAAATATCCCAAGAAAATAATGACACCACAAACAAGCACAAGAAATAAAGCAGAGAAAAGACACAAGAAATTGTTTACCCAGTTCGTCAATATGTTTGACTACGTCTGGGGGCACTACCAAGCCAGGATCTTACACTATAATATGTTTGTATGAAGTTACAATGAGTTATGTGGCGGAACTTTATTTATATAGCAAACCTAGAATGAGACCTAAACCTAAACATAAGAGAAAACCCGTCAAAACTGCAATTCCCCGAATTCACATCGGGGCACCAAGCGCCCGCTTGGTATGTAGCAAGAGCCCACCTGAATTAAGTCTTCAGAAATCACGAACTCCCTGCCCGCTTAAGCGCCCGCCTGGTCCGTCCCGGGCACCCGCTCGCTTGTCTGCAGTGTTTTTTCTTCTCTTCGTTTCCTTTAGGATCTCTACTCCAACACACGCTAGGGCTAAACATATCTTCATTCTTGCATGAGACCGGACCAGAAGCGACGCATGCGCCCGCCGCCCGTTTGCCGACCAGCAGTAGGGCCTAGGCATGCCTTTGACATGGTGGCATTGACATGCCTTTGACACGGTGGCTTTGTCATGGCCTTAGAAAATGTCGGTTCATGACACGCCTCAAGTCCCGGGATTCCCTAATAGAACCTCGAACCTGGTGCGCGTAACTAACAAGAAACAAGAAACTAACGGAAAACAGGAATAATACCTGTTAAAAACAAAACTGACATGATATGTATACTCAAGAGTAGGGAGCTAAGATAGCTCACACGAGTTCTAGACCAAGAAAATTAAAACCAAACAAGGTTACATACAGCGGAAGACATGCCTAGCAAATAAGCTGGCATTAAGAACTGTCTAGGGACAACAAATACTACCCCAACACAAGCCCAGAGTTTATAAACTCATACAAGATCGTCCTTACCAAAATATAAAAGGATACTAACTTCGAACAAGAATATCCTGCTGAGTAAGTTCCCAGCTAAGTCGAGCCTCACTGCGTACTATCCCCTGCTTTCCTGGGGGGGGGGGAAACAATTAAACAAATAAAGGGTGAGATAAATCTCAGTAAGCTATTAACATGCAACTATATGTCATGTTATCATGCAATACAGGTAGATACTCAACTAATCATATATCAAGTATCATCAAGTAACAAGTATAGGAGAGGCTAAGCCAACCCAACAAGTAATCAAGCTCAAGATATGATCAGGTAACAAGTAGTCAAGTAGTGTGAGAGGCTAGACCAGCTCACCAAGATGCACATAGGCCTATCACGCATTTTTACCTGAATCCTTCCTTATTCCTCCCAAGAATACCATTTGTTGTCGATGCTTTTCTAGCTGAGGACAACCAAGAACAAGAACAAGAAACTGCTGTGCAGTATATAAGAAGACCTGGTAACCAGTGTCATCCACAAGAACAAGATCCACGAGGTGTTCAAGACAAGAGTTTAGCATTCACTTAAGTCAGGCTTATTGCTCCAACCAAGGAAGCTATGCCCTTACTATGGCCGGTAGTAAAGGGTCAAGCGGAAATACATAGGGACCCGATTGTCACTTAAGCCCCAGCTCTCGCGACAAGCGTGAACCTATATATTTTCGAACAAGCAAGGAGAACCAGCTGGACTCACACAAGAATGCACAAGTAGATGATTACTTGAACTACGAGAATAGAACTAAGTCCCATATTAGTGGACCAGTCTTTATGCACCATGTAATCATGTATCATGTGCTCACGAGAATATGCACCATGTAGTCATGTATCATGTGCTCACAAGAATACAAGTACACGTACGCAATTATTGCGAATACAAACCAAGATAACAATGGCACATAAGGTGTCCATGTAACACGATCAATCCAAGTAAGAGTCCATTAATAACAGACTTCAGTCAAGTAGTAGGGTATATCACTTTGTCACATGCCAAGTTTGCACGTACATATTCATATCACGTTTAACACGTTAAAGTGTCTACCACGATACCCTTACTATCAAATAGAGCCCAATACCTTACAATACCTTAGACTCTAAACACGTAATAGAATAGGTCACATCATACCTAGTCACAGTCATATCTCACGTATATGTATCGTTAATAATCGAATATATTTTCTAACACATATTGTGTTCTATAACCATTCTTATTAACTTAAATCGTAGTATTCACGATTATATGAATTATCTTCATATTACACTAGTCCCTATTTTCTTTAGGAACCCATTTCAAGACAAGATATTTTCTTTATATTTTATATACTTCATTGAGTATATACACGATTAAAAACTAAATCATTTACACTTTAGTGCTTATTTATAGCACTTCCAATATACACGTATCAAGTTCAAGTATGTAGTAGAGTTAATCATTCTCTATCTAGTTCCATAACCCAATTCTTTGGTTATTCATACCATGTACCAATCAATCAAGAAGCCACATTCTATCAAGTAAATATATGCAAGATTTGCATATACACATCAAGACTCTTTCAAGTTTATTACCATACACATATATTGGTGTCAAGGCACGTACAAGATTTTATAATCTTATATTCAAGTCTTAATCCAATTATCTGGATGTTCAAGTCATGTACAAGATTTTATTGTCTTATATTTCAAGTTACTGTCTCATCTTAAGACATTCAAGACATTCAGGACATTCAGGACATATACAAGACATTCAAGACATTCAGGACATTCAAGACATTCAGGACATATACAAGATTTTATCATCTTATATCCAAGTTCTCAATCCATTTCTTTGGATGGTTAAACATGTACAAGAGTTAATTATCTTATACTTCAAGTTCAAGCTAGGTAGATGAATTATACATCTTTCACGTACTATTTTCCAAATCCTTTTCTTAGGACATTCAAGACATTAGTTGGTGCCCCTAAGGTGCACAATCATTAACTTCAAGACACATAAAAGAGTTACTACTCTTATACTTAAGTTATCATTTAATTATGATTCAAGTCCACCTTTCATTTGATCACGAAGGGACTATTTTTCAGTACTAGAGTGTTCTACAACACTCATCTAGGCTATCTAGGGTAGTACCCTAAACCTAGACCAAGAATACTTCGAGTTCACATTAAGTAAATGAGCTATACTATACTACTCATACTTACAAGTTCATAATCCCCTACATAGGATATTCGAGCTCAATACACTAATTTGGTGCCCTCTAGGTGCACAAACATAGGTTCCAAGACTAGCATAACACATAAGTGCTTGTTCATAGCACTTTCAAGACATAAAGAAAAGTTCTTCTCTTTATACTCAAGTTCTCATTTTAATTTAATGAGTAATCATGTTCAAGACTCACTTTTGATACCCCTAAGGTGTCACAACACTTGCTAGGACATCTTATACTAAGGCTACATGCCTTAGGAGGGATAAGCTTTCATCTCTATTTAGTTAAAAACACTTTTGTGAAACAGGGGTTCTGGGCGGTCGCCCAACCCCATCCTGGGCGGTCGCCCAAGATCACAATTTTTGACACTCGAGTCTGATGACATGGGCGGTCGCCCATAACCACTCTGGGCGGTCGCCCAAAGCCAAAATCAGCAAAAACCCAATTTCTTTCCCAGGCTTAGAATTCTCCGTCCCAAGCGTAGGAGTATACTTTTACTAACCCTTAGGCAATACCCAAAAGTATAAGTACAATTTAATATTTTACCGTCCCATAAATAATAGGACAATTTCCTTTTATTCCAATTTAATATTTCACCGTCCCCAAAAGTATAAGTACAATTTTATAATATACTAATATACCCATCTAGGGATACTTCCATTCATTTCCCCGTACCACAAATAATGATACAATTTTTCTAATAATATTTAAATCAAGTTACTATTTTACCGTCTCACGAATATGAGTATAATTTTTCTAACTTCCCAGGATACTTCCCAGGATACTTTCAAGTTGCTTTTGTTCTTATAATTCATTCGATTACTCCCTTCGTTCCAATTTTACAAGTATCACGAAAATTGCCCAAAACACAATTTTAACAAGAACAAGTAGCGGGAATAACATATATGCATGTTATTACAAGTAAGGGGGAGTCAATAACTTACCTAGTCCGAAATCAAGTTGACCCAAATTAATTTCTGTTCGGTCGGAAACGCTCTATTCAACGCCACGAATATTTATCCGGGACCGGAATCACGAACAGAGGGATAATTAAGCTCGAGGAGTCGAAAATAGGAAGAATCCTAAACCTTCTTTAGAACAGAAGGAGTATACGTAAAGCAATTTGGGTAAAATGGTTTCTCAGAGAGAGAAACCCAAGGCGATATACTTGGAACTTTCCAAGAATTGCTACTAGGCCCCTCAAGTTCTAACTTTGACAAAAAGGCCCCTAAACTTTCAACTTAGACATTTAACCACCTTAATTTTCTAAAGTAGTTAAATAATTAACTCTAATAAAATAGCATCTAAATATGCTAGTCAAGAATTTAACAAATAAGTCAAATATTTAACGAGATTAAGGATGGGCGTTACAGTTCACCATATCAAATGATTTGAAATCTTTCCTTAACATTTCAAATCTATTTCTTCCACTACAAGAAAACTGTCAAAAAACGACGAAAATTAGCGACGGATGCTATTCGGTCGCTAAAAATGACGGAATAGCTACAAATACGTAATAAGTTGTCAACGACCACATTACCGACCGTTTTAGCGACGGATTTAGCGACAGACTATTTTCCGACATTAATCCGTCGTAATAGAGGCGCCAAAAAAGTGCGCGCATTTTTTTGGTTGTTGGCTAGGCGGCCAAGAAAATACATATGTGCTGATGGTGGGCGGATTGTTAGAAGGATGTGGCCGTGCTTGCGCGAAAACGCCTTGATGACTTTTCACCACTCGGTGCTTGTGCCTTGTTGCCTATGAAGTTTGTTGTGCTTGGAACGCGGGTGGCCAAGGTTGGGGCGTGTGCTGGCTAGGGTGCGCTGCATGGAGTGGATGGCTGGGCTATAGCCTAGCTTGATGCCCCTTGTCGTGGCAAGCCTTGACAAGTGCTCGTTTTTTGGCCTTGCGTTGCTGGCTAGGCGACCAAGCAAGATTGAAAGCATTGGCATTGGTTATCAAATATAATTCAATGATTTTTATTAAAAGATTCCTAATTAGGTCTGAAGTAATAACTTAAGTGGAAAATCCAAATGTTTATCACTAAACATCATGTGGTTAAATTGAAAATAAATAAATAATCATTCGCGTTAGATGGACATGTAAACAAACATATGAATTCTCGTTAGATGGACATGTAAAACAACATAAGAATGATAACCTATTATCCATTTATTAATTCGGTCATAAGCACATGCCAAACTAGAAATGCTCATCCTTAATTTTCATCATTCCTTGATTTCATAAATGTGGTTATTATATGCACATTCCCACAGTCATTCTCGAGCGCCAAACGAGACCTAAGATTGTATAGTGTTTGTTTTAATACCAATTATACTTTTTATATTATTTTTATCCTATAAAAAAGGGCACAAATTTCCTTTCTGGATGTCTCATTAATAGTCAAATAACCTCAAACAGTAATTTTAAAATACATCTTTAATCGGTGGGATTACTTGTCATTCTCACAACAATATCTATTTACTATTCTCTAATCCTATTTTCGCTCTCATATCTCACTTTTCATATTCACAACACATAATCTATCAGTATTTATTTGAGAAAAAAATAGCTCCTTCAAAAAAAATTAATTTTCATTTTGTGCCATTTATTATAAAATGGATGGAGTATATATGTATTCTATGCATGTGCTGTCGATTCCCAAATTTTTAAGACTAAAAACATTACTTGTATTTTATGTATCTTATGAAGCCATGATATAAAGCACTTTTTCACAATTACAATATGTTCCTACTTTGTGACATTACCATCAAGTGAAAAAAACTTTAATCCAAATATCTTTAGTCACTACTGCTTCTTTTGTGAAAATGGGATGAGATTTGAATCATTAATCATTAATGCATCCAAAATATATAGCTTTTGCAATGCAATACTGTCGCGCCCCGTACCCGTGGTCCTACATGGCCCCACGCTCGGGACGCGCACGGAAGACGCCATAAAACACTTTTAACAAAAACTTTTCGAAAACTATCATAAAGATAAATAAAATTCACTTTTGAAGTTCAAAACCTCCACTTTACTTTCAAACAACTTTCGCAACGAAAGTACTTGGCACGAAGGCCTACAACAACTATACAAAAGTACGAACACCAACATTATCCAAAAATAGGTGTTACAAGATCAAGTCACGGATACACTACCCTTTAAGGTTATACATTTACATAATGTAGCCTTCACAAACATACCCCAAAAGAATTACCACCTCGACGTCCTTCCTGGTGATAAGTGACCTATCCCGGATGCACTCCCTTATCTAAAACAGTAAACAAATAAGGGGTGAGATAAAATCTCAGTAAGCTACTAATATGCAACTACATTTCATGCCAACATGATAATCACAAAGGAACAATATCAATAGGCATTCACATTTGCATATAACACAAAAGATATAGTCCACTCATCACATAACACAATATGCGGAAATAAACACTCATAAGTGGATACTGAGCCAAGGTTCTATAAACGGAACACCATCCTTTGAGAAGAGCCCGTTGAGCAGCATGAAAGAGCTGAAGCAGGTTCCGGAACCAAGTAACAACAACAACCAGTAGTGGGGGAAATAACACATAGTCATACCCCCAAGCGTGTAGCTAGAATACTCACCATAGGAGCTAGCTCATCCCAACCTCAATCTCGGGAAGGGGCATCCCACTCAAGGCCACTGAACATGGGGAAACTGGGTTACCAGTGAAGTACATTATACTGGACTTGGCTCGTGCCATTATAATATACATCACTGCCTAAAACAAACACAACAAGACCAGCTGGACTCTATACAAGCACATAGTAATAAATACTCGCTTGAAACAACAACGGGGCAATGATTCCAAAGTAGGGAACCAAGCCAAACATTTTCACAAAAGATGCAACTGGTACTCACATTCATACATTGCAAACATGATCACAAACAGACCAAACCCAACACTCTCAAACAATACTTAGTCAAATATCATGACACGCTTGTTCACAAAGAAACCATTTAAAATACTAGAGTGTTCCACAATGTCCATCTAAGTCAATAAGAATAGTACTCAAAACCTAGACCAATTCTAAACGATTTGTTTTATAAAACACTTACGGAAATATCGACATAATATGAACCTAAAACCCAACTAAATAAACCCACTCATCTCGAAGTACTCAATTAGATCTTTAAAACGATAGTTTACACGCCTAAAACGGAGTCCGGATGAGAAAGTTATGACCTCCGGAAGATTTCACGTAAAATGTACAAGTGCAGAATTGGCCCTTACACGAGTCGTGTACCCATACACGAGTCGTGTAACAGCTGCTACACGAGTCGTGTATCAGTACACGAGTCGTGTAGATTTTCACCCTTTCAGTACTTTTCTCTACACGAGTCGTGTAGCCTTACACGAGTCGTGTAACAGACCTGGAACACGAATTTTTACCCAATTTTTGTTCTATTCCAATATCCATTTCAACCCAAACCTTTCCATTTCAATCCTAATCAACCCTAACACTTCTAACAAGTATACTCAAGCATTATACCCACTTATAAACCCACAAAACAACCTCTACACAACTCAAATCAAAACAAATGATTCAAACATCAATTTATCACAAAAAAAAATGAATAAAAATTAAATCAACATTTATCTTCACAACAAAGCTTTGAATCATCATCTCATGTATCATATAAAACATATATGACAATTTTTAAGCTAAAGGGGCTTAGTAACTTACCTCAAATGGAAATCAAACTCAACCAAAATAACTTCTATTTAGCTCCAAACGATCCTAGCGACGATCTAAATGTTTTATATAAATCGATTATTAAGAGAGGAAGCATACAAGATGATCAAAAGAAGAGAGAGAGAGATGGAGCTTACCTCAACAACAATGGAGGGAGAGAGAGAAAGGGAAATGAGTGTGAGTGTGTGGTGAGGAAGAGTGTAGGATGAGGAGGGAGGAGGGGGAAAGGTTGACTAGTTAATTTAGGAGTTACACTTAAACCCCTCAATTTCTACTTCACCCAATTAAACCCTTAACAACTTACACCCAAGCCCTCCAATACCCCACACAATAATGATCATCTAACATAAAATCTAACACATAAATAAATCACAAATGATCAAGCAAATCATGTTGAGCATAGATTATTATGAGAGAATAAAATGCACACATAAATAATATTAAATAATTAAGATTATAAATAGGGGGGTTTCGGGTCGTGACAATCACTCCTCCTTAAAGAAAATTCGACCCGAATTTTAACACTTACCAAGAGGCTCGAATAACCACGGATACTTCCGTTCCATCTCTTCCCACAGTTCCCAAGTTGACTCCTCAACTTCATGATTCCTCCACACCACTCTAACTAGGGGAATACTCTTGTTCCTCAATTCTTGCACTTTGGTATCAATCACTCGAATTGGTTTCTCCTCATAAGACATATTCGGTTCAATATCTTCCGGTACTTCCGACAACACATGGGATGGATCATACACGTACTTACGAAGCGCTGAAACATGAAACACATTATGCAATCGGCCCAAAGAAGGCGGTAACGCAAGACGATAAGCAAGATTCCCAACTCTATCTAATATCTCGAAAGGACCAATAAACCTTGGAGCAAGCTTTCCCTTCTTACCAAACCTACGGATTCCCACCTTCGGAGACACTTTCAAAAACACGAAGTCACCCGACTGAAACTCAAGATCTCGCCTCCGGTGGTCGGCATAGTTCTTTTGGCGACTTTGAGCGGTGATTAGATGATTTCGAATAAGCTTAACCTTTTCAACCGAATCATTAACCAAATCGACACCCCAAATCTTAGCTTCCCCGACTTCATCCCAACAAATAGGAGAGCGACACTTCCTACCATATAAAGCTTCGTAAGGAGCCATCTCGATACTCGATTGAAAACTGTTGTTATAAGCAAACTCCACTAAAGGTAAATGAGTATCCCAAGAGTCTGCAAAGTCAACCGAACAAGCCCGTAACATGTCTTCAAGAATCTGAATCGTTCTCTCCGATTGACCGTCGGTTTGTGGATGAAAAGCCGTGCTAAGCCTCAATTCTGAACCCAAAGCCTTCTGAAACGCCTGCCAAAACCGAGATGTAAATCTAGGATCCCGATCAGAAACAATACTAACTGGAACCCCATGCAATCTCACGATTTCGTTGATATACAAGGTCGCAAGTCTTTCCATTGAATAACTAATCTCAATAGGTAGAAAATGAGAAGACTTCGTCAATCTGTCTACAACCACCCAAACTGCATCATGCCTTCTCCTCGTGCGTGGTAATCCGGTCACAAAATCCATCGTCACATGTTCCCATTTCCATTCCGGTATCTCAAGAGGTTGAAGTAGCCCCGCGGGTCTTTGATGTTCCGCTTTAACCTGTTGACAAGTCAAACATTTCGACACATAATCCGCTATCTCCCGCTTCATGCCATTCCACCAAAAATGTTGTCTCAAATCCCGATACATTTTGGTACTCCCGGGGTGAATAGTATACCTCGACTTGTGGCCCTCATCAAGAACTTGGCGTTTTACTCCTTCCACACTAGGTACACACAAACGACCTCTATAACTCAAAACCCTTTCAGGACTAAGAGAAAATGCTTCAAACTTTTTATCCCCTATCTTACTCGAAATCTTCATCAACTCGGGATCATCCTTCTGAGCATCTTTAACTTTTTGAATTAAGGCAGGTAATACCTTAATGTTCGCAAAAATAGCCCCATGCTTGGACTCATAAGGATCCCAATCTCGAATATCTTCCAACATTTTCCATTCACGCACCATCAATGAAGCTACATAAGACTTCCGACTAATGGCATCAGCGACCACATTTGCTTTACCCGGATGATAAGAAATGATGCAATCAAAATCCTTCAACAATTCCATCCATCTGCGCTGTCTATTGTTCAACTCCTTTTGCGAGAAAAGATACTTCAAACTTTGATGATCGGTAAAAATCTCAAACTTTGCCCCATATAGATAATGCTTCCATTTGTGCAACGCAAAGACAATAGCCGCAAGTTCCATGTCATGGGTAGGATAATTCTGCTCACTCGGAGTCAACTTCCTTGAAGCATACGCAATCACTTTCCCATTTTGCATTAAAACGCACCCGAGGCCTTCTTTAGAAGCATCACTATAAATAACCAATTCATCTTTCCCATTTGGTAACACAAGTACAGGAGCGGTGGTCAACCTCCTTTTCAATTCATCAAAACTCATTTGGCATTTTTCTTCCCACACAAATGGCACGTTCTTTTTGGTCAACTGAGTCAACGGGGTAGCAATTTTGGAAAATCCCTCAATAAATCTTCTATAGTACCCGGCTAAGCCCAAGAAACTCCGAATCTCCGTAACTGATTCCGGTCTCTTCCAATCCACAATAGCTTCAATTTTTGAAGGATCTACGGATATCCCTCCATTAGAAACCACGTGCCCCAGAAAGGAAACCTCCTCGAGCCAAAAAGCACACTTACTGAATTTTGCAAACAATTGTTTCTCCCGAAGAATAGATAAGACCATTCGCAAATGTTGTTCGTGTTCCTCCCGAGACTTAGAATAAACCAGAATGTCATCGATAAACACAACTACGAAGGTATCAAGGTACGGTTTAAAAACCCGATTCATCATATCCATAAATACAGCCGGAGCATTCGTTAACCCGAAAGGCATGACAAGAAATTCATAGTGCCCATACCTACTACGGAAGGCGGTCTTGGAAATGTCCTCAGAACGAATCTTTAACTGGTGATAACCACTCCTCAAATCAAGCTTTGAAAAGACAACCGACCCCTGAAGCTGATCAAACAAGTCATCAATATGGGGAAGAGGATATTTGTTCTTTATGGTTACCTGATTCAGTTTCCTGTAATCGATACACAGTCTCAAGGATCCATCTTTCTTCTTGACAAACAATACAGGAGCTCCCCACGGTGACACACTAGGGCGGATAAACCCACGATCAAGTAACTCTTGTAACTGCTCCTTCAATTCTTTCAATTCGGCTGGAGCCATTCTATAAGGTGCCGCCGATATAGGAGTTGTACCTGGAAGCAAGTCTATACAAAATTCGATCTCTCTATCAGGAGGCATAGAGTACTCCGGAGAAAATACATCCGGAAACTCCCTAACAATATTTACCTCTTCCACATTAGTAACCTTTTTCGTAGTATCCAGAACACTGGCCAAAACCCCAACACAACCACGGCTCAACAACTTCCTAGCCTTTACATACGAAATAATATGAACTTTCCTACCCAAAGGGACAGCCTCAAATGAAAATTCAGGAACATTAGGGTTAGAAAAAGTAACCACCTTTTTAAAACAATCAACAGTAGCATGGTATCGACTCAACCAATCCATACCCAAAATGACATCAAAATCTTGCAATGGCAATATAATTAAATCAGCAAGTAAAGCATGCTCACGTATATGCACATCACAATCACGCAACACCCTATCCGTCACCAAACTCTTACCCATAGGGGTAGACACCTCTAACACATAAGGTAGAGACTCAGGCAACGAAGATAACTGGGATGCAAAATGCACCGACACATAAGAATGCGAAGAACCGGGGTCTATTAGTGCACGTGCCCTCCTATTAGACATAGAAATAATACCTCCAATCACGTTAGAAGCATCAGAAGCCTGTTGTTGGTTGATGGCGAAAACACGACCTTGTACCTTGGGCTTGCCCGAGGCATCTCTCTTCTGACCCGAAGAAGACCCGGTACCACTACCAACTGACTGATTCTTCGGTTTGGGACAATTAAACTGGAAGTGACCCAACTGGCCACAATTCAAACACTTACCTTGCTTTTTCCAACACTTCTCTTCGGAGTGCCCTCCCTTTTGACAATAGTTGCAAACCCGATTATTCTGACTCCCCGAAGTGTTACCTTGATTCCTGTTGCCCTGATGTCCTTGAGAAGTTCCTCTGAAAGGTGAAAAGATATTCTGAGCTCCTCTAGTGTCACCACGATGAGGTTGTGGCTTCCCTTGTCCTCCTTGTTTCACTACACTCGTTGATTCAGTCTTCTTTTTATGCTCTACAATGTCCTGCTCCACCTGGTAGGCACGATCTATGGCATCCTGAAGGTCTTGAAATTTATGGGAAGTGAGTTGTGTTCTGATTACCGTTTTCAACCCTTTGACAAACCTCGAGGTCTTCCTTTCTTCAGTCGAAACCATGTAATTGCAATAGCGAGCCAATTCCGTGAATTTGGCAACATACTCTGCCACCGTCAACAAGTTTTGTTCCAAGCTAAGAAACTCTGATTCCTTCCTATCTTGGTCTACCTTTGGGATGAAATGTTCCTTGAACTTCTTCTTGAATGTCTCCCAGACATGGGGTACATGTGCCTCTTCCCAATTAGCTTTCAACGATTTCCACCAATACTCCGCCCCTCCAACTAGTTTATAGGTCGCAAATCTGACCCTAACCTCGTCGGAGCTTTGCAAGACCTCAAAGATCTTTTCCATAGACTCAACCCACCTTTCTGCTTTAGCCACATCTGACCCTCCATCAAATTCTGTCGGTTTCATTCTCAAAAATTGTTCCAGTCCGGTCCTCGGAGCCAATGGTGCCTCTCTACGATTGTTATCATTCATGGTTTTCAATGCCGCCTCGAATATTCCTTGAAACATAGCTAATGCTTCTTCCCTCGCATTTCCCTGTCCGGCAGGACCACCCTGTTCATTATCAGACCCTACCATGATTACTGAGTACCTGCATAAGACACTCATCGTTACTCATTCCATACTCAATTACCCTCCTAGGTCACTTAGTCATTCTAGACTATCTACAACCTAGCTCTGATACCAACTGTCGCGCCCCGTACCCGTGGTCCTACATGGCCCCACGCTCGGGACGCGCACGGAAGACGCCATAAAACACTTTTAACAAAAACTTTTCGAAAACTATCATAAAGATAAATAAAATTCACTTTTGAAGTTCAAAACCTCCACTTTACTTTCAAACAACTTTCGCAACGAAAGTACTTGGCACGAAGGCCTACAACAACTATACAAAAGTACGAACACCAACATTATCCAAAAATAGGTGTTACAAGATCAAGTCACGGATACACTACCCTTTAAGGTTATACATTTACATAATGTAGCCTTCACAAACATACCCCAAAAGAATTACCACCTCGACGTCCTTCCTGGTGATAAGTGACCTATCCCGGATGCACTCCCTTATCTAAAACAGTAAACAAATAAGGGGTGAGATAAAATCTCAGTAAGCTACTAATATGCAACTACATTTCATGCCAACATGATAATCACAAAGGAACAATATCAATAGGCATTCACATTTGCATATAACACAAAAGATATAGTCCACTCATCACATAACACAATATGCGGAAATAAACACTCATAAGTGGATACTGAGCCAAGGTTCTATAAACGGAACACCATCCTTTGAGAAGAGCCCGTTGAGCAGCATGAAAGAGCTGAAGCAGGTTCCGGAACCAAGTAACAACAACAACCAGTAGTGGGGGAAATAACACATAGTCATACCCCCAAGCGTGTAGCTAGAATACTCACCATAGGAGCTAGCTCATCCCAACCTCAATCTCGGGAAGGGGCATCCCACTCAAGGCCACTGAACATGGGGAAACTGGGTTACCAGTGAAGTACATTATACTGGACTTGGCTCGTGCCATTATAATATACATCACTGCCCAAAACAAACACAACAAGACCAGCTGGACTCTATACAAGCACATAGTAATAAATACTCGCTTGAAACAACAACGGGGCAATGATTCCAAAGTAGGGAACCAAGCCAAACATTTTCACAAAAGATGCAACTGGTACTCACATTCATACATTGCAAACATGATCACAAACAGACCAAACCCAACACTCTCAAACAATACTTAGTCAAATATCATGACACGCTTGTTCACAAAGAAACCATTTAAAATACTAGAGTGTTCCACAATGTCCATCTAAGTCAATAAGAATAGTACTCAAAACCTAGACCAATTCTAAACGATTTGTTTTATAAAACACTTACGGAAATATCGACATAATATGAACCTAAAACCCAACTAAATAAACCCACTCATCTCGAAGTACTCAATTAGATCTTTAAAACGATAGTTTACACGCCTAAAACGGAGTCCGGATGAGAAAGTTATGACCTCCGGAAGATTTCACGTAAAATGTACAAGTGCAGAATTGGCCCTTACACGAGTCGTGTACCCATACACGAGTCGTGTAACAGCTGCTACACGAGTCGTGTATCAGTACACGAGTCGTGTAGATTTTCACCCTTTCAGTACTTTTCTCTACACGAGTCGTGTAGCCTTACACGAGTCGTGTAACAGACCTGGAACACGAATTTTTACCCAATTTTTGTTCTATTCCAATATCCATTTCAACCCAAACCTTTCCATTTCAATCCTAATCAACCCTAACACTTCTAACAAGTATACTCAAGCATTATACCCACTTATAAACCCACAAAACAACCTCTACACAACTCAAATCAAAACAAATGATTCAAACATCAATTTATCACAAAAAAAAATGAATAAAAATTAAATCAACATTTATCTTCACAACAAAGCTTTGAATCATCATCTCATGTATCATATAAAACATATATGACAATTTTTAAGCTAAAGGGGCTTAGTAACTTACCTCAAATGGAAATCAAACTCAACCAAAATAACTTCTATTTAGCTCCAAACGATCCTAGCGACGATCTAAATGTTTTATATAAATCGATTATTAAGAGAGGAAGCATACAAGATGATCAAAAGAAGAGAGAGAGAGATGGAGCTTACCTCAACAACAATGGAGGGAGAGAGAGAAAGGGAAATGAGTGTGAGTGTGTGGTGAGGAAGAGTGTAGGATGAGGAGGGAGGAGGGGGAAAGGTTGACTAGTTAATTTAGGAGTTACACTTAAACCCCTCAATTTCTACTTCACCCAATTAAACCCTTAACAACTTACACCCAAGCCCTCCAATACCCCACACAATAATGATCATCTAACATAAAATCTAACACATAAATAAATCACAAATGATCAAGCAAATCATGTTGAGCATAGATTATTATGAGAGAATAAAATGCACACATAAATAATATTAAATAATTAAGATTATAAATAGGGGGGTTTCGGGTCGTGACAAATACCCCCTCCCCCCCCCCCCCCCCCGAATACCAAATCATGGCTGATGCTGGTTGTGCAAAGTCAAGGATAACTAGAGAAGCTAACTGAACCATTCTGCTTGGGAATAACTGAATGCAAAGAATAATAGAAAGAGAAATTGGACGCGCACACTCGTGGTTGATTATGTGCAATCAGACTGCATAGAATTCGGAATTAAAATCTTAACCGGCCCATGTTCAAGGCAGATTTCCCAAAACCCTATACCCGATCTCGTCTTCAAAAGGATGACATCGACCCGGCCCAAAGATAGAGGAACCAGAATCCATCCCATCCCGCCCCGCCCCAAGTTATATTAAAAGTATGATTTTCTCAACCCAAGTTTGTTTGGGCGCAATCCATACTTAAAATTTCGTGAAAAGCTACACATGTTTTAGTGTATAACTAATTTTCATCTTTTAATGTAAAAGATGTTTTTTCATCTATGTAAAACATGTTTTTCATAGGATCGACTCCATATTTAATATTTAAGCCCAAATTTGAATGTGATATAGAAAATTATCTTAAATCATCAAACATCACCCACAAAAAAATGAAAAAAATAAAAAACAAAAAAACTAATTACACTTGGTTAACTTACATAATATGTTCACTTTGTACATGGGTTGGGGGTTGGGTCGGATACACTGGGTTAATATCAGAACTCGGTCCAAGCCCGAACCTGCCAATCATTAAAATTGCAATCATAACCCTACATTGTCGGGACGGATCGTTTTCGAGTTCGGATCTTGCAAATTTTCATCTCTATGTAGGATCTATGTTACTTGTCTTTGAAAGAAGAACTTCCATCGCATAGTAATTTTAGTTTAAATCAAAACGTCCCGACTCTTGAACTCGTCAATGTTCATGATATTGGCAGGTAAAGTTTAAGCTTAACGGCGTTTCTTCAGAGAGAGTAAAAAAAAAAAAAGTGGGGTCTTTCAAACAAGACTTCAACTTACTTATTTATATATTGTTTGTTTCATAGTAAATTTGTACTACAAATTATTTCTTGAGTAAAAACATGACATTTATTTAGGAACGAATATTAACCAAGAAAATATTATGGGATAAAGATAGGCATTAAACTCAAAACATAAAGCATAAGATAATGACCGGGTTGGTACCAACAAATACTAAAAGAAGAAAAAAGATAGCATTAAATACTAACAATAATACTAGGAAAAAAATTAAAGAAAAAACTATCACTAAACCCTAACTAAAAGAGGACATGAAAGGAAAATTAGATATTTGGCTACGAATTGGTACCGGAGCGACGACCGGACTTCCTGATGCACTCAGAAAAATCCAACTTGAGTTGATGACAAGCGGGAGGAACAAAATCCGGTCCTATAGCATGTCGAGCTTCGAGTTTGAGACAAGCATCGAGATCATCCTTAACTTTCAAGCAACGAAACTCTACATTATTATTATTATTATTATTATTATTATTATTATTATTATTATTATTATTATTATTATTATTATTATTATTATTATTATTATTATTATTATTATTATTATCTTTGACAAAACCGTTGTGAATTCTCCCCCCATAAACTCCTCTATAAATGTTACCATCTTCAATAACTTGTTTGGCCCTTACACTTTCCTCGGCTATCTTCACTTGCCTCGCCACAAAATCCTTTATCCTTTATAACTTGTTTCTTTACACTTTCATCAACGTCGGTACTAACTCCAGACCACTCGAGCATTCGTTCCTTCATCCTCTTCTCTACCCTGGCATGAAACTCCTGAAACCCTTTTTGCTTTACACTTTCATCAGCGTCTTTATCAATTCCTTCTATCTCAAGTATCTTTTCATCCACGTACTTGCGATACGCATATTGATCAAATTTACCTTCATTCGATGACATCTTGAATTATTCTTCTTATCCTCCCTCCTAATTATATTAGAGGTGGTCTCCCATAAGAACAAGGGGATCCGTCTCATGTATGAGACGGGTTGTTTTGATAAATTTGGTTTACCAGCCTTCTATATATAATGCTCTCTTTCTTTTCTGGCTTTTGGACTCTAGGCCCCCTGGGCGAGATCCAAATGCCATAAAACCCAAGGCCAGATCAAAATCCCATTTAAACCCACCATAGCCCACAACCCGCCCCAGCCTTGCCCATGCCCAGCCCCGCCCATGCCCAGCCCATCCAACCTCATACCAGAGCCCGCCCATACCCAGCCCGCCCATGCCATGCCCAGCCAACCTCATACCCGAGCCCAGCCCATGCCCATGCCCACCGTTTGGATACAAAATTAAACTGTTGAGTATGGGAATTGAACCCATGTTAGCTATATGGCAAAGTATTGCTTAACCACTATACAAGCCAATTATTTGTTAAATGTTTTGCAATGTTTTATACTACTACTTCTACAAGACAAAAATAAATGGAAAAAAAATAGATTTTCAACCAATTAGTATAATTCTTGATTATTCCCAAAAACATCAACTTTTTATTAAAAAAAATAAAAATGTAATTTAAAAAATATAAAGTATCTAAATATTTATTATAAAAAAATATGAAAGACATAAAAGATAAATTAAATTATAATTTTCAAATATCGTATTTGATATTTTTCTTATATTTTCATTATTAGCCTCCAGTTAAATCATTTATTTACATAAAATGACACAATTTTAGCTTTTTATTGCGGAATTGTCATCGCATTCCTATACCTAAGAGTATAAGACCCGAATCATAAAACTCTCATATTTTATTCCCTCATCCACTTTTATATTTACATATAAGATTAGAATGAGTCTATTTTACAAAAAACAAAAATGCACTTATAAGACCTTTAAGAGACAAATAAGTCTGATATGAGACCTATAAATGGTCTCATAAATCTGATATTAGACTTATGAGAGCTATTTACAAGGTCTCATGTCAAACATATGAGATCTATTTTACAAGGTCTCATAAGTCTATAAAAAGTCCATTTTACAG
Source organism: Campanula takesimana (assembly GCA_026119855.1). NCBI lineage: Eukaryota > Viridiplantae > Streptophyta > Magnoliopsida > Asterales > Campanulaceae > Campanula > Campanula takesimana. The sequence continues at coordinate 192,963 of JAOWBW010001359.1, read as the reverse complement.
GTCTCATAAAAGACTTATGAGAGCTATTTTAGAAAACAAAAATGCACTTCTGATATGAGACCTTGTAAATGGTCTCATAAGTCTAATATCAGACTTATGAGAGCTATTTACAAGGTCTCATAAGTCTGTAAAAAGTCCATTTTACAGGTCTCATAAAAGACTTATGAGAGCTATTTTACAAAAACAAAAATGCACTTCTGATATGAGACCTTGTAAATGGTCTCATAAGTCTAATATCAGACTTATGAGAGCTATTTACAAGGTCTCATAAGTCTCATATCAGACTTATGAGATCTATTTTACAAGGTCTCATAAGTCTGTAAAAAGTCCATTTTACAGGTCTCATAGAAGACTTATGAGATCTATTTACAAGGTCTCATGGTCTCATATCAGACTTATGAGATCTATTTACAAGGTCTCATAAGTAGTTGTTGTTTTATATCTTTTAGGTATAGGACCAATGTAGTGGTAATTATGTAAATAAATGCCTAAGCTAGTATTTTAGTAAATAATAGACTTAAATGGTGTCATTAATGTAAATAAGTGTCTTAACTGAAAGGTAATAATGAAAAAATATACAAATTTCTCAATTATAGTTTCATTTATTTTTAGGCCTTTCATAATTTTTTTAATAAAAAAAATTAGTTTTTATATATATATATTTGTTTACAAAATATGATAGTTTTTTGAATATTTATGATTTTCATTAATTGATTATAAAATCTCTATTTTTTAAATTTAGTTTCGTCCAGATTAGTTTTAGTTATATTACATATTGTAAAATGTGACCAAGTTGCGGATTGGGTTAGTGGTTAAGACATAGATCTACCAAGAAGAAGTCTTGAGTTCGACCCCTATAAGCTTCATTTTTTATTTTTAATTAAAACGGGCGGGTTCTGGGTTCTGGATCCGGGCGGGTGGATCCGTAGCAGGTCGGGGCATTGGGCCTGAGTGGTCAAGTGGGCAGGGCAGCTTGAGTGATGGGTTTTCGGGCTTTTGTGGAATTTTGATTTGGATATTGGGTGGAGGTGGAATTTTGAATCTCAGATGGACTTTTATGGAGAAAAGATCTGGGAGAAGGGGCCTCAAGGAATTATTCCTTCTTTTCTAGTTGGTTTAGATCTCTCCAGTTTCCTGTTACCTTTATAATTTCACAATCCTTACTGGTTGTCTATTCTATTTAGTGTTAGTTGTTAATTATTACTTTTACGATCCACCGGATTATTTAAATCGCGTGTCCATCAGTGCCCTAGTCAACAAAACTTACAACTTTTACCCCCTAAGTATTTGGAAAAATCCTTTTTATGTCAATTTGTTTTTACAGAAAGTATACCTTTTTATGTCAATATGGAAAAAACATATACTCCCTCTGTCCCACTTTAAGGTTCTTACTTTCCTTTTTAGTCTGTCCCAATTTAAGGTTCTTACTTTGCTTTATTACCTAAAATGGAAAGTGGAACCCACTTGTCATTCTCACAACAAAAACTCCCTACCCACTTTCTCTCTCCCACTTTACTTTTCATACTCACAACATTTACTTTTTCTTAATCTCCATGCAAAGTCAAACTAAGAACTTTAAATTGGGACGGAGGGAGTAACTACAATAAGAGACACAAAAATATTAATGAGAACTGTTTTGGTCAAATTTAAGCAACTCAACTTTGATGAATGAATTGGGTGCAATGGAATATAACACTGTTAAGAATCTAGAAGCAAAAATAATTGACAAAGTATTTAACGAGGAAAGCCGTTGAACAACTTGTTCGCCGGTATAAAACCTCGAATGGTGGAATTTTATTAATTATCGTGATAATACAATGAATAGAGAATGATGAGAAGAAGAATGAATGAGCCGTGAGTGTGTGTTTTTATATGTGATTCATCTCCTCTTAAATACTAGTAGAAAGATAACAATTAGCTAAGCTATCCCTTGAATCTCAGAGTTGTTAGTTGAGGATGGTATCTCTTCATTTCGCTTGGACCTTGATTGATGTAGGTTGATTAAAACACATATCCTTTGACTGAGTCTTTTGGCTCTGCACGAGCTGATAATTTTTCCTAAAAAATAGGGCTATAAAAACTAACTGGGCGAGTGGTGAAACATCTGTACGCCAGGTCAAGCTGTACCACCAAGTTGCTGATCCATGTTGAAACCTCAAGTTGCAAGATGTACTGAGATTTTCACCCCAAACAAGAACACAATAACCCATCTCACATTAAAGATGGGTTAACAGGGACCCATGACCCGGGGGCTAAAAAAAATGATGCAAACAGAGGTTATAAGATTGGACCGAACGGAAAAAACAGATAAAAAAATTCAAGCCAAAGCTTTCTTAATTCAAAATATCAAAACTGACGGCTACAATCGTCTTGAGAGTATTTAAATAACCCTAGAGAAACCAAAAACCCTAAATCCTAATAAGGAAATAGAAAACAATTCTAAAAATAAAAAAAAAACTTCCAAACCAGCAAAAATGTAATTTTTGACCTCTAAATGACCTCGGTTGGCTAAAATAACGATACCTTCAGTGCAGAGCTTGAGTTCTTTTTAAAACGCCGTTTTACAGGTTGGGTGCGAATTTCGTGGCATTCCGAGACGTTGACTTTTCTGCTGCGGTCAAACTGTGGTCAAACTGCTGTCAAACTGCATCATCCTCCCCTTCTAGAAAAAGACTCGACCTCGAGTTGGGATCATCATCACTGTCACCGTCGTACGCGGATAAATCAGACACATTGAAGGTTGCAGAGACATTGTAATCACCGGGTAAATCAATCTTGTAAGCATTGTCATTAATCCGTTTGTAATTTGCCAAATCGTCCAGCTGGAAACTGCTCTTTACACAAGTGAACCCACACCAAGTCACCAGCCTGAAACACATCTTTCTTACGATGTTTGTCAACTTGCTGCTTGTACTTACTGTTCTGCTGGATGATACGCTGCCGAACCTGCTCATGGAGCTCTTTAATCTGCTTGGCGCGTTCCTCTGCATCAGAACTGTACTGACTGGTAATAGGAATAGGGACAAGGTCTAAGGGACTGATTGGATTACACCCATAGACAACCTGGAACGGACTTTTACCAGTAGTCCTGTTCTGCGAATGATTGTAGGCAAACTCAGCCCGTGCGAGTGTTAAATCCCATTGGCGCGGGTTGTTACCAACCAAACTTCGTAACAGGTTGCGCAATCTGTGATTCACAATTTCTGTTATCCCATCAGTCTGTAGACATCAGTCTGTAGATGATAAGAACTACTGAACTGTAACCGAGAACCCAACTTTGGCCACAATGTTCGCCAAAAGTGACTGATAAACTTGACATCTCGATCCGAAGTGAGAGACTTGGGAATACCATGTAGCTTCACAATCTCCTTAAACCACAAATCAGCTACCTGTGTTGCATCAAAAGTTTTGGTGCATGGAACAAAATGGGCCATCTTAAAGAAACGGTCAACAACCACTATAATGAAATCCTTCTGTCGCTGCGTTCGAGGTAACCCCAACACAAAATCCAAGCTTATATCTTCCCATGGTACTGAAGGCACTGGTAAAGGAGTATAGAGGCCGACATTACTTTTGCAAGTTTTGGCCACATGACAAACACGACATCTCTCCACAAATCTAGCTACATCGTGCCCCAGTCGTGGCCAATAAAACTGATCGGCAACCAGGGCAAATGTTTTATCCTTACCGAAGTTCCCAGCGAGTCCCCCCTCATGACTCTCAGATATGATGAAGTTACGTAATGAACATAATGGAATACAAAGCTTGTTCACCTTAAACAAATAACAATCATGGATAACAAACTGCTGGAAGCAACCTCTGGTGCACTTGCCCCAAACATCCCGAAAATACGGATCATCATGATACAAATGACGAAAAGTGTCAACCTTACTCCCTCAATACGCATAGTGTGCAGCAACAAGTGTCGACGGATCAGTGCATCCACAACATGATTTTGAACCCCGGCCTTATTCTTAATAAGAAAGGTAAAAATCTGAATAAACTCCACCCATTTAGCATGTCAAAGATTGAGTTTGTGCTGCCCTTGGATATATTTAAGTGCCTCATGATCAGAATATAACACGAATTCTTTCGACAATAGGTAATGCTGCCAGTGTTACAAGGTTCGAATAATAGCATAAAACTCTTTATCATACGTCGAGTATCGTCTCCAGGCATCATTCAGCTTCTCACTAAAGTAGGTGATCATCTTTCTATTCTGGCTCAATACTCCCCCAATACCAACATTAGAAGCATCACAATGTACCTCAAAAACATCCTCAAAATCAGGTAGTGCCAAAATAAGAGCTTGCATCACCATAGTTTTCAAAGGCTGAAACGCATCATCAGCTGCCTTCGTCCAAACAAACCCATTCCCTTTCAGGCACTCAGTAAGAGAGGCAATAGTACTGCTAAAATTCTGAATGAAACGGTGATAAAAGGAAGCCAAGCCATGAAACCTCCGAATATCATGAATGCTCGTTGGTGTCGGCCAGCTAGTAATAGCATCCACCTTCGAATCATCCATCTTAAAGCAAACAGAGGTTATGAGAATGGACCGAACGGAAAGAACAGATACAAAATTTCAAGCCAAAGCTTTCTTAATTCAAAATATCAAAACTAACGGCTACAATAGTCTTGAGAGTATTTAAATAACCTTAGAGAAACCCAAAACCCTAAAACATAATAAGGAAATAGAAAACAATTCTAAAAATAAAAACAAAACTTCCAAAACACCAAAATGTAATTTTGACCTCTAAACAACCTCGGATGGCTAAAATAACGACACCCTCAAGATAAAGCTTGAGTTCTTTTTAAAACGCCGTTTAATAGGTCGGGTGCGAATTTCGTGGCATTCCAAGATGTTGACTTTTCTGCTGCAATCAAACTGTGGTCAAACTGCATCAAAAAATTATTTTTTTTCTTTGTCAAAAGTAATACTAACTATAACTAAATGTAACAAACATGGTACTTATATGTAACAGTGTTTATACCTAAATGTAATACATATGTATAGAAAATAATAGTTCGACCCTTTACACTTTAGAACTAAAAACTAACCCATAACGCGGGGTATAAAAAAACAAAAGAAAATTTCAAGAAAAAAAATCTATTTTTTTTTGTGTTTTTTCATTTGCCAAAAGTAATACTCCTTCCGTCTCATTTGAAGCTTCACCATTTTTGTGATGGCACACAAATTAAGAAAAATGATGAGTGTAAGAAGGGTTGTCAGAGGGAATAAATTAGTGGGTATGATAAGTGGGTCCCATAATTGAAGTATGTGAGAGGAAGAAGTGAGTGGGTATGACAAGTGGGCCTACATTTTTTTACCATTTTAGGAAATGATGAAGCTTTTAACGGGACACCCATTTGGGTAAAAGGTGAAGCTGGAAATGGCACGGAGGGAGTAATTACTATAATTGTATGTAACAAATGTGTTATTTATATGTAACAGTGTTTATACATAAATGTAATACTCCCTCCTCCCATCTGAAATAGGATTCTCTCTCCCGACACGCGGATTAAGGAATTGTAGACACCTCATTTTGAATATATGATGAATGGGTTTTTACTCATTCTATTAAGTACTTTTTAGGCTTAATTATTGCTTTGTTATCAAGCTTTTGTTATTTGATTAGGTTCTTTTTGTGTTTTTATTGTATAGGGTGGTTATGTGCTCAATCTAGAAGAAATGGGGAGAAAATGAGCTTAATTGATCGAAGTTGGGAAGGCCAAGGACTGCTGTGCAAAGACTGCTGAAATCCAGGGACCAATCTATCAATTCTGGAAGTTCAGGGACTGTTCTGGAATATCTGGAAGTTTGAGAACTGAATTGGAAAATCATTAAACTTCAGGGACTAAACTGCAATTTCAGAATTTTTCCCCACAAAGTCAGCCGCACACAAGCATAGTTAATTAGGATTTATTTTTCTATTTTGTTTATGACTTCTTATTAGTTTCCTATTTCTTTTACACTTTATTTTCTTTTATTATTCCTTTTAGATTTAGGTTATTTTTTCTCCTATAAATAGTAGACTAGGTTTTTAGTATTTTTTATCAATCATGTAGCTAGTTAATATTTTGTAAGGTTTGAAGGTTGGAGAGATTGGTTCTTTGTCTATGAAGAACTAATTTCACCAACTACGAATTGGAGGCAACTTTTATCAATTCTATGTTTTATTATTTAATTCTTTCAATCCAATCTTTTTCTTGTTCATCATAATAATTTTAATTCCGTTTTAGAGTTTCAACTTTATGTTAAGATAATTTTGGCTCTTTAACTACTTGGGTATAAGTTCTTGCACTTGCATGGAGATTTATACATTGACCAATATTATGGTGATTAGATCCAATTGAGGACCTTGCGGAAGTCAAAAAGATCTAGGTTCAAATATTCTTAAGAACTTCATGAACTCTTGGCATGTGAAACGGACCTTGTGGAAAGTAGAACATAAAGAGAGTATTAGGATTGCAACCCGGCCACCTAACCGTCCCAATTCTTAAAATAGTGAATGAATCCTTGAATTGTAATTGGTGTTTTTATATTATTAACATAGCATAGAAAAGATGATTGTGAATCTATATTCCGCTATCCTATCATTATATGCTAGTTCATGTTGATCACTTATCTTTTATTTTATTGTTTTTAAAATAGTTAACTAACTTAGAATTAATCCAAGTCTCTGTGGTTCGACCCTTGTCTTTTGCATATTGCTATGACGATAGCTCGTGCACTTGCGAGGTATTATAATTTTGTATATCAATATACAATCATAATTACACTACTCTTGTCTCTCGCCTTTTTGTTTGGATGAGAACTCGTTATTTTTGTCACATTTTGTTAGGCTTCTAACTAAGTCTTTTAGTTCTGGGCTTAACTGGTTAACGAAACACCTGAGAGGGGAAAAATAATCCATCTGGACTAGATGTCTCTCACGAGACATCCATGTCTCATGTCTCGCGCAAGACATCTTATCCAGACATTGAGTTTGATTATGTTTCCTTTTTGATTTCAATCGCTTTCTTGGAAAAGACCCTAGATTTTCCCAAAATATTTATCCTAGATACCTAAACAAACCTCTCCACAATTAAGACTTTGATTTCCAACCTATTTACACTTCTTTTACTTGATCACAAAGTAATGGAAAGCATATAAATAAAGGAATCCTCCTTCGTGCTAAGGTAATCTTCCTACATTTTAGTCTAGAGCCTCTTCAATTCATGAAGTTGGCCTCGAAGCACAAAACTCGACATTCCCAATAAATATGTAATTATTTATTGGATCTATTTCTATTTGTTATTTCTTAAAAATTATGATGATGATGATCTTTAATAGCAAGACCAATCCTAGATTGGGTGGATATAGTGTTCCTTGTGTTGAGTTTACTGCAATCGTGCGCAGCGGAAGACATTACATGAAGAAACCCAAAGCCTAGATCCGTTATGATTAATAATGAATAATATGTAATATGAAAGAAACTAACACTTGTAGATCTAAATATGAAACCGTGGATTTAGATGCTAAGATGAGTACCCTCTATCGGTGATCCAAACGTCGAACGGATTCAAGAACTCTTCTTTACTTCACTGCTAGGTCCTTCGGATTGAAAAACTTGATGAAGAACGATTCTTCAATTGCTCCCTTGATTATTAGTATTTGATGCTTGAAAATAATCAAATCTAATAACCCTAATATAATATATGTATTTTCTCTCTCCAAAGAAGTTATGATTTCAAAAATCAATGATAGATGACTGAATCACGGCTGTACATCTATATATATATATATATACTAGAGGTTTCTAATATCCTTTAGGGTTTAGGAATTTTTGTCCAACAAGAAAATCCTAAAATAAACTATAGTGCACCGCACCAGCCGTACGGCTCCAAGGAAGCCGTATGACTCTCATGGAGCCATACGGTTACAGTTCCGTACTACCTCATTTTTCATTCATTTTAATTATTCGCTCTGTGTGTATGTGACCCAATAGGATTATACTAAGTTGGCAACGAGTCTGAACCTAAATTGTTCTAAAGGACAAAGTTAAAAGAGAATGTAATTAATTTACTGGATTAGATCATGAGCTTAAGAATTGCTCTAAAGCAAAAACAGAAATTATACATTCTTGCTAATCCTAAGTAACCTAAATTACAATATTTGTTCTAAAGGACAAAGTTAAAAGAGAATGTAATTAATTGGACTGACCCGTTATGAGATTTATGTCATGGTCAAATGTCATAATTAAATCTCATAATAGTCATACCATTTGAATTCTTAGATCTGAGATTATCATGGTCTTCCACATGATGAACATTATGTTTGACGTACTCAAACGCTACCCTTAACCGGGTGGTTATAAAGGCTACGATTGACATAATCGGATTCTTGTAGGGAAGAATGATAAGTCGAGATGGGATTTATCCCTCTCTCAAGAGAAATATCTACTTGGCCACTCGATGAGTGAGATTGATGTTAGTGTCTGGCCGCACCCAAATGAATTGATATGTTCAATGTCATTTGCTCATATCAATCTACTCGGGATCGAGGAAGCATTGGACAACATAAGTTGACGTGGACTATGATTTATATCCAATATGATATCGCGTGACAAAGGGATTGTGATATGTTCTATAAGGTAACTTTGGACTTTCAAAGTTATACTAATTGGGTAGTCATAATAGCTTGCTAGAGTCCGCTTATGACTTACGGGTTCTGAATGGTTTGGACTCGTTGCCAACTTAGTATAATCCTATTGGGTCACACACAATAGAACGGATTGTAAAAGGCTAAAAAATTTGGGAACCAGGAAAACAAACCGGACGGCTGGTTTCGCTTCGTACGGCTATGAGTTAGCCGTACGGCTGCTTTTGCCGGCACTGGTCAGTTTGTTTGGAATTCTTGTGTGACAAGGAATCCCGATCCCAAACGGAATTAGGTCAAACCCTCATATAATTATATGCAGTCGGGTTTGATAGCCTCTAATGTTGATTTTGAAAATCAATAACAATTGTTTTAGAAACAATAAACTATAGAGAGGTAGGATTATTTATTTTGTGATCCATAATCATCAAAATATAATAATCAAAGAAGCAAAATAATTCATATGAATAAATCGTTTCTTCATCAAGCCTTGGGTCTAGCAATCCAGATCAAAAAGGTGTTCTTGTTATCCGTTCGACGTGTGGATACCGATAGAGGGTGTTTTCTTTAACACCTCAAAGTTCGTGTTCATGGAGTCGATCTTCACGGGTATGTTTTCTTTCATCTTGTATTTAATCTAATCAACATGCACGGATCCGGGCTCATGGGTGTTTGATCTTATGTTTTATTCCGCTGTGCATGATGCATCAAAACCCAACAGTGGTATCAGAGCCCCGTTCATCGTTGATTATTTTAATATATCATGTAAAATATTTAATTCGATTATATGATTTTGCATGATGATAAAGATGAATGTGTGATTTGAGTTTATATGAGATATAAAATTTATGAGCATGAATATGGGTATTATGTGATTATTATATTTGTTAGTAAATCAGACCCAAGAGATAGCAAATAATAATGAACACAAAATAACAACACATAATTTACGTGGTTCACCAATCTCTATTGGCTACCTCCACGGGCAAAGGGAAACATATATTATTATGACGGAGAAACAATTACAAGAAGATGATGACACTAATCTATGTTTGCATGAACTTCGATCAAAAAGTTCCTAGCTATGTAAATCCCTAGATCTAGAATTATTGATCTCTCTCTATCTGAGTAATTGAGCTTCTGACTTAAATTAGGACGGAAGGGAGTATAAAAACCGTATACTCTAAATTCCTACTCCTAATTCATTAGGATTCCTTAATCCTACTTGACTAAGACAATTTCATACTCTAGCCAAGACAAACCAAAGAAAACAAACACCAAGCTGGCGTGGCCCATTCCGGCCCATTCTCCTTGGCTTGTACTGTCTTTAGCGTAATGCGCATGGCCAAAAACTTCTGTTTTTATGGCCCTAGCTTCAAGCGTTTGCCAAAAACCTCTTTGTCTCATTTTTACTCTTTTTGTCTCGGGATTACGAACTTGTTAATTTAATCCATTTAAATTTAGGCGTCCCCAAATTCAAAGGCATTAAACTTAACAATCTCCACCTTGACTTTGAATCTCCCCTAATAATTCAGATGCACGAGCTTCCGACATAGCCTCCATCTTGAGCCACATCCCTCGTACCAGATTTTTCAACCTTTGCCTCAATATGTCTTTCGTCAAAGACACTAGATTTGTCCTCCGGACAACCAGATTTTTCGCGCGCCATGTATCTTCAAGACACTCAGAATTTGCCTCACCAGACAAACAACTTTGTCCTTTGGACAATCAGATTTTCTGCATGCAATGTATCCTACGGACACCCAGAATCACCCCAACGGGCAATTAACAGTCATTCAGATGTAGCCCATCCAGTCGACATTGGATCTTGCCAACCATGACTGATACAATTGGTATGTGTTGATCTTCTAGCCGTGGCTTGCCCAGTTCACTCCGGCCTAGAGTAAAACGATGCTCCACCTGCTCGCCAACACCCTCACCAATCTCAGAACCTTGGAGGATAAACAAGGAATCTTTTCTTCCGCCCTTCAGAATCACATCTGAACCTTTGTAGACATCCAGAACTCCACATTCACCATTAAAACTGTATCCCTTCTTATCCAACTGACTAAGCGATATCAGATTCTTTGCTACTTGTGGAACGTGTATTACCTTGTTCAATGTGAGAGTTTTATCACCCGAAGTTCTCACCCTTATAAAGCCCATGCCAACTACCTCGCAGACAGATCCATTAGCCATATAAATACGGTCTCCATCCTTCTGCTCGTACATTGTAAACTGCTCCTTGCGCGAACACATGCGATAAAAAAAACTCACGAATCTAGAACCCATGCAACTTCCTTGCAAGCTTCTTCTTCAGTTACTAGGGCATATTCACCATCCTCATTCAGATTGTCACTGCTCACCATCGCTGCAGCCGACTCAGAATTCTTCAGACGCGGAGTCAGATGTACAACTCTGAAATCTAACCAGATTATTGCCTCGGGCAACACAGATTTTGTATCTACTTCTAGATCACTAGAATAGACTACAACAGATGTTAGATCTTTAGATTATACCGGATAGCTAACTTCTGATCACAGAACCCTAGCTTCAAATCTCCATCTTCAGATGTAGAAACCAGACACCGAAATGTTCCAGATGCGTTCTTGGATCACCAACGAACACCTGACAAACTTTCGAATTCAGATCTACCAGATTTGCTATTTTTAGCACAGATGATCAATCACTGACTGCTCTCAGATTTATTGATTCTCGTTCCTCTACAGTGAAGAATTTCAGAATAACCAGGAAAATTCCAAACTCAACAATGTCAGAGGCAACCGAATATAATACCAGACGTGTTTAACCTAGACACCCAGATTTCTACACGAACACTGCACGCGGGCTGCACGATAAAAACTGCACGCGATCTGCACCAAAACTGCACGCGACCTGCACCAAGACAGCACGTGAACTGTACGTTTTCTGCACGCGATCTGCACTTTTTCTGCCTGCGATCTGCACGCCCAATGCACATTCTTCTACTAGATAATAAACCTGTTCTTCTCGTCAGACTTGTTGATTTTCTTGTCCATCCCGAAATCCTTCTCTTCTACCGCAGTGAAATGCCCTGATCTTTCTCAACTAACCAGACTCTGGTGCCACCAGAGCTCTGATACCACTTGTTAGTAAATCAGACCCAATAGATAGCAAATAATAATGAACACAAAATAACAACACAGAATTTACGTGGTTCACCAATCTCTATTGGCTACCCCCACGGGCAAAGGGAAACAAATATTATTATGGCGGAGAAACAATTACAAGAAGATGATCACACTAATCTATGTTTGCATGAACTTCGATCATAAAGTTCCTAACTATGCAAATCTCTAGATCTAGAATTATTGATCTCTCTCTCTATCTGAGTTATTGAGCTTCTGAATTAAATTAGGACGGAGAGTATAAAAACCGTATACTCTAAAGTCCTACTTCTAATTCATTAGGATTCCTTAATCCTACTTGACTAAGACAATTTCATACTCTGGCCAAGACAAACCAAAAAAAAACAAACACCAAGCTAGCGTGGCCCATTCCGGCCCATTCTCCTTGGCTTGTACTGTCTTTGGCGTAATGCGCATGGCCAAAAACTTCTGTTTTTATGGCCCTAGCTTCAAGCCTTTGCCAAAAACCTCTTTGTCACATTTTTACTCTTTTTGTCTCGGGATTACGAACTTGTTAATTTAATCCATTTAAATTTAGGCGTCCCCAAATTCGAAGGCATTAAACTTAACAATATTGTTTTAATCCGTATAAATAATCGCATGTTTGGGATATCAATAAATAATTGGATTATGTGTATTGATGATTTAGATCTAATTTGTATATGTAATAAATTGTTTATTTTTGATATTGATTAGATCTAGTTAAATTTATGATCTATAAATTCGTGTTGGTTTAATCTGATTAATTCATGAACATGATAATGGGATTGATCGAATTTAAGAAATTCTGAAAATCTGGGAATCTGTAGAATACATCCGTACGGCTACTTTGGCTTCGTATGCCTGTAGTCCAGCCGTACGGCTGGTTTAGGATTTTCAGACAGTTTTTGTTTGCTTTCTGGTTTTCAGATTGTTCTGTAAATCGTTTACAGAAATCGAATCTGGTTTTAGACGGCTGGTTTTCGAAACCGTGTTTCCATAAATATGATTCGATCCAGAAAAGGTGCAGAAATCAGAATTCTAAAGAGTTTAGAATTGTTGTAATCTGTGAGATTAAGAGTCAATGAAAGGGTCTTGGGACATGTGATCAATCTATTCGGGAATGTGGATGCCTTTTGGCTTAGTTTCGACCGTATAGAGAAGTTACTTGGTTCCGTGATCTTAGTACGGAAATGTGGATGCCTTTTTAGGCTTAGTTTCAGCCGTACGGTTTGTGCTCTCAATTTTAAGATGTTCTACGGAAACAGTTCCAGAATTCTGAAGAGTTCAGAGTTTCTGTGACCTGTATGAAAGAGTCGTACGGATGAATCTGGATGCTTCCAGAAACATCCGTACGGATGGTTTGGGCATTACTGATTCTGATCTGTTTCAGATGGCAGGTTTTGGAAACCGTGTTTCCTGAAACAGATTTAAGTTCATAAGTCCAGACAGTTACTGAGATCAAAATCTTAAAGGAGTTTAAGGTTGTTGTAATCTCAAAGTTTCAGAATTTATCACTATACAAAGTGCAAATTGTTTGCAGAGAAGGAAACTAAATTTGGATTGACTCATCGTAAGGGCCAATGGCGGGCTTATGCCCTGTTTTTGGACTTACGGATGAAATATCCACTCTGTAAATTGTTTACAGAGAATTTAGTATCCGTCCCCATTATATTTCTTCATAAGTAAATCACTAGATTTTGCTTCTGTTAATTAATTTGATTAGTTAACATAATTTATGCAACGACTATATTATATTATGTTTGACATAATTAAATATATGATGCATGTCTCCATGAGAATAAACCTTCATAAAAAACTTAAGTCATGTGCCAATCCATTATTAAAACACATGTGAGTACACCGGGTAGTTTTATGCGAGCTCTAACGATCGGAAGCGCATTAATTCTATGTGATTGATAAGGAGTTATCTACCTAAATAACTTGGTTTTATGCATCTTGCCATCGTGGACGTAAAATCAGGTGAAATATGGATCTTAGCCCACAAAATTATGTTATACAATGGTTGTATTTGAAGGTTCATAATTTAGTGGGAGTATTTATGAAATACATTTAAGATCTCTAAATGATAATGGTGTGAAATATATGTGTATATTTATTTGCATATTTGTGTAGAATGTTTTAAACCTGAATCATGTTTAATTACTGCGATAGACCCCACTTAAGAGAATAAGATTAACTTTCTTGACCTAGTCATGACCTTAAGAATTGTTCTAAAGCAAGAACGGAAGTTATGAATTCTTAATAAATTCTATTCCTAAGAAACCTAATGCCTTAAAGACGGACATAGACATAAATTAGAATCATTTGATGAATCTATGGATGTCAATTGTCTTACGACTTGCTACCATATATTTAGAACTTAAGAAGCATCTGAAATATATGGATGCTTATTTGATAAGCAATCACGTAGGAAGCGTTTCTACAAGTAAGAAAAGGCAATAAAAGTTTGAGATTGATTAAAGCCTAATAACATTCATGAGATGAATGAAATGTATGTTAATAAGTTCTCATGTTTTGAACATGGAGAGACAAATTAATTACCTTGAAAGGCTTGATAATCAAGTTAGTTTGGAATTAGCAAATGGATTTGATAATAATTCATAAGCGACATTTTTATGTTTAAAATGCTAAGTCTTAATATCAAATGGAAACCTTCTCAAACCCTACGCATTATAAACATATTGAATTTGTTTTTATAGTTGAAATTTATAAAGGTAAGTAAAAGGGGAAAAGTAAAATATAAAGCCATCATGTATGACCTAATTAATAAAAGTGCCAAGTTTAGGGACCAAACTATCATTAGTTCCAGGAATATATTAGGTATTTTGAAATATCTCACAGAAGGTAGGGGCAAACTGGCAAAAAAAAAAAGCCATCATAGAGGACCAAACTAATAAAATTTATTCATGAAAGACCAAACTAATAAAAACTGTCAAGTTAAGGACCAAATTATTATTTAATCATTTCAAAAATGACTGTGACACCCACTTATTGATTGAGACCCTAAATAATCAATGTTTTATCATAATTCAAACACGTGACATATTTACATTTTTACCAAATGCCCTTTACTGGTTTGTATACTCCCTCTGTTCTAGAAAAGTTGAAACATTTATTTTGAAGTTGGAAAATTAAGGATATAATATTATATTAAGAATGAAAGGTAGAAAGGAAGAGAGAGAATTAATGGGGGTGGAAAGAGAATGAGTGGAGAATAATGAGTGGTTGGGAGGTAGAGAGAGAATGAGTGGAGGATTATAAAAGTAATAAAAAACTTCCATTTTTGGATTGTTGCAACTTTTGTGAAATACCCTAAATTGCAAAATGTTGCAACTTCTTTAGAACGGATGGAGTATTGCTTTTATATTGATAAAATGCCACACTTATTTTGAGCCGTACTAAGAAGGAAAGTAGGATTTATAATGAGTAATGGGAAGTAGAAAGTATAATATCTGATCAAACTTTAAATGAGTTAACCAAACAAAAGCTGTTGCCGAAAAAAAAGAAGATAAAAATGATTTTTTTTTTTTTTTTTGCCAAACGACCTATTTATGCAACGTAGTGTCCGATTTATATCAATTAATGCAATGTAGTAGTGACTTCTTACATTGTGAAACGTACTTGAAGTAGTTGTATCAAATAATGCAAAGTTCGAACAAAGAAATTAGTGAAGTCCGTAACTCGGGAACAAAGAAATTACGCGTTCTAATCTATTCAGACCCAAAAATTCAGTAAAAACGTTCCTTAGCACTCAGTCATAAACACAAACTTTACAAATCTCAGTCCGTTTCGGAATTGAAAATACTAAAAAAATAAAATAAAAATAAAACGCAGATAGCAGGAGTTAGCTTTCTGCATTACTTACAGAAAAGGAGTTACAACAGAAATAAAGTGTCTTATGGAACATAAGCATTCCATTTGTTCAAATTGAAATAAAGAGAGATGAAGCACACTTGCATGGTCTTTTTATGAGATTAAGAATCCATACCAGAAAGGTGTTATTTTTTCTCATGGCATCCATCCTGGCATGTAGTTATTCACACTCGGCCCTGCCACGTCCGCTGCTGTTATTTGATCCGTCTGATAACTGTTAACATTTGACAAATCAATCGCTGAGTAAGGAACGTTGCTTAATAAGCTAAAGTCAAGCTAATTAAACTTGGTTCTGACATTGGGTTGTGATTCAAACTCAAGCAGATTGCTTATAATTTTGTTATTTTTAGTTCTTAAAATCTACTCTTTTAAATTTGAAGCAATAAAATTACGAATTCTCAAAACAAAAAGCGGTCAGGTAAAGTAACCCTTAACCTATTTTATGGTTCTAAATCATATCCTAAACAATCAGCGATATTGCCACTAATGAAATCATTAATTCAGACACTTTCAAACGTGAATTAAAAATTCAATACTTCACACTAAAAAAAAAAAAAAAAAAGAAGCTAACTTCTTTCGGTATGTATTTTGTTTTCTTTAAGCATATATTGTGCTTAAATATATTGATTTACTCAAGGATGAGGGAGATAAGAAAATACCCCATTTGTAAAGTGGGTCCACAGTCCAAGGGGTGAAAGAAAACATCTTCATTTTGAGGTTGAGCAAGTTGTCTGCCATAGCCAACATCATGTGGATTTGGGTTCCATTGGAGAGAGCTTCCTTCCATCAGCTGCAAAAGTATGGCTCCAAAATATCAAATGCAAATTTGTTTAATACTCCTATGTTTGATCAATTTACTGGCGAAGCTAGGGCAATGCCAAGGGGGTCGACCCCCTTCAATTTTAGAATGTGTCAATTTTAGTATCTTCAAATTTTTTAAAAATGACATTTTACTACTAAAAATGATTGATTTACTCATTTTGAGCCCCTTAACTATTGAGACAAAATTGCACCAAAATCTTATTTTGACCCCCTTATATACTAAATTTATAAACCTCAACTATAATACTCATCCCACAAATAACTCTGACCCCCTTTCTAAAATATCCTGGCTCCGCCACTGTCAAAAACCACAACATTTAAAAATCTGATCATTCTATATGGTGAGATATGACTAAGTTGGAAATAAATTTCATCTACTGCATGCGTTAACTATCTACTAGAAAAGCGATGATTTATTTCACATGGAAATCAAACAGAAACACAGTTGCATACCCTTTGTTTCAGGGAATTATTTGCTTCATTTAGCGCATGTTCCTGTACATGCAAGAATTACACAATAACTCGAATGGAAGAAACCAAGAAATGAAACGAAAAACTACTATTCTGGATGGAAGTATATAACGTTTTCATACCTTTCTTTGGAGATCTGTTAATGTATCCAACATGAACTGGGTCTGCAAAAAAAATAAAAAATAATATCAACATGACCTGCGTGTGCACCAAATCGCTTTCTGAGAGGAGATTCATCATGTACCCTCCCCACACCTCCCAAAATAAAAATAAAAACTAACAATGAAAGATCAACATAAACTGGTCTGCAAACAAATTACATAGGCCAGTCCGACAACAAAAAGAGCTGTCAATGGTTTATTTTTGGTAAGAATCCTTAAACCAAGTACAGTACAGTATGTGTTAGTTTTGCTGGTTTAAAAGGGTATGAATAAACGTACCCTGGCAGATCTAATTTGCTTCAGTGAAGTATCAAGCTGCCTCTCTAGTGACTCGAGCTCCTTACAGTTTAGAGGGCCAAGATCCTCACCCAAAAGATTCCTAATAACCAGACCGAAAAACATAATTAATTAGTGATCATTATAAATAACACAAAACTTATTTCAACATGCGTACTAATCTACTAGATTCCTTTCTGTTTTGGATTACCTTTGGGATCGTTGCAGGGCTTCATAACGTGCTTTAAGTTTCAAATACTCCTGCTGGCTACTTAGCTCCTACAAACACCAAAAGTTAATTACGGCAATGTGCATGACGAATATATAAACTCATTTATGGAGTATAATTACTCATACAAAACTGAGAAATAGTAATATTGGAAATATATAGCAAATAATGAAAAGTCCAAGAGCTTTGATAGCAACATATAAATACTGTTGACAGTAATTTGGCCCTTTGCTTGGCTACAAATTTAGGGTTTAACTAACGACAATTGCAAATATTGGAAACAAAAATCAGTTTACTAATCACGTTTTTGAGGGACGAGCTTTTATATTGTGTTCTTATAAAAATTTCAAACTAGAGAAGGTCTTCGTACCCCATTCTATAAAAACAATAGCCTTGCTTCTTGTTTACTTAGTGTTGATTCTATGTAACACATCAAATCTGAGACTCAGTTGCAAATCACTATAATCTTGTACTTCACTATAATTTTTAAAAAAAAAATAAAAAAAATTGAGGAACTCTCTTTGAGTTATACTCCCTCCGTCCCAGTTTAAACTTCAAAAAAAAAATCTGGGTTCAAGAATTAAGAAAAAGGTGATGTGTTGTGAGTGTGGATGGTTTGGTAGGAGAGAGAAAGTGGGGTAGGGAATAGTTAGGTAATTGTTGTGAGTATGACATGTGAGACCCACAAATAAAGAGGTATACAAACTTTCCTTATTAGGTTTTGAAGTTTAAAATGGGACACACAAAATGGAAAATTTTGAAGTTTAAAATGGAACGGAGGGAGTATACATTTACTTGGTTAAGTGTTTGATTTAAGTTCTGATGTTAAGAAATGACAATCACTCGGTGTGAAGCTAGTGAGATTTAGAGAGTTGCATTTTTGGCAAATGCATTTAACAAGAAAATTGGGACTCACAGTAACACCACAGTACCATTAAATTGTTTTTTGGTTGTAGCCAAATGTAGACCATAAAAGAAACAATGAAACTCATGATACTAGTGGCACTGAAAAGATCAAAATGCCATGTTATCATGTTGCTAGAGCTTTTAAATTCTTGCCAATGAGAATAATGTAATGCCATTATCGGGGTAAACGGCAGTAAATGTAGTTTTATTTACATTTACTGATAAAACCCAATAATTTGATCTCACTAAAGGTCAGCCTTGTAGCTGCTACGTATTTAGAAAAACTATTATCAGCTTATACATCTTAACATTTACTTGCTCATGTTCTTTTATCTGTTCGGCATTAATAAGCTATCAATTAGTTGATCATGGATTTAGCAATTTGTATCAGTTTATTGGCTATCTGCTACTCGGTTTCTTTGTTCTCAAATTAATATGAATACTTAATTATGCATGTTTACTCATGTTAGATGTGCTAAGTCATGTGGAACAACTATGCGCAGATCTTCAGATCCTAAAGCAAATAAAAAAGACTTTTAGTTTTTATTATTTCACTGTTTTCTGGAACATCAATATGTCATCTTCTTATATAGAAGCTACTTCAGCCCATAAGCTCACCAAGACAAGTATTATAGGAACATGGTAGGTAAAAATGAAATCTCATCTGAACATGATTGCCCGTTTAAATATTTTGACTATACAAGCAGTCTTCTCATTGAGTAATTTCAATAGATAAAGAGAAAGAACCATACTTTAATTTAAGGTTGAATGGCTAAAAAAATCTAATTTGACTTCAAAAGAAGGACCATAATATATCAAGAAAAACACATTCAGTTGGGTTGATAAGATTGTTTCCATTGATGAATCTTCCTATTTCTCAAAAAAAAAAAAAAAAAATGGGATAATGAATTGGTTTATAAGTAGAAAAAGGAAAGAATGCGCATGAAAGTAATAAATGAACGTAATACTCACAAGTGCCTCCCGTGCAGATACATTTGTCTCCGGAGCACCATAGTTGCATTTCTGATATCTCTCAAGTGTTTTGAGCATGCTGCTAGAAACAACAAATGAAACAGTTTAAATACTTTGAAATTATATAGCTACTTGTTTTCCAGATAATATAAACAAATCAGTAGTTTTCGCTTCGATATTGGGCAGCTATGCTAGCAAACCACACAACTACCTTGATCGAGCATACTGTAGGATTATAAATGAAAACAAGTAAAAATAAGAGGAAGAAAATTAATATTAAGAGAATAAATGAAGCACTTTTTTCATAAGTACTATAATTCATCCCAAAATTTAGTCTAGCAGCCAAATCTCTGATCAAGAATTCTAAATATTGTTACTATTTTATTGTACTTTTTTAAAGATTGTTTGAAGTCTTCAGTCTTTCTTTAAGCTGGATCCCATGAAAAATGACACAAGAATACTGTCACTAAAAGGGCACCCAATTATCCACAGAATAACTCAATGAAATTGTACTAGATAAACCTTAGGGTTATGGAGTATCATTATTAGGGAACTCAAATCATCCACAAAATAACTCTGTGATCTATGCTCATAACCTTTGGAATACAATGGTGGATTCAGAAATAAATTAAAATTGTACTCCAACATTAGAAGCAACTTCATTTACTTTTTCTTCATGCCTTTTGCTAAATGAAAGGTAATAAAATTTAGATCTTCTTCCTTCTCGGTTTCGTAATACAGTAACTCAGAAACAAAAAACAATCAACAACAGTAATAAACAAAAATAGCATCAATTTAATAAAAAAATTGTGATGCAAAAGAAAAATATGTAAGACAAAAATTTGTGTGAGACGGTCTCACACGTGGAACGGATCTCGTTGAGAGAGTAAATAGTTTTCCCTATATGGGCGGGGCGGGGCAAGCTCATTTCTCTCATGGAGATCCGTCTCATGTGTGAGACCGTCTCACACAAAAGACCCTCAATATGTAAAGTAAAAATAAATAAGGAAAATCGGAAGAGAATTATTCTGGAATTACTTACCTGATTTATCATAGTTGAGCTTCACAGTTCAGACTATTGGAGACAAAATTGGATGAAGAATTACTATACTGTGAAACCATCACATACCCAAAAAGCACATAGTAGTGTTTAATTTAATTTAGGGTTCTTCAGTGAAAGGGATCTGGAAATTTAAGCCCTAAACCAAATATGAGCCCTAGAGTCAAGCTAGATTTCAAAAGTATCTTATCCAGAAGTGTGTGTGTGTGTGTGAGAGAGAGAGAGTAAAGGAGAGGTAAGCGGTCACCGGAAACTAGCCGGAGATCGCCGGAGCAAAATTTAAATAAAACTTACTGACCTAAATTGAGATTCCACCAGCTTTCTTGAGCTATTAAGTTAATGAAAGAAGATAGAAGGAGTAAAGAACTTCATTGAATTTAGCATTTTGTAAACTCAAATGAATCGAGACATTTAACTCCTAGTTTACAATTCCAAGCTAAGAGTGAGAAGCTTTTTGTTTAAAAAAAAAAATAGAGAAAATTTAAAAACAAATTTAATAAATAAAAATAAAGCTTAGACTAATTAACCATAGATCAGTGAAATTTATTTGTGAAAATTCAATTAGAAAATAATAAAGTACTTCTCCTTTTCACAGTATCAAATCAAATCGAAACTGGAGAAAGGGAAGAGATAAAAGAAAAGGCAAAGAAGAGACTAGACAAAATCCAAACAAAATTTGACAATTTATATAGCAATATAGATAGAGATCTTCTTTTCATGTTTTTCCATTGCAGATCTAACAATAAAACGAACACGGAATTCTAAAAACACCGAGACATTCACGAAAACGGAAACAAAAAATTTTACATTTTTTATACAAACATAAATGAAAAACCAAAAAAAATTTCCCTTCCCAAGCTATTTAATCTAAGAGAAACAGAAAAGCAGAATCTAAACACGCCAAAATGGAATCTAGAGAGAGAAAATCACTTGTATGTGTATATATATCGCGTTACTATGAAACTAGTACAATTTGACTCTATAATTGAAGAAGATGATTGATCAAGGCGAAAACGAATCTAGAGAGACTTGTACAATTTGCCTCTATTTTAGAAGAAGATGATCGAGGCGGCGAAACCGAATCTAGAGATAAATATGAGTATATACACATAAAAGGAGCTACTATAAAACTTGGTACAATTTGCCTTGGTGAAGATGATAATCTAGTGAGAGAAAAATCACATTTTTCAGTACTTAGTTACTTTAGAAAAGTTTGATATAAAGTATCTCTATAGATAGAGAAGATGATGATCAAGAAGGTGAAATGAATTCCGATTAGAAAAAACATGTAATTAAATATACCTTGAGCTACTACAAAATTCGTACAATTTGCCTCTATTAGAGAAGATGATCAAGGCAACTTCTGCATCACAAAGAACAGAAAGCTCGTAAGCTTTCTTCAAGAGACCATTTCTTCTCTTGGCAAAGGTCACCTGCCGGTTGATCTTGTTCTCTATTCTCTTCAACTCCACCCTACCTCTTCCCATTTTCCTTCTTCTCTCTCTAGAAAGTTTCTACTTTCTCTCTCTAGAAAAAAAAAAACTAAGAGAGAAAGAAAGAAAGATTTTTTATCACTGAATCACACAAAAACACAAAATTCCTTGGCAAATCTTGCTCTATGCCTTTTAGCTTTCCCTACCTTGTATAACCCTCTTTATATGTCTACACATACATTACTCTTTTCCCTTATTTCTCAACTGGTAATGTACCCTATCTCATTTCATTCCCACCCCCTCTATATAATCTTACACACCTCTCTCTCTCTCTAGATATTTCTCTCTCTAAAATTTTCAGACATCCACTTCTCTCTCTAGATTTTTTTCTATATGTAGACTGTTTAAGCAAAGAAAAATGATGCATATACACAATTAGGTCTTGTATGTGCAAAACACAAAAAAAAATTCACCTTAAAAATGGATGTTAATGTTAAATTTTTATAAAACTCATTCTAGACATAACACTCATGAATTATATAAATAATGTTGTTTTATAGAAAAACTCCAAAATAGAGGGTTTAGGAAGTTTTTCTTTGAGTCTCTTAATTTTTAGATGTACAAAAGAATCAAGAATCACGTTTTGAATAATTTTACTAAGAGTATGTTTCGGGGAAACTATTTTCTCCCTAAATTTTAGAAATTTTACTTTTCTTCTACTTGCAAGCATATGACAAACATTTAGGAACAATTTGAAAAACAAATATATTTTTTTTTATAGAAAAGACGTGTTTTTCCATCTCTCCGTTTTTGTAAATGTTTTCTGACATCCCATTGACTAGTTTATACGTTGTTTTATGTCTAGGTGACTCCAAATTTTTAGGATTAAAGCTTTACTATTGTTGTTGAATATCTGTTTGAGCAATGCTAGAGTACAAAATATGGTCAGAAAATCTTGCTCACACAATGAGGTGGTGATATTTTATTGGTTACATCGATAATGAACCCGCCACACTCTACTAAAAAACACCAATATAATCATTACACCTAGGATTTTTGTGAGCAATATTTTGTTACTTTTTTGTGCCCCTAGTATTATTCTATATGTTTTTCTTATTATTAGGATAATAAATTCACCATTGTCAATCATTATGTTTTATCTTGTGTCCCCACCAGATCAATAAAATTAAAACATGTGTTTTATTTTGTATTATCACCATCTACTAGAAAAAATATGTTCAGAAACGGACATTTTCGTCCCCAAACGGCCAAATCCGACCCTAAATTGAAAGCATGGTGTTTGGGATCCACAAAGGTGATGGACTCTCGGGGAGTCACTAACACTTTGTCAAGATGGGCGATCATAGAAAGCATGGTGTTTGGGATCCACTTATCGTCAATTAGGAGGATCTTATTGAGACTTTCCCAAAGGGAGGTGAAATCTGAAATCTCTTATATACTGAAAATCTGCGACGACCTTCAATTTTGGGAACAACTAAGTTGTTGCCATATTTTCACAATATTCGATATATGAATGGCAACGACTTAGTCGTCCCAAATTTTAATATTCATTCTTGCTGAATTTTACGCCACGTCAATTTCAAATTGGTGACGACTCCTTCAAAAACCGCGAGGACTTAGTCGTTTCGGTTGACTTCCAAATTTAACGACGACAGAGTCGTCCCTATCTGAGTTATATTTGTACCTGATTAGGGACGCCTAAAGTCGTAGCTAAATTTGTTTGTTGTTTTCTAGTAGTATTAGTAAAGAGGTGTGCGACACTTTGAAAACATCCCATTGAAAAGTAGTTTGTCTGTCTCAAAATGATAGTCCCCCTTTTCATTTATGTTTGTCTTAAAATATGATATTCTCATTTATAAAATTAGTGTGTGTTTTTATTGATTGAGCTTCTAAACTTAATCATGTGATAAATCTATTGAAGAATAGCATGATTATTGAAAGAATGTTTGTAAGAAGTAAAAAAAATTAACCTTGACAAGATTAAGTTTTTACTTCCTATAAACACCGTGTTGAATATGTTATTTTGAGACGGAGGGAACAATATTTATCCATCAGAAGGTTACCTTGTGATGAATCTATTGAAGAGTAACATGGTTATTGTAAAGTTTAAAGGAAATACTAATTGCACATCACTATGGGTAATAATGAAAATGAAAACATGTTTTAAATATATTAGAATAGTCAAATAAAACTATTATTTTGAGAGGGGGCAATATTTATTCATAATATGTTTCGAAAGATTAACAACATAAATTATTAGACTAAATGAATTTATTGGTGCATATTAATCGATCAAACAATAAATTCAATTTTTTTCAAGTGTCACCAGCAGGCAAAATTACATAGCTTTTTGTCCTTATATATATACACTCCTTCAGTCCTACCTAAGCTGACACTAAAGAGGTGAGCACATTAATTAAAGAAAAAGAATAAAATAAGAAAGACGTGTGATAGAAAATGAAGAGAAAGAATGAGTGAGGTAAATAGTAGTGTTGGTTGAATAAATTGAGTGGTGGAAAATGAAGAGAAAAAAAATGATGGGATAGTGTGAATATAAAATTATAAAAATAAGCTATTTAAGAAAATATTAAGTGAACTGAGACGAATCAAAATAAAAATAATTATCAAGTGAGTTAGGACGGAGACAGCATATATTTATATAATCATTATGTTGATGCATTCTAGGGTTTATAATAGTTTGGACTAATTGATTGGTGTGACCATGGAGAATTGGAGAGCGGAGATGGTGAGGGTCATACTTCACAAAGAATAGAATCTTTAGAAAAAACCTATGAGGTAAAATGAGTGTTTAGTGTTACGTGTCAGCATACGATCAGTTGTCAGGTTCAGGATTTTAATTTTCACACTGACTTATTTTATAGGTTCTCAAACATTCATGTGACTAAAGGCTCTCTTTTATTCTGGTGTTTGTTAATCATTCAAAAATAAAAAAAAATGCTTTTGAAAAAATGTTTTTGTTAGGAAAATTGTATAACAATAATGAAAGTGGTTTTCTTGAATTTAGCGATAATGAAAAATATAATAAATGAACCAAAATAAATTTAACGGGGCAGAAAATAAGGATAAACTAGAAAATTATATCAAACCGGGCAATAAATGAAGTCGAGTCTTAACGGTTGGCAATCTTCTCTCAAGATGTTACAGTCCATGATAGAAGCACTTCAAATCAAGGGCTTCGGCGAACATAACTGTGTTTGACACTTCCAGACTTCGAAGAAGACTTATGCAACAAGATGATTCTGTCTTCTAATAGATGCCGTGAGAATTTCACCGAATTCTGTGACTGAAATCCATTAATTCAGTTAAATATTTAACCGAATTCGTTAACTCAGTTAAATACCTCTCTAACTCAGAAGTGAAGAGAGAGTGATTTGTGTGATAATTGAGCGGGTAAATCGCTCCAGAACCTTCCCGGCCCAACCCTAGCCGGACCACCCCAATGGGCCTGTTACGAGCACAACCTAGCCGTGGCCCATTCAAACCGAACGATGCGTACGTGCGCCCTTCGCGGGTCATGTGCCAAGTTGGAGCTAGTCCAAAATTAGCACACTTGGGCTACTAGTTGCATGGTTGGCCCAATAGTCCACTTAGTTGGCCCAATGAGGGAACCATTTGATGACTCCTCCTTATATGGATCCGCTTAAATACTCTCATTACTTTCATTCATAAAACAATGTGGGATAACTATTTCATATCCTATAAACTCTTCATTTACCCATTTCAACTTGCATACTTTGGACATTAATTTCTCATTTACCCGGAATTGGTTTTGAGAAAATGAATATACCACGTTAATCTACTCCAAACGTAGATTACAAATATGCAATTTATTTCAATCTACACAATATGGAACCTAGTGGAATTCTTGGTCAAAAGTCAGTCAAACTACTCTTTTGCAAAACCAAAATTCCAACCGTTTTTCACTATCTTATCTAAGTAAAATGATTATCAAATTTCTATTTTGTAAGTCATTTAAAAAAAATGTTAAGTCTCTCACTCACACACCCAACTCCCCATACAACCTCACGCTACCCACTCCACCTCCAACCCACCCCCACCCTCCAACCTTATAACCTTTCCCTCCCCCCATACCCCACAACCCACCCACCCCCTTAAAAAAAAAAAAAAAAAAAAAACATTTCTTTCACTCATATTAAAATTATCTTTTAATACCTTCACCTTGCTCGGCCCCTACACCCACCCAACCCTTCACCCAAAAATAAATAAATTATTCTTATAAGAATTATTTTTTAACAACCCCCACCTCCGCTCCCTCCCCTTTCCCCACAAAAAAAAAAAAAAAAAAAAAAAAAATCACTCATGTTAAAATTATTTTTAACACCTCCCCAACCTCCACCCCCACCTCTACCCCCCCCCCCCCAACACATTGAACCTACCCTCTCTCTATCCCCCTTGTCCCCGTCAAATTTTTTCTCATAAGAGAATATTTTTCGGGGAATAGTTTCCTTATATTTATCAAACTACAAAAAACATGTTTTTGTCATTTTTTGGAAATCATTTTTCAAAAGTCGTTTTGCGCGAATCAAACATAGGCAAAGTCTTTCTTTTTACTTCTCCCTTTGGTAATGCTACTTCACCACCAGGCCAACATTCCATTTGTAGATGAACTGGGCAATATTATTTACATACAGTAAAACTCAAAATTTGGGGCCCCAAATTCGAGTAAAATTTTGGGGGCCCAAGGCGGCCACATTGCTCGCCTAGGTACATGGCCAGGCCTGGGTAAAAAAGATAAATAAGTTAGTGGATAGTTATTGTGAGTGGGTAAGAGAAAAAAATAACTAGCGATTAGTTTGGGACGGAGGAGTATTTCCTTACTTTTATTTAATGCATCATAAGAATTTATTTGAAAGGTGTGGTAATTTCCTTTATGTTAATTCATTTTCAAAAAATATACTTTTAGTGATAGTTATTAAATTTAATGTTTATTATGTGAGTCTAAAGGATTCAAACATCAATCATTGATTATCATTCTATCAATTAGAATTTTGTAAGCATATTATGCATTTACTACCATTGCTCTATCTCTCTCTATATATTAGATCACTTGAGAAACATATCTAGTACCATGCTAATAACTACTCTCTCTATTTTCTCTGTCTTGAAAAAATAATTCTATTTATTTTTAGCGGCTATTTTATTTTTTTATTTATTTTTATCAAATTTAAAGATTTTTTTATTTTTCTAAAATTTTAAAAAATATTAATAATAAATTACAAAAGATACTATCAGTTTTTACGAAGATAGTCAAATTCAAATAATATTCAATTGAGCTGACCAACGTAAAATTGTTTTTTGACACGGAGGGAATAGTATTTACTCGCACAGTAAAACCACATTTCCAGAGAAAGATAACAAAAATAGCGTAGGATATTTTTATCTTTGAGAAGCTGTCATACTCTTGATGTTAATGGAGTGAATTATAAGCACATGGCATGCCTTTAATTTGTTGTAATTGCACTACATCGCAAAATTTCTTGGAAGAGCACTGCCCATGTCAATGTTAGGGTACAATGGACATGTCATGTACAATTTTTTTTTTTCCTTAAATCACTATTCAACTTTTGCATGATTCTCTCGCATAATATACTGTACTATATTTGCACTTATTTTTTTTTTGTTCAAGGCATAAATCGTTTTCATACCACACGTTTTTCTCAGTTTATTTTCTTTGTTAGGTTTAAATATTCGATAAAAATGCAAATCTTGTTTATTAAATGAACAGAAAAGTGAAAGTAAACAATTAATTTAAGATTATGACAAGAAAAGAATTCAAATTTAAATAAGCTAGCAACATATAGATTCTCATGCAGAGGGCAAGAGTTCAAATCCTGTTAGAGAGATTTATGTTAGCCTATTTATAGGCCTAGTTGTAACTTTCATGCCAGTATGAATTAATATAAATAAAAAACTCATTTTTTTTAAATGCATTATAACTCATCTAAAGGAAAATAATGCAATTTATCTTAAAGTTTGTTAGGGCCATTGTATAATTATACACTTCTTTTTCCTCTTCCTGCCATTATTGAACATTTTAAAATATAAGAATCATATTAATAAAATAGAAAATAGGTATTGTCATGTCTTAATTTGAAAAGCATGGCTCTCTTATTATATCTTTTTTTTTAGAAAGTTTGTATCATTTTAGAAAGTTTGTATCATATCATTTAAGGCAATTGTCATCATGTTACAGGCTCCTATTTAAGGCAATTGCCATCGTGTTACAGGCTCCTATGAAGTCTATTACAGATCTATTGCCCTATCTATTACAAATTCCTATATTGAAATCTGTTGGCATAAACTCCCCTACAT
This sequence comes from Campanula takesimana, assembly GCA_026119855.1. Classification (NCBI taxonomy): domain Eukaryota; kingdom Viridiplantae; phylum Streptophyta; class Magnoliopsida; order Asterales; family Campanulaceae; genus Campanula; species Campanula takesimana. The sequence goes on along the minus strand of JAOWBW010001359.1, from coordinate 164,574 downwards.
AAGGGGTACCCTCTAGGATAAGGAGGAAGGATAAGGTTCTCCACATGCTCCCTACGGGAGTCGAACCTGAGACCTCTTGCTAAGAGAGAACTCTATCCTTCCTCAGGATACCATTGAGCTATAAGCTCATCGGTTATTATTATATCTATATCTATCACATTTATCGTAACAATCAACAGAAAAGGAGATATGATGACGAGTCTATTTTATTTACTCAAGAGAGCGTGCCAGAAATGTACTCCCTCGGTCTCATTTATTTGGCAACATTTGTTTTTTATGGTCAACACAAGTAAATTTTGACTAAACATTAATGTCAATTTAATAATCTCAGTAAATATTCTTATTAATAAATCTCTAAATGTTTTTTAATAACAATTTTGAAAATTTCATCAGGATTATAAAATTAGGATTAATATTTGGTCAAAGTTTATTTGTGTTGACCAGTTAAAAATCAAACGTGTCGGAACAAAATGAGACAAACGGAGTAATAAACAAATGTTTAGATGAACGTTTGCATCCATATGTTTTCCTAACAAAAATAGATGAGACCCTTTGAATGGTTGACATATGCAAAAAATATATTTTGCTCGTTTTGAGCTGATGTTAGAGTTTCGCCTATATAAGATCTAGGGCATTATGTTAATTAGATGAAATTAGAGAAAATTGTAATGTTCTTTTAAAGTGATTAATTATGCTTAATTAAATAAAGGAAAAAATATATGTGGTTAATTAGCTAGCAAAGCCCTCTAGGAAGAGATGAATACAATCATGGACATGAGATTGAGCAATGTTTCTTTAGTAATATGTGGCATAGGAGGAGATGTGATTTGCAAATTCTATGGAGTATGTCTCATCCCTTTGATGTTATAGAAGACAAAGGTAGGTAATGTTGGTTGAAAAAATATATAATACCTAAGTCAATGATACTATAGTCAAACATAACATTCCCTTTCTTACTTTCCTTATATATATATTTTTTTTTTTTGTTTCAAATTGTATGTCTTTTTGTTATTTTAAGTTTTTTTTTTAAGTTGATATTAAACATTTTAATAGAATGTTTTACATAATTAACTTAATAAACTCATCATATAAATTATGATTTTAAGTGTCAACTCATAATGACGATTGATACATGATTTTATAAACACGTTAATGTGGACAGTCATTCAAAGTAAATAGTTTTATATATATGGACACTCATATAAAATAGACGAAGAAATATTACTTGTATCTTTTTCCATCATAATCCAAGATTTTACTAGTAGTTAAAATACGTATTTCTTCAATATTTGGAACGGAAACGAGTGAACACATATTGGTAAATAAGCCAAAACATCCATGTAAATTACTCCCTCCGTCTAGAAATGATGTACCAACTTTTGAAGAAGTCTCTGTGGTGCCTTTCTTTTGACCTTTTTTATAAGATACTTATTTCTTTTTTTGTTATTACGAATTCTTTTAAGCGATAATTTTATGTTAATTTAATTATCCTAACGACCAGCTAAATTAATTCTAAATTATTATTAGATTAATTATATTAACTTGAAATTATTGCTTAAAGTACTGTGCAGCAACAAAAAAATTGTGGAAAGTTCATTTTAGAACGGAGGGAGTACCAATCTACAAATAGAAATGAAATTAAAAATATACTGAAAATTCTTAAAATTTCCCTATTTTTATTTGTAGGATTAGGTTCAAAAATAGACATTTCAAACTTTATCCCTTTACTCCTTTGAACAATACTTTTGTCCAAATATAGATAAATCATATTGCTGCCATTGAAAATGCGGAAGGACAGTGGTTAGAAAGATCCGTCTAGTACTCTATTTTCTTTTTTGCTTTCCAACGGAGTGAAAAACTAGTAAAAAAACGCGTTTTACGTTAAGGGTGCGTAAAACGTGTTTTTAAGTTTGGCGCGGTGGCATATTTGTAATTAACGGAAATTTGTTGTGCGTTGATCGGAAGTGCCAGTGATAGTATAAAAAAGTACCAGCACATGTACACTGACACTTATTGACACTAACACTGACAGTTTTTAATAAGTTCCAGTATCAATGTTAAAAATGCCAGTGTAATGGCTGACAATTATTAACACTACCACTGACACTTTTAATAAGTGTCAGTATCAATGTAAAAAAGTGTCAGTATACTCACTGGCAATTTTTAACATTACCACTGGCAATTAAGAAAAGTGTCAGTTTCATGTTTATAAAACGACAGCATGAAATCACTGGCTATTTGTAATATTAACACTGGGCATTTATCATGGTTGCCAGTATTTACGAAAATGGCATCCCTTGTTTCGAAGTATAATTGCCAGCGTCTTTGAAAAACACGTTTTTCCTTAGCTTAAGGAAAAACGCGTTTTTTGTAAGACCAACTCTCCAACGGATTGTAGAAAAAGAAAAAGAAAACAAATACATTCTCCCCAGAACTTCCCAAATAAAACCACTTTTTTCTCTTTTGTTCATTGATTTTCCTACATTGGGACTTATTCATTTCTCACAAGTCTACTTAGTTATTGTTCAACTTCAACGAGAAAAGAATCTTAAAGATGGATTTTTTATACTCCATCCGTCCCATTTCAAATTGCAAATACTAGGTTGACACGGGGATTAAGGGAAAAAGTAAAAAAGATGATGTGTTGTGAGTGTTGATAGTTTAGTGGGAGAGAGAAAGTGGGGTAGAGAATAGTTAGTGGGTTAGTGGATGTGAGTGTGCAAGTGGGTTAAAACTTGTCATTTTTGAATTTTGCAATTTTAGTTGGGACACCCTTTTTGGCAAATTTTGCAATTTGAAATGGGACGGAGGGAGTATATGTTATTTTGATTCACTAAATTTTCTTCTACGAATAGAAAAGTTATATTTTGGAAAGTGGAAGTATATATTCCTTATAGTTGTTGAAAAAGTTATACTTCGAATGTTAAATGGAACTAATTGGTAGAATTTCCCTATGTGAAAAAAATTCATTCCGTAGTTTCATAATAAATAATTGTTACTTCTTCTATCTCAAAATAAATAATAAAAAAAATGGAATTTGCTTTTGAAAGAGTGAAGTAGAAAAAAGTCATTCCATAGTTTTATAATAAATAATTGTTACGTCTTTCATCTCAAAATGAATAATAAAAAAAATTGGAATTTGCTTTTGAAAGAGTAAATTCGAATTTTTCTGAAAATTATTTTGAAATGGAGGAAGGACCTTTTTTATCGGTCCAAACTAGTGTTATTTTTTTAATCGACAAGGGTTATATTTTGAAATGAGATTGCCCTTTCCTCCAAGTCCTTATTGAAAATTATATTTTGTTTCGGGGTCTTTTGAGAAAATAATCGGCTCAATAACAATCAATGCCATTGCTTGCTTTTTACCTGGCAATTAAACCAAAGTCTCTTAAAATGTAAATAAGCTAAATTTACCTTGTCATGCCAGTTAAAAATTAGTACTAGTACTAATCACTTTAGTTTATTACTCCATCCGGTCCAAAATAACTGTCACTTTTGGATCATAATTTTGGTCCAAAATAATTGTCACTTTTGAGCTAAATGTCTCTCTTATCCTTGCATTGAAACTTGTTCTCTTTAATTAATTATCTTAGCGTGAGACATTAATGTAAGAAAGTTGCACACTTAATAGGGGGTAAAGTTGGAACTTTTGTCACTAAGTCATGATAATTATTATATTTCTTAAGAGTCGTACAAATGTAAAAAAAGACAGTTATTTTGGACCGGAGGGAGTAAGATGTAGTAATTGCATACTTGCTGGTTGTTTTGTGACAGCAATGATACAACAAATACGGTACTCCTACCATATTTAAGGCTCTCCATTACTTCCTCCGGTCCAAAATAACTGTGACTTTTGGATCAAAATTTTGGTCCAAAATAATTGTCACTTTTGAACTAAATGTCTTTCTTATCCTTGCATTGAAACTTGTTCTCTTTTATTAATTATCTTAGTAGTATGAGACATTAATGTAAGAAAGTTGCACACTTAATAGGGGTAAAGTTGAAGCTTTTGTCACTAAGTCATGATAGTTATTACATTTCTTAAGAGTGGTGCAAATGCAAAAAAAGACAGTTATTTTAGATCAGGGAGTATATCCCGTGCAGATTTGTGTATATTTTTTCTATCTCCTATGTATTTTGTCCATAAATTAAGGCCTTGAAATAAAACAAAATAAATTTGACCTTCTGAAGACGTGGGGGCATGGATGAACATGCTTGAATGAGAGCAAATGTAAGGTCAGGACGCGCGTAAGAGTCTTATACTCCATCTGTCCCCGTCCCCAACCCGTCCCCAAAAGATAGTCTATATTTTTTCGTTGTTATTACCAAGGAACTTTGAGCAATAATTAAATCTATTTTTAATTATTTTAATAAAAATTAATTTTTTTTGATACACCATTATAAATACTATTAATACTAATTTTTTGATTCACATTAAAATAACTAAAAGTAGCCTTAATTAGTGCTCAAAGTTCCTTCGTAGTAAAAAAAAAAAAAAAATACTATCTTTTCCGTGACAAATGGAGTACTATAAAAACACCAATCATCTTGTGATAGAGAGGTGCACGGGTAAGTGGGCTTTTATCATGAGCCATGAAGTGAGACCCTGATTAAGGATTGAGGGTGTGTTTTTTTTAAATTAAGCGGCGAATACTTGATGCTAATATTGAGTGATATGAATTATGAAGGTTGTAAATGTTTGAGATTATAAATTAAGTGAAATGAAGTCACATTAATTGTTATAAGCGATTAAAATTTAGAGAGAAAGTGACAAATTAAAGTACGAGTTTTGTTTTTAAAGTTCAAAGTTACCAACGTCAGTCATAGTCATTTACAAGTTTTTTCTTTAAATTTGCTAGAAAACAAAGATAAATCACACGTATGAACTTTGTAATGAAATGTATTTTGCACATTAAAATGAATGCACCTCAATTTTATGTCTCTGTTTCTCTTTTATGACATATACTTAAAAAAACATGAAAAATATTGATAACATGTGAGACACATGTAATTTGATTGAATTTTGTTAGGAATTTCTCTTATTTCTTTTTTTTTTTTTTCTGAAAAAGAAAACTAACATGCTAACATCGATATATTTGAATACTAAATTGATAAAGATTGAAACACCATACCCCGATTGGCAAAATGCTCCTAAGCTTTGTATCTCAATTTGTGATTTGCCCATTCATTTGTAAATGATGAAATTCACACACGCTTGCATACATGTACAATATAAATTTTATGCTAACATAACTGCAGGTACTATAATTCTTTATTTTCATTTTATATGTGCATGTTGTACATATAATATTAATCAAATATATATATATATATATATATATATATAAAGATGTCGTATGGATAGAGGGAGTAAATTTTATCTATAAATTGTGTAATAGCTATTTATTAATATTTTCATCATTTATTGGTCAAAATATTTATTCACGACCTATAGACTGTGTAGTTAATTATCTTCTTCTCCAAAATAAGTGGTAGTATTATTTTTTTCTTAAAGTTTTTTTTTTAATTAAGCGATCATGTTTTCTTTTTTTGAAATACTGAAATCACGTGTGCCCACAATTTTTTAGAGATATTAAATCATTACTCGTCTAATTTTAGGTTCATATTTATTTATTTATTTTATTTTTTTTGAAAGAGTTCATATTTATTTTGTTCAGACAACTAATAATTTTAATTTAAAATAACATTATTATTAAAAAATAAGAAAATATTTTTATGCGCACGTAACATCACTTTATTACAGTTGTTACAACTTATGTTGATGTGAAAGTTGTTGGTATCCGCCAAAGTCTATCAAGCATCCAATGGCTCCACAATAGACATTTCAACTACTTCAGAAGCCACCATATGACACATTTATAATTAAATGTGTAATTCCATCTTTTAAACGTTGAGTACTCCCCTTCAGTAAAAAATAAATAAAAAAATGTTGAGTACTCCCCTCCATCTTATAACTATGTGCACAAAATGAGTTTTGCACGGGAATTAAAGGATAAATAGTAGTGGGTAGTTGTTGTGAGTGTGAAAAGTAAAGTAGGAGAGAGAAAGTGGGGTAGGGAATAATAGGTTTGAAAGAAATCAAGGCGGCTAGGACTGTTCTGGGAATTGACCAATTGTGTGAAAAACTGTGTATTCAAACGTGCTAACAGTTGTCCAGACAGTTGTCTTAACATTTATCAGATTTGCAGCGGAATATAAAGAACTTAATAACAATTAAAACTTCAGCAAGAATACTTGCTGGAAAGTTTCATATATTAAAAGCGATTTGCAGAGTACAAATCGAATGAAAGAAAAACAAAAGTATCAAAAGAACAAATCGATCTAAATCTCTAGACCGTACTAAAACACCCAACACCTTAGAGTTCTATTTCACAAGAACACCTAAGAAAATAAAACTCTCTCAAGAACTTAATTCTTTCTGAATATTTTGCTAAGAATCCGTAACTGGCAATGAAGGAGTCGGCTTGTATTTATCCTTTGCTTGGCCGCCTCCTTGCACTCCAAGAATTCATTCTTTCCTTATAAGAGTCCACCTAAAATAAAACCCTACAAAATATATCCACTTACCAAAGATAACATAAGTATGTTAGTCAAATAAATCAAACTTAAACTTACCTAAATATTTACACTAACTAACAATATATACAAATCAGAATCACAAAGATACTTAAAGAAAAAGACGAGTATGCCCATACTCTTCAATCTCCCCCTATCTTTGTGGTTCTGAACAAAACCTGCAAAAATTTAATAAAAACATATTTCCAAAGAACAATTTATAACCAGCTAGAACAGAAAATAACAAAAATTGTCAAAGTTTTTACAAACCCAAAAAATAAACAAAAACAAACTTTAAAGTCCAGAATATAGGTCTTCTCCAAGAACTTCATCTTCAACCGCAGTGGCTATGTCCCTTTCGAAAGAAAATTCTAAATCATTATCTTGAGTCCCACTTGGACCAGCAACAATCATAGCACCTGCATTCTCTCCCCCTGCATTTGCATTCTCTCCCCCTGCATTTGTACCAGCTGCTCCCCCTTCATGCAAGTTCTCTCCCCCTTTTTGTTTAGAACCATGCAATGCCCGGCTAAGCTCAAGTAGAGTTTTCTCCAATCCAGAGACGATAATCTGTTTGGATAATATATCTGCCTTGTGAGCAGCAATCTGATTACTTACTGAATCAATTTGAGCCTGCAGAATAGCTTGGGAGGAATCTGATGGATGAACTGATGGCTGAACTGGAGGAACAGATGCACTGGCAGATGTCCTGTCAACAGGAATGTCAACTGGCATAGGCCAGTCATTGAAACGATTCGGAGCAAACATGGTTTTGGTTTGGACTAACGGAGGAGGAAGAGAAATAAAATCCTCATTTGGATTGGCTACGATCTCATGAGTACCCAGAATAGCAGAAATTAAACAAGGATGAGGAAGACGGTAAGGTGAATCAGGAGACTCAGAGAAGCTTACAACCGTCTCAAAGATTTCAGCACCTAGATTGAATTTATTTATCCCGATTTGATAAAGAAGAAGGGCCTGTTCTTTGGTCACAATGGAGGGTTGGGATGATGGTTTCCAATTGGTGAGCATGATATGGTGGAGACAATTGTAACGACGGGAAAGAGAAGTGGACCTAAGATCAGATGGCCAAGATAACACAGAATGACCAGTAATGGTCCTAACAGCCTCATCCAGGTCATTCGGAATATCAGAGAGAGGAGTGTTTGGGGTTTCAAGAAAAGCATTGATTGACTGAGGTGAGAACTCTATTACCCTATCCCTAATAAAAGTGTGATGGAAGTTTGGGGATTCCGACAGAGCCACATCGCGTGAGAGATTGGCATAAAACTCAGTCACTACTTGACGAGAGAAGGCTTTAGCAAACGATAAAGATTCGACCAGTTTTCTCTCACTCAGAAAATCAATCAAGAACAACTTCCCAAAACTACGATCATCCTTTACCCTCTCAACCGAAAATTTTCTTTTGAAATATTTTGCAAAACGCTCAGCAGAAGAAGGATAATAAAACTTTGGATCATGGGGAAGGTCTAAATTAAAGGGGACACTGGGAATGAAAGAAGAGGATTTACGTACCCTTTTTGATTTTCCAGCCGAACCCCTTGACTGTCTAACTGCAGGCTGAGATGAACCTACAGTTTTCCTCACAGTTGACCTGTCAGATGCCTTGACCCCAGGAGATGCATACTGACGAACACGGCATGGGCCCTCTTGCTCGGATGGGGTTTCCTCAGAGTCAACCTCAACATCTTTGTCACTAGAATCATCATGCTGAGATGTGGACCCCTCTTCTTGCATAGAAGTTTCCAGAACCTTCCTTTTAGCACTTCGGGTTTGAACCCTAGGGATTTTCGGAGATGATGTAGACAGAGGTGGATTTTTGAACGGAGTACCTTTTCTCGCCCTTGTTTCCCGGAATAGAGTCACCACCGACACATCTTCATCAAAATCGTCGGCATTAGTTGCCGGCGCCGGAGAAGACGGAAGGTCTTCTTTCTCTGATTCTGCTAAAATCAACCGTCGACGGGAACCACCTCTGGCTGATGATTTCGCCTTTTTTTGCCTCGGCATCCATGGTGGCACGAACTTCATTGGGTTTGAAAGACCCAGAAGAGGCCCATGTTCCCAATTTTTCAAGCCGGTCGGAACGGCGAGACCCGGGAGCCATGACTTTGCGAGCTTTGGACAAGGCCGAAACCTGGAGAGAGTTATCGACGTCGATTGCATGCTCCGGCAACCCTAGAAATCGAGGATCGACCGCCAAATCGGATTGTGGGACATTGATTAAGTCGGCGACAATGGCGACACAAGAGGGGAGCGCCGGAGCTGGTGAAGACGAAGCTGCCATGGAGATTTTCTGCACAAATTGTAAACACAAACCCGGTGTAATGAACTTTGAACAGCAAATTTGAGAGAGAGAAAAAATGAGAAGTGATTTCTGATAAGGAGAAAGAGAAGGTAGGTGACAGTACTTATGATGAGGGAGGTGAGACCTTACAGTTGACAAGACAAGAGTAATATCCAGGAGGGGAAGAACTCAGACACAACCTGGTGCACTGAATGCGGGAGAAAAAGAATTGTGGCTCCTTTTTAGTGCTGGACACCCTTTTAAAAATCCAAATAAGACTGGGATTGTGATTTCACAAGAGAGATCTTGATAATCATTGTGAAAATCTCAGTTACTCAAAATAAACTTGCCATATTTCCACAGAATCCTTTATTCCACACGAAAAAAAAATCACTCCCTGCATGAAACTTGAACATCACGTTATTGGATTATCGATGAACACATGAAATCACTAAATCTGTAACAAGAAGGAAAACAGTTCAATTTGCTGATATAAATACGAAAGGGAAAAAAAACTTAAGGAAAATATGCCTAAACACACAAGTGAAGATTGTCTCAATTTGGGTGTGACATAGTGTGATCAACTCAGTTCTTGACTCGGTTCCAACACACAGAAATTCAATGAGATTCACCTTCAATCATGTAGCCTCTAGAACATTCCCATTTTAAGGCTTATGATTAAGAATTAGCCGCGGGGAGGAGCTATTCACTCTCTCAATACAGTGTTACACTGATTCCCAAGTTATGTATTGAAACACTTCAGATTTTTGCTTAAATGGGTAGTAACTTCAAAGATTGGAGGCAGCTTGTTTTCCCCGCAACAAAATTAAATGCCCACTCCATGATAAACAACACGCAGGAATTAACATGACAATTTTTTTTTTTTTTTATTATCATGTTAAGAAGGGTCTCACATTTAAGGGTCAGAACACAGAGTCAAAGAACTAGAAGAAGAACAAGTGATCACAAGAGACAATCGTGCTAGAATGAATGCATTTTTTTTTATTTTTTTTTTTTATTATTTTTTTTTTGTGTTAACTATATTATACCATTATACAGAAATGTAGACAGTTGTCCGCATAGTTGTGCAGTCAACTGGTAACACACAATCCGAGAGACTTCTTAAGGGAAGAAAATCTCTCGAAATCCAACGCTTTAGTAAAAATATCAGCAAGTTGATCCGTTGTACTTACATGTTCCAAAGTAATGATTTTTTGTTCAACGAGATCTCTAATAAAATTATGTCTAATATCTATGTGCTTGGTTCGAGAGTGTTGTACAGGATTCTTGGCAATGTTCTGAGCACTTAGACTATCACAATATACCATCAAGGTTTCACTTTTGAGACCATAATCTTTTATCATTTGATTCATCCACAATAATTGGGTACAACAGCTACCAACTGCGATGTATTCAGATTCAGCAGTTGATAAAGAAACACAGTTTTGTTTCTTACTAAACCAAGACACAATATTATTCCCAAGATAAAAACACCCACCCGTGGTGCTTTTTCTATCATCAGTGCTCCCAGCCCAGTCTGAATCACTAAACCCAACTAGATTCGTGTTTGTGTCCCTCGTATAGCTTAACCCAGAGTTGTGGTACCACTCACATATCTAATTATACGTTTAACTGCAGTTAAGTGGGATACCTTGGGGTCAGCCTGATACCTAGCACAGAGGCAGACACTAAACATGATATCGGGGCGGCTCGCTGTAATGTACAGCAAGCTACCTATCATACTCCGATAGAGTGTTTGATCAACACTCTCTCTATCCTCGTCCTTAAACAATTTTTGAGAGGATCCCATGGGGGTTTTCAAATGAGAGGCATTCTCGAGGCCGAATTTTTTAACCAAATTTTTGGCATACTTTGATTGGGAGCTAGATCGACATTCCTTCATTAGTTTGAGATATTTGTAATCCAAGAAAGAATTTCAATTCCCCAACCATGCTCATTTCAAATGTGGACGTCATACTCTCAGTAAACATGTCAAGCATAGTTTTAGAAGTAGATCCAAAGACTATGTCATCCACATAAATTTGGGCCACGAGAATATCCCTTTTGTTTTTCAAAATAAAGAAGGTTTTATCGACCTCTCCCCTTTTAAAGCCAATTTGAATAAGGTGCTCTGTTAGTCTCCCATACCAAGCACGTGGGGCTTGTTTCAGACCATAGAGTGCCTTATTTAACTTAAAAACATGATTTGGCTTATGGGGATCATCAAACCCCTTAGGTTGCTCAACAAACACTTCCTCATTTAAAAAACCATTTAGGAACGCACTCTTTACACCCATTTGATGTAGAGTGATCTTTAAATAGCATGAGATTGCTAATAGCAGTCTAATGGACTCAATGCGGGCTACCGGGGCAAAAGTCTCATCAAAGTCCACACCCTCTAATTGAGTGTAACCCTGAGCCACTAGACGTGCTTTGTTCCTTATAATTTTTCCTTGTTCATCAGATTTATTTTTAAATATCCACTTGGTCCCAATAACATTGATATTAGAGGGCCTAGGAACCAAGAACCAAACCTCATTCTTTTCAAATTGGATCAATTCCTCTTGCATGGCGTTGATCCAATTATCATCTTTCAAGGCTTCAGACAAATTTTTGGGCTCATAATCAGCCACAAAGCAACAAGAGTTTACCTGATGATATGCGGAATTCATGCATATTAAGCCGGCCAATTCCCGGTAATTGATTCTTTTACCTCTTGTTTTTCTTTCTGCATTCACCCCCCCCCCCCAATTACTTGGGAAGTTGGGTGTTCTTCCTGAATCCTTGAAGATGGATCATTACCGATTCTCTCCTGATCTCTATCGATTTCAGAATCTGAACCAGAATCGACTACTGTTCGACCATCTGATGGGTTAACTGACTGTTCATCCTGTCTGTCAGTTGTTCTCACAGTTTGTGTTTCTGCAGATTCTTTGGCATTCTGTGGTTCAGATTCATCATTAACCTGCTCATGCTCCCAGGTGCAACCTGAAACATCATCCTCAGCGGTTTTGACATTAAGATCAGTAGCATCATCGAATATAACATTTATAGATTCCATAATTGTCTTAGTTTTCAAATTATAGACTCTATAAGCTCTACTATTCTGAGAATATCCAATGAAAATGGCCTTGTCACTTTTAGAATCGAACTTAGAGAGATACTCACGGTCATTTAGAATGTAGCAAATGCATCCAAATACATGGAAATATTTGACCGTGGGTTTCTTTCCAAGTAAAATTTCGTAGGGTGTCATGGTACTTCCAATTCTTAGAAAGACACGATTCCCTATGTGACAAGCCGTATTAACTGCTTCAGCCCAAAATTTCTTAGACAAGTTTTTAGCACTCAACATGACTCTGGCCATTTCTTGTAATGTGCGATTTTTCCTTTCCGCTACTCCATTTTGTTGAGGAGTTTTGGGGGCTGAGAATTCATGAGTAATTCCCTTTGAATCTCAAAATGATGAAAAAACAGAGTTTTCAAATTCAGTACCATGATCAGATCTAATCCTAATGGCTTTTAAACCATAGAGATTTTTCACTTTCTTGTACCAAATTTTAAACTCTTCAATTGTGTTGGATTTTTCCCTCAAAAAAATGACCCAAGTATAACGAGAAAAATCATCCACACAAACAAAACAATATTTCTTTCGAGACATGCTTTCTACTTCCATTGGACCCATTAAATCAGTGTGTATCAACTCAAGACACTTAGAAGTTCCAAAAGTTTGAACCTTTTTGTGACTTGACTTTATTTGTTTTCCCTTTTGACATGGTCCACACACACTTAATTTTTTCAAATCCAATTTTGGTAAACCTTTGGCTGCCCCAAATTTAATTAACTCACTTATTTTCTTCTCACTGGCATGTCCAAGTTTTTGATGCCAAATTTCAAGTTCATTTGATTTTGCAGACAAACAAGATTCATGTTCACCAATTTTATAACAATTATCGGATGACCGAATGCCTGACATAACACACACACTTTTGGAATCAAAAACTTCACATTTTGACTTATCAAACTTAACAAACAAGTCATCGTCACATAACTGACTAATGCTGATCAGGTTTGACTTAAGTCCATCAACAAGCAAAACATTGTGCAAGTTGGGCAAACCATTAACATTTATCTTACCTTTGCCGATTACCTGTCCTTTTGCACCTCCACCAAAGTTGACTTTTCCACCATTGAAGGCTTCATAGTCCTTGAGATTCTCACGAGCACCTGTCATATGGCGAGAACAGCCACTGTCGAAGTACCATCCTTCTTCCATACTACTCTTGAAGGAGGTAAGAGCCACTTTGCATTGCTGAGTATCTTTCTTTACCCATACCTTTCTTACCTGCTGCTGCTGACTGGGCAACTGACTGTTAGATTGTGCCCACAGTTGTCTGCTCAAGTGGCCGCTGTTCTTGTCCAGTCCGAGTTCCTGTTTCAATTTAAAACAAAATGGACGAATGTGTCCAGGAACAAAACAATGATGACACACAAATCTCCTCTTGCTGTTTCTCCTATTTTTGTGAGAAGATACTTGATTAGCACTCAAAATCTCTTTGTTTTTCGAAGTACCCTCACCTTCTTTAACAAACAATGGATCTCCATAGCCTATTCCTGTTCTTCCTTGGTTTCCCATGTTCAGAACCTCTTCCAATTTAGCCTTGCCATTGTTAAGTTTCATGAGAGCATTAGTTTCTTTTTCAAGTTCCCTCTTATATTTTTCACTCTCATTGTCTTTCTTGGTAAGCATGACCTCTAACCTAGCCATGGAGTCCTTCTGAATCTCACTTTCACTCGACAACCTTTCATTCTCATTTTTGAGAATCAAGATTTCAGAGGTGAGTTTTTTATTTACCTTCTTGAACTCATTGAGTTGTTCCATTCGCTTAGACCAATCTGCGAACAACTCAACATAGTTCTCATGTAGTTCCTCATATGTAAGGAAATCATCCTCATCCTGCTTTGACTCATCAGCTTTACCTGCACACGTGGAATTCAAGCAAGTATATTCAGTAACTTCTTCTGTGCTGACACTTGACTGTTCATCGTCACTGTCAGATTCACTGTCATATTCACTATCACTATGACTCGCATAAACACACGATTTTCTTTCAGAATTCGAAGATGAAGGAGGTGATGATTTTAGAAAAGATGTTTCATGAATAATTAATCTCCTTCTAAGTTCCATGAAACTCATGTTTTCTATATCATAGAATTCTTTTAACACAGAAATTATCACATCGAAACCTCTTGGAATGGATGTTATCACCTTGTTTACAAGTCTAGCATTAGAAAATGATTCCCCTAATACTTCCAACTCATACACAATTTTTTCTATTGTTTCAGTAAAATCAATTATTGTTTCACTCTCCTTCATTTTCATATTTTCAAAAACAATGGTTAACACCAAGAACCCTTTTTGTTCATAGTCAGTTGATCTGTCATCTGACTGCACAACCTCACTATCAGTTTTACTGTCAGAGAGGGACGACAAAGATGAATGAAGACATGAGAGATTTGCAGTCTCTTCATCATCATCTGAATCACTCAAGGTAGCAGTTAAGCTCATTCCTCTCTTTTTGAGTGTGTTAGCACACTCATTAGCATAGTGGCCGTAACCTTGACAAGCCCTACACTGAACTGACTCAATCGATTTCTTGCCTTCAAACCCCGGTTTTATCACCCCGGAATCTTTCTTGAATGGTTCAGCCTTGGTGGAAGGAGTGAATCCTTTATTTGGAAATCTCTGTTGTCGTTTTTTATTCAACACAGTTTTAAACTTTTGAGTGATCATGGCACACTCATCCTCCTCCAAGGTTGACTCATCCATGTCTTTAGAAAATTCCACAAGATCTTTGGATACAGTTAGAGCACTAGCAAGAGCAATTGAATTTTCTTTGCTTGTTTTTTGCACTTCAAGGTTCAGTTCAAACGTAGTAAGAATACTCAGAACCTTTTCAAGACTCACTGTCCTTGTGTCACAGGTTTCTTCAATGACAGAAACCTTGATATTAAACTTCTCTGGGAGAGTCCTTAAGACTTTACTCACAAGTCTAGCATTGGAAATAGATTCTCCTAATGCGAAGGATTCATTAGAGATATCCATTAATTTTGCAGAGTAATTTTGAATAGTCTCATCTTCTCCCATCCTTAGATTTTCAAACTCAGTCATTAGTCTTCTTAGTTTAGTTTGTTTAACACTATCTGACCCTTCACAATGAAGTTGTAAAATGTCCCAAGCATTTTTTGCCACTGTATGGTTAGAGAATAACCTATACAGATTATGATCGACATGATCAGAAATTGCAGCCATTGCTTTTGCATTGAAGTTAGCAAGAGCAATTGCTTCTGCATTCCAGTCTTGCTCGGGTTTTGGAACAAATTTTTTTTCTTTTTTCTCTTCATCAGACACAGACGCTTTACCTTTTGGATCAACCCATTCCATAGTAGGGGATAAATATCCCACTAGAATGCTGACCCATGCCCGATGATCAATGTTCTTGATGTACATGATCATCTTAGCCTTCCAAATGGTATAATTAGAACCATCCAGAGTAGGCGGCTTATTACGAGTATGAGAACAGTCCATACTGGCCATAACCGATCGATCTCAGTGTGTCGAGATTAGGCTCTGGTGACAATTGAAAGAAATCAAGGCGGCTAGGACTGTTCTGAGAATTGACCAACTGTGTGAACAACTGTGTATTCAAACGTGCTAACAGTTGTCCAGACAGTTGTCTTAACAGTTATCAGATTTGCAGCGGAATATAAAGAACTTAATAACAATTAAAACTTCAGCAAGAATACTTGCTGGAAACTTTCATATATTAAAAGCGATTTGCAGAGTACAAATCGAATGAAAGAAAAACAAAAGCATCAAAAGAACAAATCGATCTAAATCTCTAGACCGTTCTAAAACACCCAACACCTTAGAGTTCTTTTTCACAAGAACACCTAAGAAAATAAGACTCTCTCAAGAACTTAATTCTCTCTGAATATTTTGCTAAGAATCTGTGACTGACAATGAAGGAGTCGGCTTGCATTTATCCTTTGCTTGGCCGCCTCCTTGCACTCCAAGAATTCATTCTTTCCTTATAAGAGTCCACCTAAAATAAAACCCTACAAAATATATCCACTTACCAAAGATAACATAAGTATGTTAGTCAAATAAATCAAACTTAAACTTACCTAAATATTTACACTAACTAACAATATATACAAATCAGAATCACAAAGATACTTAAAGAAAAAGACGAGTATGCCCATACTCTTCAAGGTTGATTGGTATTGTGAGTGTAAAAGTAAAGTATGAGAGAGAATGAGTGGGATGAATAGTAAAGATTCTTTGTCATTTTAGGAAAGTGTGATTTATCAATGGGACACTCAAAATTAGGGGTATAAGTGGTTCGGTTCAAACCGCTGTTTGAGACCGAACCGAACCAAACCATGCGGTTTGGTTTGGTTTTCAAGCACTAATGGTTCGGTTCAGTCTCAAATATTGGCAAACCACATGGTTCGGTTTGGTTTTTGGTTTGACCTTCCCAGACCAAACCAAACCAAACCGAACCGCGGTTTGAGACCGCGAGACCGAACCACCAAGCCAAACCGTCAAACCAAACCACATTACATAAACTAATGACAACCACAGTTTCACATCTTTTTTTTTGTATATTTATTAAAATTTATTATTAGATCATTACATAAACTAATCCTAACTTCCATTTTGTATTTTATTTAATATTAATGTCATCGTTTGTTATCTTCATTGCGATTTGCGATACATAAATTACCAAATTCTCTCCACGATCTATATTATAAAGTGTTTTTTTTTTCCATTCGGCCTCTCTCTTCGTCTAGTCTCTCTCTTCATCCGACTTTCCTTTTCAAGATCCGCATCTTTCGCACTTCCTCCGTGATCACGGAAAATTAAAAGAAATGTAATAATGAGTTGGGGTTTGAATCGTGATTTGAACCGTAGTCTAAACAATAGTTTGAACCGTGGTTTGAACCAAACCATAGCGGTTTGGTTTGGTTTTGAAATTTTTCATGGTTCGGTTCGGTTTGGAATTTTCACAAACCGATGACTAGTGGTTCGGTCCGTAAATACCCCAAAACCGAACCAAACCGAACCATTTACACCCCTACTCAAAATGGCAATTGTGCACATAACTATGGGACGGAAGGAGTATTGTAAATTCAACTTCTTTAGCCATTTTCTATAAAAAGAAAAAAAAAGGTGAAATTTATAGGGTTTTTTTTTTTTTTTTTTTGGCTGGATCTTGCATGTATGTACAACTGAGCAATGCAAGACATAATAGACATTTCCATCAAGCATGAATGTACACTGAGCACTTTAAGAATAATTTAAGGGATGGGCAAATTAAAGGCATCCAGATTTTAAATACTCCCTAGGCTCCCAAAAAGATAGTCTCATTTTGATTTTTTATGGTTAACAAAAATGAACTTTGACCAACCATTGGTGACGATATAATCATTCTAGTGAAATTATAAAAAAATTAATTGGTAAATCATTAAGTGATTTATCAATAACAATTTTTAGAATTTCATTGTGATCATTAAATTGACACTAATGTTTGGTCAAAATTTATTTTTGTTGACCATACAAAATCAAAATGAGATTATCTTTCTGGGACGGAGGGAGTATATCAAAGAAATCTAGACATTGTGAGACCAATACCATTGTTTAAAGGCCATGAAAAAGAATTGTGTGTGTGCCTTGTTTTGTCCTTAATCCTTATACATTTTATCTAAATACTCATTCTGTCTAATAAAAATGAATTTTGTTTTGAATTTTAAGGTAAGTTAGATCGAATTTTGACCAAAAAAAAAAAAAAAAAAAAAAAAAACATCATGTAGTTACCATGGGCTCGAAGAGTGAGTAAAAATCTTGATTGAGAAATAATGATTCCCTCCAAACAATCAGAAGGACAGTAATAATGAAGAATTCCGTAACCTGCATCTTTATTGGTTTAAACTTGAGGTAAACGACTGGTTCTTAGTCAACTTGGTTAGCTTCCTTTGCATCCCTTTTTCTTTCAGTTGTGATCGGTGCACCATTAAAAATACTATTAGTAATATATTTTGAAATTTTATGCTAACAATTAAGTTATTATATGCTCCTTCCGTCTCTAGTTGGTGTGGACCAAAATTCTGGGCACACAAATTAAGAAATAGTAAGAGAGATAAATAATGGAATGAGGTGTTTGTGAGTATGAAAAATTAAATATGAGAGATAATGAGTGTGAGAAATAGTAAGTTGATTGGTGTTGTGAGTGTAAAAGTAAAGTAGCAGAGAATACGAGTAGGAAGAATAGTAAAGATTCTTTGCTATTTTGGGGCAATCCATTCTAACATGAGACTGACAAAAAAGGAAAGAAGTTTACACTAACCTGAGATGGAGGGAGTATATCAAAGTTCAATTAAGTTTGGCTTTAAAATTTAAAAATGAGACATTTTCTTCACCACAAGGGAGTACAACTGAGTGTTGAACCATCTAATGCAGTCTCTCACACACACAAACATACTCAAACAAGCGCGCACGCACTATTTTTAGTTATAGCATGATAATGCAGTTTCTTTTATTTATTTTTTTGAATCTGAAGATTTTAGTGTAAAAATACACATTTTCCTCAGTTCTTCAAGGAATAAAATAACTAGAATATATTTTTGTCCCTTTTACAATGTGACATTGTCTAATTAATAAAGTTATGCAATACTCCCTCCGTCTCAAAATAGATGTCGTTTTGGAGTGTTTCACACATATTAAGAAATGTCATTAATGCATGTGAAGTAGTCCCAAATACCCCTAAAGTAATTCAACTACCTAAACAATTAAATGGTTAGGTAAGAGATAGTTCACTATCATTATTAAGGGTATAATTGGTATAGAGCAATAAAAAAGCTTTGAAAATAGTGAAACAACAAGTATTTTGAGACAAAATTTAACTCCCAAAACGACATCTATATTGAGACGGAGGGAGTATTTATCTCTGGCCCTTCCATTAAAAAAATCTAATTTCGCCACTGCAATGAATATACTCCATCCGTCTCAAAATAGATGTCGTTTTGAGCACTTGCATATTTTTTAAGAAATACAATTAATGCATGTGAAAAAGTCACATATACACCTAAGTAATCCAATTACCTAGGCAATTAAATTCTTGTGCAAGAGATAGTTCATTATCACTAATATGTGTATAATTGGTCCCTCTGGTCTAAAATAACTGTCTTTTTTTGCATTTGCACAACTCTTAAGAAATGTAATAATTATCCTGACTTAGTGACAAAAGTTTCAACTTTACCCCTATTAAGTGTGCAACTTTCTTACATTAATGTCTCACACTAAGATAATTAATAAAAGAGAACAAGTTTCAATGCAAGGATAAGAGAGACATTTAGCTCAAAAGTGACAATTATTTTGGACCAAAATTTTGATCCAAAAGTGACAGTTATTTTGGACCGGAGTGAGTATACAACAACAAAAAGGCATTGAAATAGTAAAACGGCAAGTATTTTGATACAAAAATTAATTCCCAAAATGACATGTATTATGAGACGGAGAGAGTACTCCCTCCGTTTCGCAAAACATGTCGTTTTAGGTATTCAATTTTGTTCCAAAATATTTGACACTTTTCAATTATCTAGGAATTTTTGCCATTACTTACCAATTATACCCTTATTTAATAATTGACACACCATTTGTAAATGCATTTAATTACCTAGGTAAATGAATTGTTATAGGGGTGTTTGAGTCTTTTTTACATGTAATAATTGCTTTTCATAATCTAAGTGAAGAATGTTAAAACGTCAAGTATTACGAAACGGAGGGAGTATATGATTATATACAAATTGACCAATGAGAAAAAAAAAACTATTGAATTGAAACAATGATTGTAGGTATATGGATTCAATAAATGAAGTAGAAACGTTGGAGGTGTTCTTTTCTAGAGATGAGGGGACCTAAATATGCCACATTATGTATGTTTGGACATTATCAAAATCACATGGGTTCCCCATAAAAAGTTAAGCTCAAAATTATAATGCGGGTCCACTCACCCATAGCTTAGTACTGTGTCTTATTTGGATTTCTAAACGCTGCACTAGTTAGCTCCACCCAATGGTTTTGATTGGAGCCACCTCATTTTAGCTACACCCAATGGTTGAGATGTGTCAGAACTCGGTGGGTCCCATAAAAATTGAAATCATCTTAGCCGCACACCCAAACCGCTAGCCTATGTGGCCTTGATCGGAGCCGTTGGGTGGAGGGGTGGAGCTAACTTGAGTGGAACGGTTCCGGTTCCGTCTTATTTGGAGAGACTTGGACATATAAATATTCTGTACACAACATTATACATGTTATAATATATTATTGTGTGGATGTCCTTTGAACAGGAAGTTTACAAGATAATCTTTCGCGAAGCTTACTAGGGAAGCTTTGTAAATATCTTCAGCGAAGCTTACTAGAGAAGCTTTGTAAATATCTTCAGCGAAGCTTACAGAGGAAGCCAATTTCCTCCTATAAATAGTAGGCTCTAGTTTTCATTTCAATACACCTCAGAAGTTCTTAACTTCTATCTTTCTCTCTTGTATACTCTCTATAATAGTCTTGAAATAAAATATTCTCTATTAAGATTTTGCTCTTAATTCTCCAGTTTTATAACACGTTATCAGCACGACTTCGTTCTAGTTCCACATCCTGAGCTATAGTTACCAAAATAGGTACGATATTGGTAAGATCTACCTAGTCTCATTTCAAGTTATTTCAAAATATTATAATAATGTAAAGGGTTGAATTATTACTTTTATATACATATGTATTACATTTATGTGTAATCACTTTTACATATAAGTAACACGTTTGTTACAGTTTAGTTATAATATGTATTACTTCCGCAAACAATGAAAAATAATTAAAAAAAGCACTATTACTTTTTTGTACATATGTATTACTTTTATGTATACAAAGTGTTACGTATAGTAACACGTTTGTAACATTTAGTTATGGTAACTATTACTTTTGGCAAACGACAGAAAAATCCAAAAAAAAATATATATAAAAACTCAAAAAAAAACTTTTTTTTTTGGTACAGGTAACTATTGCTTTTGGTCACAGTAACTATTACCTTTGACTGCCACGTGGCAAGACCGGGTCATGGATCTGGGTCGTGGGTCTGTTGGTGTTGGTGCCCTAGGCACGTTTGTTAAACGTTGTATAAGTTATCATTTTATTCATAATGATAAAGAGATAATAAGATTATTATTATGGCTCGTGTTTGCTTATAATAATCTCCGTCCCTAGAGCTTGTTAAGCACTAGTATAAAGGCTAAATGATCATGGGATGATCATGTTAGATTTATAGGTACTTGTTTGGAACAAGGTACTGGACATGACCCGCGGTATGAGATTTATGTCATGGTCGATGTCATATATAAATCTCATATTAGTTATGCCATTTGAGTCCTTAGACATGAAGTTATTATAGTCTTCCACTTGATGAACATTATGTTTGACATATTCAAACGCTGCCTTAACACGGTAGTTATAAAGGGTATGATTGGCATGATTGGATTCACGTAGGGAAGAATAATAAGCTAAATGGATTTGTCCCTCTTCGGAGAGATGTCAAGCTTGGGCCCCTCGAAGGAATGATGTTGGTGAAATGTTTGGCCAAACTCAAATGGATTGATTGGATCAATGTCATTTGGATTATCAACATATTCGGAATCGAGAAAGTATTGAACAATACAAGTTGACTTGTTGACCATGACTTGTGTTCAATGACATCGTGGACAAAGGGATTATGGCATGTTCTAAAAGGAATGCGAACTTGTATCTAGTTATACTATTTGGGTAGGTATGACGGTTTGCTAGAACCTAATCATATCTTATGGTTTCATGTTTGAACCTATTACCAACTTAGTATAATCCTAGAGGGTCACACACAATAGAACGAATCCTAAATAAGGACTATATTGGAAATTTGGAAAAATTGGATTTTTCTGGGCCTTTGGGCGACCGCCCAAATGGGCTGGGCGACCGCACAAGAACTTGGGCGGCCGCACACCTCAGTTTGGGCGGCCGCACAATACTGTCGGGGACAGATTCCTAATTTGATTCGGAAAGGAATTTTGGACGGGTTTAGACACAAGTTTCCTATTTGGAATAGGTCTAACTTGTATATAAACATCAAAATTCGGCCAAGAACAGAACCTAAGCTTTTGTGCAAGTCTCCAAAGAGTTTGAGAGAGTTTATTTTGTTCTAAGAAATCCTAGATTGAAGAACAAAATTATACACAAAGAAAATTCCATATAGTTCATATTAATTATGAAAACGTGTTTCATAATTTGGTCTAGCAACCAAGATCAAGTGTTCTTGATATTCGTTCGTGGTGTGGATACCGCTAGAGGGTGAAACTTATCATCTTCAAAGTTCGTGATTATTGCTATGATCGTGATCAAGTTTTCAAGTCTCTATCGAATTCAAGGTTGCAAAATCAAAGGCATCAAGGGTTAGTATTCTACTATTCATATTGTTGTATTTGACTTAATCATATGAATGGATCTATGGGATTTGGGTTTCATTAAATTTTAAATGCTTAATTCCGCTGCGCATGTGACTACGAAACCCAACAGGGTCAAGAAAACCCGGCTCACGCCGTGAGACGGATCCTCTGTTCTCACAGGAGACTTGCTCTTTAAAAAATATTATTGTATCACGATTAATAATAAACAAAATAACTATTATATTTTTCTTTTCAAATTGTTGGCCAAAGTATAAATTACTTGACCAAGAATCATAATTCAAGCGGGACGGAGGGAGTATATAAATATATATTGTTGTCTCTATATAACCAATATTCTCTCCATTCTGAAAAAATAATACTATCTTGAATAATGAAAATATATAAATTTATATTAGGTATTATGATAATAATCTAGGTCATAGCTTGACAATTATGAATAATCTTAAGAAAATATTAAGGGGTTGTGGGACCATTTGATGATAATAGCTCATTGAAGCATGAGCAATGCTGGGGCACAAAATAAAGTCACAATATTTTGGTCACAACATGTGCTGGTGATATTTCGTTGGTTGCATCGATGGACCCGCCACACTCTAATTAAAAATACCAATAACATCATGATGCAGGGCGAAAATATGAATATATCAAATATTATAATTATATTTGTATTTTATTATTAGTTAGGGTTTAATTAGTATTTTTATTAGGGGTGGACTGCTGTGCGACCGCCGCACGCCGTGCGACGGCGCCAGCAAGTCGTTTCCTTTTTTTTTTCTCCTTTTTTTTTCCTGCCATTTTTTGCTTGCCAGCAAAAGTAACACTTTTTATAAGGAAATGTAACTGTCACGACCCGAAAACCCCGTCTCTATTTTCTTAGTAATAAATAATTATTTAATTATTTACTTGCTTAATTATTTATCTAATTATTTATTATGTGTGCATTTGGTGTGTTCTAATATTTTATGCCTAGCATTTAATTGATTTTGTGCTAGTGTAGGATAATTGGGTCTTAATTGTTAGTGGGGAGTTTATTTGTAAGGGTAGTAGTGGAAGAGGGGGCCTATGTGTAACATTTCAAAATAATCAACTACTCCCTCTCTTCTCCCTCACCTCTCCCTTCCCTCACCTCTCATTCCCAGTTCTTTCTCTCCCTCTTTGTCCATTGAAAGGTAAAACTCTCTTCTTCCTTCTCTCTTCATTTCAATCATCTTCCCCTCCTTATCTCTTATTGCTCATGTTATATCAAATGTTTAGATTGTCGCTAGGATCGTTTGGAGTTAACTAGAAGTCATTTTGGTTGAGTTTGATTTCCTTTGGAGGTAAGTTACTAAGCCCCCTTTAGCTTAAAATTTGTCATATATGTTTTATATGATACATGAGATGATGATTCAAAGCTTTGTTGTGAAGATAAATGTTGATTTACTTTTTATTCATTTTTTTTGTGATAAATTGATGTTTGAATCATTTGTTTGATTTGAGTTGTGTAGAGGTTGTTATGTGGGGCTTTTGTGGGTTTATAAGTGGGTATAATGCTTGAGTATACTTGTTAGAAGTATTAGGGTTGATTAGAATTGAAATGGGAAGGTTTGTGTTGAAATGGATATTGAGTTAGAACAAAAAAATGGGTAAAAATTCGTGCTCCAGGCCTGTACACGAGTCATGTAGAGAAAAAATACTGAAAGGGTGAAAAGTTACACGAGTCGTGTACTGATACACGACTTGTGTATCAGCCGTTACACGACTCGTGTATGGGTACACGACTCGTGTAAGGGCCAAATTCTGCACTTGTACATTTTACGTGAAATCTTCCGGAGGTCATAACTTTCTCATCCGGACTCCGTTTTAGGCATGTAAACTATCGTTTTAAAGCTCTCTTTGAGTACTTCGAGATGAGTGGGTTTATTTAGTTGGGTTTCAGGTTCAGATTATGTCGATCTTTTAGTAAGTGTTTATAACACAAAACGTTTAGAATTGGTCTAGGTTTTGAGTACTATTCTTGTTGACTTAGATGGACATCGTGGAACACTCTAGTATTTTAAATGGTTCCTTTGTGAACAAACGTGTTATGGTATTTGACTAAGTATTGTTTGAGAGTGTTGGGTTTGGTCCGTTTGTGATCATGTGTGCAATGTATGAATGTGTGTAACCGTTTGGGCTCTTTTGAGTAACTATGTGTGTTTGTTGTTGAACTCTTCATGAGTAACCATTTGCATCTTTTGTGATGAAGCTTGGCTTGGTTCCCTACTTAGGAATCAGTGCCCCATTGTTGTTTCAAGCGAGTATTTATTACTATGTGCTTGTATAGAGTCCAGCTGGTCTTGTTGTGTTTGTTTTGGGCAGTGATGTATATTATAATGGCACGGGCCAAGTCCAGTATAATGTACTTCACTGGTAACCCAGTTTCCCCATGTTCAGTGGCCTTAAGTGGGATGCCCCTTCCCAAGATTGAGGTTGGGATGAGCTAGCTCCTATGGTGAGTATTCTAGCTACACGCTTAGGGGTATGACTATGTGTTATTTCCCCCACTACTGGTTGTTGTTGTTACTTGGTTCCGGAACCGGCTTCAGCTCTTTCATGCTGCTCAACGGACTCTTCTCAAAGGATGGTGTTCCGTTTATAGAACCTTGGCTCAGTATCCACTTATGAGTGTTTATTTCCGCATATTGTGTTATGTGATGAGTGGACTATATCTTTTGTGTTATATGCAAATGTGAATGCCTATTGATATTGTTCCTTTGTGATTATCATGTTGGCATGAAATATAGTTGCATATTAGTAGCTTACTGAGATTTTATCTCACCCTTTATTTGTTTACTGTTTTAGATAAGGGAGTGCATCCGGGAGAGGTCACTTATCACCAGGAAGGACGTCGAGGTGGTAATTCTTTTGGGGTATGTTTGTGAAGGCTACATTATGTAAATGTATAAGCTTAAAGGGTAGTGTATCCGTGACTTGATCTTGTAACACCTATTTTTGGATAATGTTGGTGTTCGTACTTTTGTATAGTTGTTGTAGGCCTTCGTGCCAAGTACTTTCGTTGTGAAAGTTGTTTGAAAGTAAAGTGGAGGTTTTGAACTTCAAAAGTGAATTTTATTTATCTTTATGATAGTTTTCGAAAAGTTTTTGTTAAAAGTGTTTTATGACGTCTTCCGTGCGCGTCCCGAGCGTGGGGCCATGTAGGACCACGGGTACGGGGCGCGACAGTTGGTATCAGAGCTAGGTTGTAGATAGTCTAGAATGATTTAGTAACCTAGGAGGGTAATTGAGTATGGAATGAGTAACGATGAGTGTCTTATGCAGGTACTCAGTAATCATGGTAGGGTCTGATAATGAACAGGGTGGACCTGCCGAACAGGGAAATGCGAGGGAAGAAGCCCTAGCAATTTTTCAAGGAATATTCGAGGCAGCATTGAAAACCATGAATGATAACAATCGTAGAGAGGCACCATTGGCTCCGAGGACTGGACTGGAACAATTTCTGAGAATGAAACCGACAGAATTTGATGGAGGGTCAGATGTGGCTAAAGCAGAAAGGTGGGTTGAGTCTATGGAAAAGATCTTTGAGGTCTTGCAAAGCTCCGATGAGGATAGGGTCAGATTTGCGACCTACAAACTAGTTGGAGGGGCGGAGTATTGGTGGAAATCGTTGAAAGCTAGTTGGGAAGAGGCACGTGTACCCCATGTCTGGGAGACATTCAAGAAGAAGTTCAAGGAACATTTCATCCCAAAGGTAGACCAATATAGGAAGGAATCCGAGTTTCTTAGCTTGGAACAAAACTTGTTGACGGTGGCCGAGTATGTTGCCAAATTCACGGAATTGGCTCGCTATTGCAATTACATGGTTTCGACTGAAGAAAGGAAGACCTCGAGGTTTGTCAAAGGGTTGAAAACGGTAATCAGAACACAACTCACTTCCCATAAATTTCAAGACCTTCAGGATGCCATAGATCGTGCCTACCAGGTGGAGCAGGACATTGTAGAGCATAAAAAGAAGACTGAATCAACGAGTGTAGTGAAACAAGGAGGACAAGGGAAGCCACAACCTCATCGTGGTGACACTAGAGGATCTCAGAATATCTTTTCACTTTTCAGAGGAACTTCTCAAGGACATCAGGGCAACAGGAATCAAGGTAACACTTCGGGGAGTCAGAATAATCGCGTTTGCAACTATTGTCAAAAGGGAGGGCACTCCGAAGAGAAATATTGGAAAAAGCAGGGTAAGTGTTTGAATTGTGGCCAGTTGGGTCACTTCCAGTTTAATTGTCCCAAACCGAAGAATCAGTCAGTTGGTAGTGGTACCGGGTCTTCTTCGGGTCAGAAGAGAGATGCCTCGGGCAAGCCCAAGGTACAAGGTCGTGTTTTCGCCATCAACCAACAACAGGCTTCTGATGCTTCTAACGTGATTGGAGGTATTATTTCTATGTCTAATAGGAGGGCACGTGCACTAATAGACCCTGGTTCTTCACACTCTTATGTGTCTGTGCATTTTGCATCCCAGTTATCTTCGTTGCCTGAGTCTCTACCTTATGTGTTAGAGGTGTCTACCCCTATGGGTAAGAGTTTGGTGACTGATAGGGTGTTACGTGATTGTGATGTGCATATACGTGAGCATGCTTTACTTGTTGATTTAATTATATTGCCATTGCAAGATTTTGATGTCATTTTGGGTATGGATTGGTTGAGTCGATACCATGCTACTGTTGATTGTTTTAAAAAGGTGGTTACTTTTTCTACCCCTAATGTTCCTGAATTTTCATTTGAGGTTGTCCCTTTGGGTAGGAAAGTTCATATTATTTCGTATGTGAAGGCTAGAAAGTTGTTGAGCCATGGTTGTGTTGGGTTTTTGGCCAGTGTGCTGGATACTACGAAAAAGGTTTCTAGTGTGGAAGAGGTAAATATTGTTAGGGAGTTTCCGGATGTGTTTTCTACGGAGTACTCTATGCCTCCTGATAGAGAGATCGAATTTTGTATAGACTTGCTTCCAGGTACAACTCCTATATCGGCGGCACCTTATAGAATGGCTCCAGCCGAATTGAAAGAATTGAAGGAGCAGTTATAAGACTTACTTGATCGTGAGTTTATCCGCCCTAGTGTGTCACCGTGGGGAGCTCCTGTATTGTTTGTCAAGAAGAAAGATGGGTCCTTGAGACTGTGTATCGATTACAGGAAGCTGAATCAGGTAACCATAAAGAATAAATACCCTCTTCCCCATATTGATGACTTGTTTGATCAGCTTCAGGGGTCGGTTGTCTTTTCAAAGCTTGATTTGAGGAGTGGTTATCACCAGTTAAAGATTCGTTCTGAGGACATTTCCAAGACCGCCTTCTGTAGTAGGTATGGGCACTATGAATTTCTTGTCATGCCTTTCGGGTTAACGAATGCTCCGGCTGTATTTATGGATATGATGAATCGGGTTTTTAAACCGTACCTTGATACCTTCGTAGTTGTGTTTATCGATGACATTATGGTTTATTCTAAGTCTCGGGAGGAGCACGAACAACATTTGCGAATGGTCTTATCTATTCTTCGGGAGAAGCAATTGTTTGCAAAATTCAGTAAGTGTACTTTTTGGCTCGAGGAGGTTTCTTTTCTGGGGCACGTGGTTTCTAATGGAGGGATATCCGTAGATCCTTCAAAAATTGAAGCTATTGTGGATTGGAAGAGGCCGGAATCAGTTACGGAGATTCAGAGTTTCTTGGGCTTAGTCGGGTACTATAGAAGATTTATTGAGGGATTTTCCAAAATTGCTACCCCGTTGACTCAGTTGACCAGAAAGAACGTGCCGTTTGTGTGGGAAGAAAAATGCCAAATGAGTTTTGATGAATTGAAAAGGAGGTTGACCACCGCTCCTGTACTTGTGTTACCAAATGGGAAAGATGAATTGGTTATTTATAGTGATGCTTCTAAAGAAGGCCTCGGGTGCGTTTTAATGCAAAAAGGGAAAGTGATTGCGTATGCTTCAAGGAAGTTGACTCCGAGTGAGTAGAATTATCCTACCCATGACATGGAACTTGCGGCTATTGTCTTTGCGTTGCACAAATGGAAGAATTATCTATATGGGGCAAAGTTTGAGATTTTTACCGATCATCAAAGTTTGAAGTATCTTTTCTCGCAAAAGGAGTTGAACAATAGACAGCGCAGATGGATGGAATTGTTGAAGGATTTCGATTGCACCATTTCTTATCATCCGGGTAAAGCAAATGTGGTCGCTGATGCCATTAGTCGGAAGTCTTATGTAGCTTCATTGATGGTGCGTGAATGGAAAATGTTGGAAGATGTTCGAGATTGGGATCCTTATGAGTCCAAGCATGGGGCTATTTTTGCGAACATTAAGGTATTACCTGCCTTAATTCAACAAGTTAAAGATGCTCAGAAGAATGATCCCGAGTTGATGAACATTTCGAGTAAGATAGGGGATAAAAAGTTTGAAGCATTTTCTCTTAGTCCTGAAGGGGTTTTGAGTTATAGAGGTCGTTTGTGTGTACCTAGTGTGGAAGGAGTAAAACGCCAAGTTCTTGATGAGGGCCACAAGTCGAGGTATACTATTCACCCCGGGAGTACCAAAATGTATCGGGATTTGAAACAACATTTTTGGTGGAATGGCATGAAGCGGGAGATAGCGGATTTTGTGTCGAAATGTTTGACTTGTCAACAGGTTAAAGCATAACATCAAAGACCCGCGGGGCTACTTCAACCTCTTGAGATACCGGAATGGAAATGGGAACATGTGACGATGGATTTTGTGACCGGATTACCGCGTACGAGGAGAAGGCATGATGCAGTTTGGGTGGTTGTAGACAGATTGACGAAGTCTTCTCATTTTCTACCTATTGAGATTAGTTATTCAATGGAAAGACTTGCGACCTTGTATATCAATGAAATCGTGAGATTGCATGGGGTTCCAGTTAGTATTGTTTCTGATCGGGATCCTAGATTTACATCTCGGTTTTGGCAGGCGTTTCAGAAGGCTTTGGGTTCAGAATTGAGGCTTAGCACGGCTTTTCATCCACAAACCGACGGTCAATCGGAGAGAACGATTCAGATTCTTGAAGACATGTTACGGGCTTATTCGGTTGACTTTGCAGACTCTTGGGATACTCATTTACCTTTAGTGGAGTTTGCTTATAACAACAGTTTTCAATCGAGTATCGAGATGGCTCCTTACGAAGCTTTATATGGTAGGAAGTGTCGGTCTCCTATTTGTTGGGATGAAGTCGGGAAGCTAAGATTTGGGGTGTCGATTTGGTTAATGATTCGGTTGAAAAGGTAAAGCTTATTCGAAATCGTCTAATCACCGCTCAAAGTCGACAAAAGAACTATGCCGACCATTAGAGGCGAGATCTTGAGTTTCAGTCGGGTGACTTCGTGTTTTTAAAAGTGTCTCCGAAGGTGGGAATCCGACGGTTTGGTAAGAAGGGAAAGCTTGCTCCAAGGTTTATTGGGCCTTTCGAGATATTAGATAGGGTTGGGAATCTTGCTTATCGCCTTGCGTTACCGCCTTCTTTGGGCCAATTGCATAATGTGTTTCATGTTTCAGCGCTTCGTAAGTACGTGTATGATCCATCCCATGTGTTGTCGGAAGTACCGGAAGATATTGAACCGAATATGTCTTATGAGGAGAAACCAATTCGAGTGATTGATACCAAAGTGAAAGAGTTGAGAAACAAGAGTATTTCCCTAGTTAGAGTGGTATGGAGGAATCACGAAGTTGAGGAGTCAACTTGGGAACTGCGGGAAGAGATGGAACGGAAGTATCCGTGGTTATTCGAGCCTCTTGGTAAGTGTTAAAATTCGGGTCGAATTTTCTTTAAGGGGGAGTGGATGTCACGACCCGAAAACCCCGTCTCTATTTTCTTAGTAATAAATAATTATTTAATTATTTACTTGCTTAATTATTTATCTAATTATTTATTATGTGTGCATTTGGTGTGTTATAATATTTTATGCCTAGCATTTAATTGATTTTGTGCTAGTGTAGGATAATTGGGTCTTAATTATTAGTGGGGAGTTTATTTGTAAGGGTAGTAGTGGAAGAGGGGGCCTATGTGTAACATTTCAAAATAATCAACTACTCCCTCTCTTCTCCCTCACCTCTCCCTTCCCTCACCTCTCATTCCCAGTTCTTTCTCTCCCTCTTTGTCCATTGAAAGGTAAAACTCTCTTCTTCCTTCTCTCTTCATTTCAATCATCTTCCCCTCCTTATCTCTTATTGCTCATGTTATATCAAATGTTTAGATCGTCGCTAGGATCGTTTGGAGCTAACTAGAAGTCATTTTGGTTGAGTTTGATTTCCTTTGGAGGTAAGTTACTAAGCCCCCTTTAGCTTAAAATTTGTCATATATGTTTTATATGATACATGAGATGATGATTCAAAGCTTTGTTGTGAAGATAAATGTTGATTTACTTTTTATTCATTTTTTTTGTGATAAATTGATGTTTGAATCATTTGTTTTGATTTGAGTTGGGTAGAGGTTGTTATGTGGGGCTTTTGTGGGTTTATAAGTGGGTATAATGCTTGAATATACTTGTTAGAAGTGTTAGGGTTGATTAGAATTGAAATGGGAAGGTTTGTGTTGAAATGGATATTGAGTTAGAACAAAAAAATGGGTAAAAATTCGTGCTCCAGGCCTGCCTACACGACTCGTGTAAGGGTACACGGGTCGTGTAGAGAAAAAATACTGAAAGGGTGAAAAGTTACACGAGTCGTGTACTGATACACGACTTGTGTAGCAGCCGTTACACGGCTCGTGTATGGGTACACGACTTGTGTAAGGGCCAAATTCTGCACTTGTACATTTTACGTGAAATCTTCCGGAGGTCATAACTTTCTCATCCGGACTCCGTTTTAGGCATGTAAACTATCGTTTTAAAGCTCTCTTTGAGTACTTCAAGATGAGTGGGTTTATTTAGTTGTATTTCAGGTTCAGATTATGTCGAGCTTTCAGTAAGTGTTTATAACACAAAACGTTTAGAATTGGTCTAGGTTTTGAGTAATATTCTTGTTGACTTAGATGGACATCGTGGAACACTCTAGTATTTTAAATGGTTCCTTTGTGAACAAACGTGTTATGGTATTTGACTAAGTATTGTTTGAGAGTGTTGGGTTTGGTCCGTTTGTGATCATGTGTGCAATGTATGAATGTGTGTAACCGTTTGGGCTCTTTTGAGTAACTATGTGTGTTTGTTGTTGAACTCTTCATGAGTAACCATTTGCATCTTTTGTGATGAAGCTTGGCTTGGTTACCTACTTAGGAATCAGTGCCCCATTGTTGTTTCAAGCGAGTATTTATTACTATGTGCTTGTATAGAGTCCAGCTGGTCTTGTTGTGTTTGTTTTGGGCAGTGATGTATATTATAATGGCACAGGCCAAATCCAGTATAATATACTTCACTGGTAACCCAGTTTCCCCATGTTCAGTGGCCTTGAGTGGGATGCCCCTTCCCAAGATTGAGGTTGGGATGAGCTAGCACCTATGGTGAGTATTCTAGCTACACGCTTAGGGGTATGACTATGTGTTATTTCCCCCACTACTGGTTGTTGTTGTTACTTGGTTCCAGAACCGGCTTCAGCTCTTTCATGCTGCTCAACGGACTCTTCTCAAAGGATGGTGTTCCGTTTATAGAACCTTGGCTCAGTATCCACTTATGAGTGTTTATTTCTGCATATTGTGTTATGTGATGAGTGGAGTATATCTTTTGTGTTATATGCAAATGTGAATGCCTATTGATATTGTTCCTTTGTGATTATCATGTTGGCATGAAATATAGTTGCATATTAGTAGCTTACTGAGATTTTATCTCACCCTTTATTTGTTTACTTTTTTAGATAAGGGAGTGCATCCGGGATAGGTCACTTATCACCAGGAAGGACGTCGAGGTGATAATTCTTTTGGGGTATGTTTGTGAATGCTACATTATGTAAATGTATAACCTTAAAGGGTAGTGTATCCGTGACTTGATCTTGTAACACCTATTTTTGGATAATGTTGGTGTTCGTACTTTTGTATAGTTGTTGTAGGCCTTCGTGCCAAGTACTTTCGTTGTGAAAGTTGTTTGAAAGTAAAGTGGAGGTTTTGAACTTCAAAAGTGAATTTTATTTATCTTTATGATAGTTTTCGAAAAGTTTTTGTTAAAAGTGTTTTATGATGTCTTCCGTGCGCGTCCCGAGCGTGGGGCCATGTAGGACCACGGGTACGGGGCGCGACAGTAACACTTTTTTCTCATATGTAACATTTTTTTTTCAAAAATTTACCACAATTTTGCGGAAATAAATTAAAGATAACATAAGATTAACAACTAAACTAATGTAACATTTTATAATAAATGAATTTAACCTCTTTTTTCTCAATTGTAACACTTTTCTAACTTTAATTTTTTTTTCCCCTGCCATTTTTTGCTTGCCAGCAGCAAAAGTAACACTTTTTATACGGAAATGTAACACTTTTTTCTCATATGTAACACTTTTTTTTTCCAAAAATTTACCACAGTTTTGCTGAAATAAATTAAAGATAACATAAGATTGACAACTAAACTAATGTAACATTTTATAATAAATGAATGTAACTTTTTTTTTCTCAATTGTAACACTTTTCCAGGGTTTTACATTCAATTGAAATGCAAAACCGTTTATATACATGATTTTTTTACTCTTTTTAAAAAAAAAAAAATGTAACATTTAACCTATAAACTGTTACATTCATCTATATAACATATTACAATCATATATGCACTGTGTTACATTCAAATTACTACTTTTTCTAATCACAAAAATTATTTATATTATTTGCGAAACTGTCTTACAATAAAAGTATTACTTTTTAAAGACCAAACTGTTACTTTCTTCATAAGAAAGTGTTATATTTTATTATGACGAGCAGCTCACTTGTTTTGTGTGTTAAAAATTATGTTTCTTTAAAAAAAAAAAAAAAATCAAACTATATCATGAGTTATGTAGCGAGACGAACACAACTGTATTTTTTTTTCTCTGACTTATAAATCTCAAGATATAGCATTTTGAAGTTAATGGAGGGTTTTTTTTTTAGGGAAGGACACGTGTCGCGATCTGATAAAGGGGTGAGTGGATCCAAGCGGTCGGCTGCAGCAGAAGAGATTAAAGTGAGAAGCAGCGGAACCAAACCTGGAGAAGGAAAACGGTCGCACGTCTGACGGAAGTTTTGTTCTTTTTATTATTATTTTCGTCATTAATTTTAGTAGGTTAATTATAGAGGATTGTAGGATAGATTTTGAGTCAATTTACTAGTTTTTAAGTCCTATTAAGTTACTATATAGGTTAGGAGTAATTCTAGAAGGTTTTAGATTATTTTTCAAGTTTTATGGGCACCATAAAATAGGCCTAAAGTTGTAATCCGAAAATTAGATTTTTTTTAATAAATTTGATTGCTTTGCAATTTTTGGGGTTTTACCTTGTAGCCTTACTAGTATTCTTACCCGTGCCACTGACACGGTGACAGTATGAAAAGGAAGAAAGAATCTTATTTAATTTTGTCCCCTCACGTAAAACCCCTTAACCTCAACTCAATTTCCTCTTTTTCATAACCCAAAATCACATTAATTAAGTTTTTTTTTTTTTTTCATTTGTATCATGTTTTTGTACCCGTCCTTTTTTTATTATTATTAATAATCTTTTGTACCAATCCAAATAACTGAAAGTTTCTCTTTTTAAAGTGGAGAGGTTACATAACTACCGTGCGGAGTGGGATAGTGGGTTACTTTAAATTAATTTAGGCCGTTAGATCATTTTTTAAGATTCAATCTTAGCCGCTCTTTGTGTAGCGGTTATTCTTGCTTTGTATTGTAATATAGATTGGCTTGTTGAACGACGATTGTTTAAAGTCGTCATAGACTTTACTCTTCTTGTAGCATCACGCTACATCACATCATTACACCTAAAATTTTGTAAACAAAATTTTGTGTCTTTTTTTTTCCCCAAACATTACTCTTGAAGCATTATATCAATACTAGTTAACGAAGCGTTCAAGAACCACCGATTATGGCGGCCATTCCATAACCCTTGCTTCTTCTTTTTTCAGAACCCTTACTTTTCTTGAATTCTTCTTTGACAAAGCTATAAAAAAAAAAAGCTTCAACAAGGCAATTATTATCTAGAAGTGGGCTAAGGTCTCAATCCATTAAAGGAGAATACAAAGATAAAATGGTGTCGCACTATGCACAAAAAAAAAAAAAAAAAAAACACAGCTTGATTCCATTTTCCAACTCTATGGGTTAATACCAACTACTAAAAAGAAAAAGAGAAACCATTTGGTTAAGCTGATTTATTCTTTCTCGTAACTTTTTTTTAACTTTTTAACTTGGACTCTGTTGGGTTAATGCCTTTGAATTTGGGACGCCGAGTTAAAGGATTAAACAACAGAGAGATTTCGTAATTCCGGGACAGAGCGCAGAAGGAAGGTTTCCAACTCAGTTTTGGACTAGGTTTCCAAGTCAGTTTTGGACTAGGTTTCCAAGTTCCTAAGAGATTTTGAGATAAACTTTACTAGTATAAATAGAGGCTAGTAGTTTAGATTAAAATCACACCTCAGATTGTCATAGACAAATTATTAGAGTGCTCAGAGCAAGGTCTGTAATTCTACAGTTACACAGTTAGGAATTATTGTGATCAATAATTCGTGTAGCAGTAATAGTGAGATCTTGTAATTGTTTCTCCAGATTGATAATAATATTCTCTCCCTTTCCCGTGGACGTAGCCAAGTTGGTGAACCACGTAAATTGGTGTTCTTGTGATCGCTCGCTTTTCTTATCAAGTCTTGTTATTGCTCTAACAAGTGGCATCAGAGCTTGGTTGAAAAGGAGAATTAGCATCGACGGAAGAGATCCAAGATCGAAGAAAAACAAGGTAGCAGTTTCTGGTCCGTTTTTATCAAGCGCAGCAGTGAAGAAAAAGGCGTAGTGCATTCGTTCACCGTTGGATCGTGCTGATTTTCGGTGAGTAGCTTCGGGACTCATAGATCTTCGATCTGAACGGTGGAGATTGGATTTTGATGTCCGTAGCATCCGAAATTGTATCCGGACAGAAGCTGCTGGTGTTTTGTCTTCGATTGTATGCGTTTGGAGTTTCTTGTTGCGATTTCTCTTAGTGGCACCAGAGCTTTGGTTCGTGGTTAGAGATTCAGGGATTCCGCTGCAGAGAACAAGAAGATGGGTCAAGGAGCAGATTCGATCGACAAGTTCAATGGGAAGAATAGTTTTTCTCTCTGGCAGATCAAGATGAAAGCTTTGTTGGTAGACAAAGATTTATGGGAACCGTTGGAGATTGCAATCAGGGATCGTAAGGATCCCAAGGGTAAGGCAGTCACCACAGAAGGTACAGCAGAACAGTCAGAGAAGGACAAGATAGCAGCAAGGAAGGAGGTGGCGGCATTGAAGAAGTTAGATTAGAAGGCCACGCCAAGATCATCAGACAGTTGGATGATGAGATCCTAACCAATGTTGCAGGAACAGACTCCGGAAGCGATCTTTGGTTAAAGTTGGAAGATATGTACATGACACGTTCATTGACCAACAAGTTATACCTGAAGAAGAAGCTATATGATTGTCGTATGACTGAAGGTACGCCCATAAATGATCATCTTGACAGATTTACTTCTGCATTACTTGAACTGCGTAATATAGGAGTAGTTGTTGATGACGAGGATGCAGCCTTGCAGCTTTTAGTATCTTTACCTATGTCTTATGAACATTATGTCGATTCGTGCATAAATTGTAAAGATGGGATCTCTCTAGAGGAAGTGAAAACTTCTCTCAAGACGAGAGAATTGCGCCGAAAGGCGAGTGGGAATGAGGCAGGTACCCAGTCATCAGGTTTGGTTGCTAGTAGTAGCAACAGCAGGGGTTCTAGTGGGAGGAAGAACAATCAAGGTAATTCTTCACACAAGAAGGGTCCGAAACCTGGGGATATCTGTAATTTCTGCAAAGAGAAGGGGCATTGAAAGTTCGACTGTCCCAGAAGGAAGCAAGGCAAGGCACCAGTCACAGCAGAGGCCATGACGGCTAGAGATTGCAGTTCAGATGAGGATTATGCTCTAGTTACATCAGAATCAGCATGCGCATCTGATGCGTGGATTCTTGATTCAGGAGCGTCTTACCATATCAGTCCTAGGAGAGAATGGTTTACCGGTTATAGGCAGATAGTTGGCGGTGATATAAGCATGACTAACAGTGAAGTCTGCAGGGTTGTCGGTATTGGTTCGATCAAGGTCAGGACTCATGATGGTAGGGTTGTCACTTTGAACGAGGTTCGACACGTTCCGCTTATGACGAAGAATCTGATTTCTCTTAGTAAGTTAGACAGCAAAGGGTTCAGTTTCAAAGGTAAAGGTGGAGCAGTTAGTGTCTGTAACGGTTCAGAAGTGATGCTGAAAGGTCTTAAGCGGGGCTCCTTGTATTTCCTCCAAGGAAAGACGCTTGCAGAGTCGACTATGGCTGCATCAGAAGAGGTGAACGAGGGAGATATGTCTAAGCTGTGGCACATCAGGCTCGGTTACATGAGCACTCGAGAGATGCATGAGTTGACTAACAGAGATCTTCTTTATGGCCTTAAGATCAAGGATTTTAAAGGCGTTCTGGATTACATCCACTCAGAGTATTGGGGACCTTCACGTCAGGGATTTCTAAGGGGGCACAGATATGTCTTGTCTATGGTTGATGATTATTCGAGGAAGACTTGGGTGGTTATCATGGAGCACAAGAATGGGGTCCTAAGGAATTTCAAGGACTGGAAGACAGTAGTGGAGAACCAGACAGGGAAGGAGATCAAGAAGCTCCGGACAGATAATGGTTTGGAGTTCTGCAGTACTGAGTTCGATTCGTTTTGCAGAGAGGTGGAGGTCTCTAGACATCTCATCAGAGGCACGCCACAGCAGAATGGTATAGCAGAACGAATGAATCAGACATGGCTTGTGGGAGCGTTGTGCATGCTCTCCAATGCAGAGTTGTCTAAACGTTTCTGGACAGAAGCGCTTAGTACAACCTGTTACTTGATTAATCATGGACTTCATACCGGTATTGGCCTCAAAGTTCCCTATGAGGTATGGACTGGTAAATCCATGATTGGTTCAAGTGTTGGCGGTGTTGATAAACAGGTGGAGCAACAAGATACTGAAGAGTTAGTTGTCCCACAGTCAGATGTTGAAAAACAGGTGGAGCAACAAGATACTGAAGAGTTAGTTGTCCCACAGTCAGATGTTAATCAGGATCCACCAACAGAGACAAAGACTGAAGCACCAGAAAGTTCAAGTTCAGTTCCTAAAGAACATGGGTTAGCACAAGGAGGGTCTAGAAGAGCTAATTTCAAGAATGGATTTGAAGACTTGGTGTCTTATGCACTGCAGGTTGCTGAGGAAGTAGAGCCCGTTCTTGCGGAACCTTCTATTTTCAATAAAGCAGATACATGTTCAGAGTCATCTCAGTGGTATGCGGCTATGGGTGATGAGATGGAGTCTCTTCACAGGAATCGAACTTGGAAGTTGACCACAAGGCCAGAAGGCAGAAAGATTGTGACTTGCAAGTGGATCTTCAAGAAAGAGGAAGGGATGTCACCGGCAGAAGGGTTCAAGTATAAAGCTCAAGTTGTTGCAAGGGGTTTCACACAGAAAGAAGAGGTGGACTACAATGGGATCTTCTCAACAGTGGTCAGACACACTTCGATCAGAGTGTTGCTAGCAATAGAAGGAGGGATATACATGACAGAGTCGGAAGGATTCCAAGTTCCTGGTAAGGAAGATCAAGTTTGTAGATTGAAGCAATCGCCTAGGCAGTGGTACAAGAGATTTGACAGCTATATGATAGCAGTAGTCAAGAAGTCTGAGATTCAGAAGTCGAAAGGCTTATTGGTCGCAGAGATGAAGGGTTTGGGTAACGCGAAGAAAATTCTGGGTATGGAGATCTATAGAGACAGAGCCAAACGGAAACTGTTCTTATCCCAGAAAAGATACATCAAGAAAGTTTCAGAAAGGTTTTGTGGGTCGACAGCTAAGACTATAGATACTCCGGGTGCAGTGAATGCACATACAGTCGCGTTTAGGCCCAAATCGGTTGAGGAGAAAGGGTATATGGCTCCAGTATCCTATGCTAGTGCAGTTGGTAGTTTGATGTATACTACAGTGCGCACTAGCGACGTCAGACTCGTCTGTGGAGATGGGACAGAATGTGCAGTCAATGGTTTCTCAGATTTGGGCGATGTTGACTCAAGAAGATCGAAGACCGGATATGTGTTCACGCTTGGTGGGTCAGTTGTTAGTTGGAAGGCTAGATTGCAGACGACAGTGACGTTGTCTACAACAGAGGCAGAATACGTGGCATTGACAGAGTCCGCTAAGGAAGGAATATGGTTGAAGTGATTGATCAGCAATCTTGGGGTTCATCATGAGAGGACCAAGCACATTGATGTCAGATATCATTTCCTAAGGGATGAGAAACGGGTAAAGGTGAAGGTAGGGACGGCGAACAACCCTGCAGACATGTTCACAAAACTCGTGACGGGAAGCAAGTTCCAACATTGTTTGGACTTGCAGATTGTTCGCAGCTATTAGATAGCAGAAGAGGCGAGGGGGGAGAAAAGGTTTGTTGTCATGGAGATTCAAAGTCAAGGTGGAGATTGTTGGGTTAATGCCTTTGAATTTGGGACGCCGAGTTAAAGGATTAAACAACAGAGAGATTTCGTAATTCCGGGACAGAGCGCAGAAGGAAGGTTTCCAAGTCAGTTTTGGACTAGGTTTCCAAGTCAGTTTTGGACTAGGTTTCCAAGTTCCTAAGAGATTTTGAGATAAACTTTACTAGTATAAATAGAGGCTAGTAGTTTAGATTAAAATCACACCTCAGATTGTCATAGACAAATTATTAGAGTGCTCAGAGCAAGATCTGTAATTCTACAGTTACACAGTTAGGAATTATTGTGATCAATAATTCGTGTAGCAGTAATAGTGAGATCTTGTAATTGTTTCTCCAGATTGATAATAATATTCTCTCCCTTCCCCGTGGACGTAGCCAAGTTGGTGAACCACGTAAATTGGTGTTCTTGTGATCGCTCGCTTTTCTTATCAAGTTTTGTTATTGCTCTAACAGACTCTTTATCCGAAATGGACTGAACTCTTTATCTAAAATGAAGAGACTATTTTACTAGTTTTAAATCTGATGCATTTATATGTGTACTATTGGTTATTATTATTATTGTTATTATTATTATTATTATTATTATTATTATTATTATTATTATTATTATTATTATTATTGGTTTAGAGGCAATGAGAGAGATTAAACTTTAAACTTCACAGATCGTGAATCTTGACTTTTACTACTGAGTCACTCATTTAAGATATATGTGTACTATTAGTTACTCCATTTGTCCCGCTTTAAGGTTCTTACTTTCCTTTTTAGTCTGTCTCAATTTAAGGTTCTTACTTTGCTTTATTACCTAAAATAGAAAGTGAGACTCACTTGTCATTCTCACAACAAAACTCCCTACCCACTTTCTCTCTCCCATTTTTCTTTTCATACTCATAATACATTTATTTTTTCTTAATCTCCGTGTAAAGTCAAACTAGGAACTTTAAATTGGGACGGAGGGAGTATTCAACAACTTAAGTTTATTAAATAAATTCATCTTAATGCACGGAAATATCAAAAATAAATAAAAATAATTCTATGTAATTTCTTAAATTCTGAAGACAAAGACTCAAGTGAGAACACACATACCCGTCTCACCCATGAGACGGGTCATTTCGACCCAAAACCCAACCCATGACCCGGCCATTGAACCGGCTCCATGACCCAAGGGGCAACCCATGCCACGTGGCAACTTCTTTTAGGCCCGTTTTTTATTTATTTTTTTGGCTCCAGGACTCAAGGGCGACCCTGCCACGTGGCAGCCTCTCATAGGCCCAATTTTTTTTTTTTTTTTTATTTTTGGTTTTTTTTCGGTTTGTCAAAAGTAATAGTTACTATAACATAATGTAATGACTGTATACATATAAAGTAACAGATTGTATACATAAAAGTAATACATATATATAGAAAAGCAACAGTGTTTTTTTTTATGTTTTCTTCGTTTGCCAAAAGTAATACTTATTACAACTAAAATGTAACGAACGTGTTACTTATATGTAATAATGTTTATACATAATTGTAACACATATGTATAGAAAAAGTAATAATTCAACCATTTACATTTTTAGAGCTAAAAACACTTGATTAGTGTTACATGTAAAAGTATTACATTATATATAGAAATATGTTATAATTTTTTTTATTAAAGTGTTACATTTACTTGTACAGACAATTACATTCATATATATGAGTTGTTAATTTTCAAAAAATTAAATCAAAATACACAATATTTTACATTTTTGCAAAAGCATTATTACATTTCAGTATAAATGATAATTACATTTAGATATTGCTTGGGTTACATGTAATTATAGTTAGTATTACATTTGAAAAAATGGGTAAAACGAGCTTTTGTTTTTGTAAAACAGGTGTTACGTTTACTTATGAACAATATTACTTTATATGTATTCAGTCATTACATTAAGTTATAATAACTATTACTTTTGGTCAACGGCGGAAAAGCCGAAAAAAATAATATTAAAAAAAATAAAAAATAATTTGGAGCTCTGGGAGGCTGCCACGTGGAGGGTTCGGCCCATGTGTCATGGGGCGACCCGTCTCATGCATGAGACGGATCCCCTTATTCTCCTGGGAGACCACCTCAATTCTGAAATTCCACTTAATTTAATTTTTAAAATATTTGAAATTGATGACAAAGACCACAAACAATAAAACAAATTATAAATCCAAACAGAATAAATAAAGATGTCTCGGTTTGATTAGTAGGGGACCAAAAGGAAGGAAACTTGATTATGAACGTATGGGCTAACGTTAAATTAAAATAGTGGGCCAGTGTGGACCCCACAGGACAAAATAGTGTCAGACATAGAACCTTAAACGGGGAAACAGCGTCAACGTCAAACATAACAACACGTGGACCTAGTACTAAAATAGGAAAGTTTGCTTTAACGTAAGTCGCGTCTAAATGTAGTTTTCTTCGGACCCTTCCAACTCATTTCAGACCCCATTTCGATTTAATTGAATCAAATGCGTAGTTGAAATTTGCAGTACCCGTCACACTCACTTTTGTTTGATTGACTCAGTGAGGCGAAATTTTATTGTATATTGTCAGCCACATAATAAAATAAGTTTGTATACTACTACTGTCTCATTTCAAATTTTAAAATTTATTATTTTGATCGTTTAATAAAATTTGTAATTTTTTTTTTTTTTTTTTTTCATACTCAAATCAATTAACCCACAAATTATTTTCTACTTCACTTTTTCTCTCATACCAAACTATTTACACTAATAACACATCACATCTTCCACTTTTACCTTAATTTTCATGCAAAGACTGTTTTGTACGATTTGAAATGGAACACATGGAGTATTATTTACTAATAACAAATTTATGTTGTATTGTTAAAAAAATAGTTTTAGTATACATTTATTGCTATACAAATAAATAAAATATATTTTTTACAGCTTATTTTATTTTTGGTAGTCAAAATAAAAAAAATGAAGTTTTGACTAATATAGTATAATAATTTAATATAAAATTTTAAAAATATTTATTGATAATAATATTAATTTATTACTTTTCTACCAAGAAAAATAATTATTATTTTGATAGAATTTTTTGTAAATTATACAAACTTCACTGAAGTTTACTGTAGAAAACAAATGGAATATTTTTACAAGACTGAACAAGTTTTACATGTAGTAATTTATTTAGAATGAATATAATCAACTTAAAAAAGATGAATGTCACTATTTGATTATTTTGAGAAGAGGAAGTTTTGCGTGATACGTACGGCCTTACACAAAAAACGGATCTCGGCGAGAGAGGAAATATGCTTGCCCCGACCCGCTTATAAGGGTAAACCATTTACTCTCTCAACGAGACCCCTCTCACGTGTAAAACCATTTCACACAAGTTTTTGTCTAATGAGAATGCCTTATCAGGTAAGAGTATAGTAGTCTGATGGTACGGTCGTACATATTTGACTTTATTAAGCTCTTGATTTAAAAATCTACTTTGGGATATTTGAAACATAAGTGTTGGCCGGCAAACACACTTTGCAATTATGTAATGACGTATTTAACAATTTGAGTGCATATTTGGTATAGATAAATCCTCTATTTTCCCAACAGAAATGAGTTTAAATCAATTAATAAATGAGAATAAATGATGTGTAGAAAGGTCGGTGCCTTTTTTAGAAATATGATAGTACTTGATTTCAACGTGAATATAATGAAAGCCGTGATAGACACACACGCTAATTATGATAAATATAAACGTGAATATAATACATTTTAAATGATAAACCATTATTCAAATTTATTTTTATCTTTATATATTTTAGAAATATGATATACTATAGTACGGTACTTGATTTCAACGTCAATATAATGAAAGTCGTAATATACACACACGCTAATTATGATAAATATTAACGTCAACATAAGAAATTTTAAATGATAAACCATTATATAAATTCATTTATTTTTTAACTTGGCAGAGTACTATGAAATGATTATGTACAAAAAAAGAAGGCATGAAATAATCGGATTTCTTTCTCTAATTTTTCTTGTAGTTATTCATGTTACTGTCCAGTTAAAGCCATCAAGGGCTTGTATTACAAACTGAATGAATTAAATCAATACTCTTTATGTCCCAGAAAATTAGTCTATTTTTTCATTGTTATTGCGAATGAACTTTAAGCAATAACTTAGTTTATTTTATTTATCTTATTGAAAATTTACAAGTTGTTATTGATATGTCATTATAAATGCTATCAACAGTACTAATTTTCAGATTCTTATTTAAAAAAAAACTAAAAGTCGCCTGAATTATTGTTTAAAATTTGTTTGAAATAATAAATAAAAGGAGGATTAACTATTTGAGACAAAGGGAGTATTAAGAAGTTTTGAACACCTGCGGAAAAAAACACAAGAATGGCAAGTTCATGAATAATGCCAGAAGCGGGAAAAAAAATATAAAATTTTGAACACAAAATCCATAGTGCGTAGTTGCTATTTAACCAAATACTCCCTCCGTCCCACCACAAGTGAGACTAATTTCCTTTTCAGTCCGTCCTACCACAAGTGAGACTGCCCAAAATGGAAATGTTTTAATATTTTTATATTCAACCAACCCCACCATTTAACCCCACTCATTCTCTCTCTTCATTTTTCACCACTCATTTTATTCAACCAACATTACTATTTACCCCACTTATTCTCTCTCTTCATTTTCTACCACACATACACAACCTTTTTCTTAATTATTGTGCCCCACAAGTTGGTCTCACTTGTGGTGGGACAGAGGGAGTATATAAATTATCACAAAATCTTGGGAAAAACGCGTTTTTTCTAACTCTCAGGAAAAACGTGTTTTAAAAAAATGCGGTGGCATTTTTGTAAATATGTGGAACTTCTTTAAAAAACGCGCGGTGGCATTTTTGTAAATAATCAGAACTTCTCAACGGTTCTGGATATCAATATAAAACCTTCTGGATATGGGATTGATAGTCAGAACCTTTGAAATTGATAGCCAGAAGCTTTGAAAGTGATAGCCAGAAGGGTTCTGGATATCAATATAAAGCCTTCTGGATATGAGATTGATAGCCAGAACCTTTGAAAGTGATAGCCAGAAGGGTCCTGGATATCAGTATAGTATAAAGTCTTCTGGATATCAATATAAAGTCTTTTGGATATGAGATTGATAGCCAGAACTTTTGAAAGTGATAGCCAGAAGGTTTTGAAAAACACGTTTTCCCTAACCATTAGGAAAAATACGCGTTTTACAGGAGACCAACCCATAAATGATATAGATCGAGCCATTAATCAATGAGTACAGAAACTATATATCACAATTATTCAAAATCTTTATCAACTCTTAAATTTCATCCCAACTACAATACTCTAGACTGTATATTTACTACAGAGTAGTACGTGGGGTTAGGAATTTATTATGGCCTTGCCATAAGTTTGAAACTAATTACACATGAATTTGGAAAAAGATTGGACTTACTTA
Source organism: Campanula takesimana (assembly GCA_026119855.1). NCBI lineage: Eukaryota > Viridiplantae > Streptophyta > Magnoliopsida > Asterales > Campanulaceae > Campanula > Campanula takesimana. The sequence goes on along the minus strand of JAOWBW010001359.1, from coordinate 120,022 downwards.
TATTTCCCCAAAATACACAACTTTTTCATAAATTTCACACATAGTAAAGGTGTAGTGAAAGTGTGAGATCCTTCACACAGTTTCACCAAGGATGAGTATGTTAATTTAGAATTTATATCTTTCTTATTTTTCGATAAAATTAGTAAGTATCTTTTTATTAGTTATTATTTATTATTTATTAACCTACTAATTAGTTTTTTTAATTTTATGTATCTCTTTTAATATTTTGTAGATATTTCTCACTTGGATTGGAAATTACTCTCTCTATCCTATTTATATTGGTCATGTTTGACTTTTTTGGTCAACACAAGTGAATTTTGACAAAATATTAATGTCAATTCAATTATCATAATGAAATTCTAAAAAATGCTATTGATAATTCACTAATAATTTAAGAAAGTATGGAGTGTATCTTCACAAAGATTGCTCTACAAGTCTCCTAAGGATTCCATCTTCACACGTCTTTGAGACTTCAATCCTTATAAAAGAAAAAAACCGTCCATTTTATTATTTATGCATTATGAGAGTTCAAATCTAATTTATTGTAAGTCTCCTTGAGTGTTCTTGCGAGAAAGTTATTTTGTAACACAAGTTCTTATTAGAACTTGTTTTTGAGTGCATAGTAATTTTATCTTTGCTCTCTTTTCTTTAATTCTTTCTGTACTAAATTCATTGGTTTAATAAAGAGAAGTCTTTGTTGTCTACAACACTGTAAATGTATTAAATAACTTGTTTTTTATATTGTTACTTTATGTTTGTCCGACTATCCTAGCTATCAAATCTTTCCTACAGTATATCATAATATAGCATGACTTGTAACTTCTTTCTTGGATTTGCACATGGTGACCAACTCACGAAACACCCTAATGTGGCTCAATCCCATTGGTCATGATGTCCAAAACTGATCCACATATATCTCTTCCTCGAACTTTAATTTAGTTGATTCGAGTTTATGCATTTGTCTGTATGACTTTTAACTCATTTCATGTATTTGCACCTCATGACTTACGTACTCACGAAACATAAATATTTTCATGTGTGTCTATAAATCCATTGATCTTTACGAATAGGATCGATTCACATGTATCTCTTGCTCCAAACTGTGATCAATTAATTTTGCCTATTTTTGGGTAGAGGTCCAAAACTTTGCAGGAAAACGAAAAGTTACGTTAGACGGTCTCACACGTAAGGCGAGTTTTATTGAAAGAGTAAATGGTTTTGCCCCCCTATAGACACGGGGCGGGGCAAGCCCATTTCCTCTCTCATTGAAATCCGTCTCATATGTATAAAACCGTGTCGCACAAGACTTACTCTTCCAGGAATCATGTGTATAAAGCTCAAGATATAGTATGAGTATGAGTTACCGTACAATTAGTAGGTTTTAAATTTGGAGTTGTTTAAGGTTAAACTTAGCTAAATAACATTAAAGAAGACACATAACATGTTACTTCAACTATGTTCTAGGTACATGCCTCGCTAGGGTTCCCAAAATAATACCCCGTATTAGATTCTCTCGCCTTTTATTTCATTTTAGTTTTATATCTGCGCCTAGCTCGATTATGAATTTATTATGTTCTAGGTACATGCCTCGCTAGAATTAGTCCCATAAGAGCGTAACTAGCATTTAAAAGGGTTTAGCGATCGATAATCAATTTCATTTGTTATAATTCTAAATGGTAAAGAATGAAAATCACAAAATATAATCACATAAGTATATTAAAATTACAGAAAATCTTAGGAAAAACGCGTTTTTGTAAATAAGCGAAACGTTATTAAAAGACGCGGTGGCATTTTTGTAAATAACTGGAACTTATAAAACTCAGGAAATACTTTTTAACACTACAAGAGACAGTTTTCAATACTACAGAAGACAGTTTTTAACATTAGGGCAGACACATGTTTTTTAACTTTTAAAAACTCACCAACCACTTGTTTAAAATGTAAGAGCCATATTTCAACACTACATGAGACACTTTTCAATACTACAGGAGTCAGTTTTTAACATTAAGGCAAGCACATGTTTTTTAACTTTTAAAAGCTCACCAACCACTTGTTTAGAATGTAAGAAGCATATTTCAACACTACAGGAGTCACTTTTCAACACTAAGAAATGCAGTCTTAACACTACAACGGACAATCATAACACTACCTCTAAAAGTGTATGTTTGAGTGTATAAAAGTGTCTGCTTGAATATTTATAAGTGTAATATTAGAACAGACACTTTATAATATTAGAATAGGCACATGATAATGTTAGAGAAGGCAATTGTGAAAAACACGTTTTTCTATAGCTTAGTGTAAAACGCGTTTTTCACAAGACTGACTCTTAAAATTATAATCACATTCATATATTGAAATCCATACAGTGCCACTGGTAATTGAACTTCAACACCCGTGACACTTATACACATACACGCGTAAACTCCAGATTACAAAGTACAATCCAACAAACAATCCGAGAGCAAGAGATAGATGTTCACCATTATCTATCAAACTCCACCAAACTCGTTTAGAGCGATTTATAATTAACAAGCATTTTTTACCTTGTTTACTTCTTTTTTTTTTTTTTTTTTTTTTTTTTAAAAAAAAAAAAAAAAAGAAGGTAAAAGAGTTTTTTTCTTTTCTTTTAGTAGTGATTTCTATACATCTCAATCTTTTCATTAGTTGCAACATTTAGCTCTTCCAGTATAAGCCTTTCTTTGAAAGATGAGATATAATTGGCCGCCTTCAAGTCGACTTTCGAGTCACCGGCACCGCCATTTGGACCATGAAAATAGCCATCGGAGCCACCACCGCCGCCACCACCAAAGATGCCTGCAAGCTTAGAAAAGGAAGGTACCTTTTGCATTGATGAAGGTTGGGTTGACTTGTTGACCATGTTTGTACCATAAGGGACAGGGGAGGAATTAGGCTTGGCAGCTTTGTAGAAAGACATATTGGCCAGCTTACTCTTGACAAACCCAGACATTTGCTTGGAGGAGTTGTTGGTATCCATTTTGAGTGTTAATTGTACTATTCAATGTGTATGATTAAAGAAATTTGGTTACTTATTTATAGGGGTAGTTTGACCCTTTTATTCTTATTGTATGGTTGGGGTTTACCTACAATACTTTTAATTAGGGAAAAACATTTTTTTTTTTTTTATTAAAAAAAAAAAAGGAAAATAGAAACCCTTTTGTCATATTAAAAGAATGGATACTCCAATGTATAAGGGGTCATTCTCTTTCTATTTAATATGAAATCTTTGGATTATATCGAATCCCATACTCTTAATTGTTGTTCTTAAAGTTGCAAAGTATGTATAGGAGAATTCGGTAGAAGTGGAAAAGTTATGAAAGTGACCATTTCTTACTCTTTTCATCCCAAAATAAATATAATATAAAAATTACTGCTGATATTTCAAACTTTTTTAAAAATATATATAAATTTAGAGCATGTTGGATGAGGTATTAAGGGCACAGTCAGAATCATGACAACCCAACGTTCAATTAACAATAATCATCTATTTTATTAAACAAAAAAAAACACTGTAGTTACACTGCCCAAAAACGACACAAAGTGTCAAGTGAGGATGTGATTCACTTTAAATTGTATTTCCTTGGATTGAGATTTGACTATGATAATTCAACCTTGAGGAATCAAATTGAAATTTAGCTTGATATTCATTTAAGATCAAACTAGGGTAAAAGAAAGAGCAATGCTAGGGTCACAAAATATGGTCACAAAATCTTGCTTACAAAATGAGGTGACGATATTTTATTGGTTGCATCGATAATGGACCCGCCACACTCTAATTATAAACACCAATAACATTATTATACCTAGGATTTTGTGAGCAAGTTTTTGTTAGTTTTTTGTGTCCATAGTATTACTCTAAAAGAAATGATCTCTCAAACTTGTGAAATTGGAAACCCCTTGTGATTGGGAGGTCAATGAATCTGTGGCCCAAGGAATAAGGCCCTTTGCCGAAAGCTAAAAGTGGGTTTGAAGGATAAACATAGACATGGCCTCTTGGACCATAATAATAGCCCATATTTTACAAGTATGATGCCAAAATTATAGTGAAATTGAATATATTCCTTCCTATTTAATTTAGATATTTGTGTGCTTTTCATAGATATGGATTATGAAGAACTTGAACCTAATACGTGGCTCTTATTATTTGGCCAATTCAATAATCTTGAAGTTCTTTCTAATCAAGTTGAGTAGTTAATTATGCTTTTTGAACATTGGATCAACTAATTATGTCGCCTTGATCATAAGATAATATTCATAATTCAAATTTGTATCATGTTTAGTGGTCTTACATCACTATCTTTCAAGCTATAAACACTCTTAACTTAGCGATATTAATAATTTATACTCCGACATTTTCATAATAATAAGTGTTACAGGTGACTAGTCAATTTTATTTTATTTTTAAATGTTTAACTCGTTTATCCATTAATTATCTCATGATAAAAATTAAGTTTAGATTATTTTTTGTTTATAAACAAGACAATTATTCTGGCACTTATTAACAAAACCAATGATAGTATTATTTATTATTATTATTATTTTTTTATGTATTATTACTTTTTCGTTATTTTTTTCAGTAAACCAATGGATTAGGTTAATGGATTAGGTTAAGTATTCCCTCCGTCTCATAACAAACTTCCCAACGGAAATTAAGGAAAAGAGGTGGTGTGAGTGGAATGAGAGATAAAGTCGGGGTAGGAAATAGTAAGTGAATAGTTGTGAGTGGGAGAAGAGAGAAAGTGGAAGATTTTTTTTCTTTTTTGGGTAAGTAGGAGTTTCTAATGGGACGCTGAAAATGGCAAAACGGGAAGTTTGTTATGGGACGGAGGAGGGAGTAGCTTAAGCCCATCAAGAAATATTGTGAAAGAAATAGTCCAAGAGAAACCCCCACTGAGTTATTCTATTTATTTGAGTCCAGGTCATGTTGTATTAGGCCCAATAGGCCATCATGCAATAAGCATCTTTAACAAGAAGATGATAGAACACAAGCTATCGTCAAAATGAGCAACAAGCATTCTGAAAATGATTAATTTGAAACTGAAGTAGCATATATACATTAAAAAAAATAAAAGCAACTAAAAATTTGTTAATTTTTTTCTATAAACACTTAATAATAACGGATACTTTAAGCCACTAATAAGTACCTTTGGTTAGATTGGTCAGACGAAACGGAGATGCTAATTTATAACTCGGCATAACAGATACAAGCATTTTGCTTGAAATTGATGTTGATTTAAAATTTGATGCATAAGTTTTCAGGGGTGCCTACTGCCTATACTAGTCTTCGATAATGAACGTCAAAACAGTAGAAGAGGCTCAAAATCGAGATATATACTTCAGTTTCTTATAGACTGGAAGAGCTACATCGCTTTCAAAAAAAAAAAAAAAAAAAAGAATAATATAGTAATTATTTTCTACATTAGTCTATTTTACGTGTTTTTATGAGAAAATTGGTACACATACACATTAAGCAATATATAGGCATAGATAAGGAATACCGTGATGGTAGAAGCTCAGGCACTAGATGACTATCAAAACGTGGTCACCTGTCAAGAAAACCATCAACATATGAATTAATCAAACTAAATAAGTCAGAATCTCATATGGTCCGTCTCTGATATAGAGCTTTTTTCTGGTTCATTTGATAAATGCTCCCTCTGTCCCAAAATGATCTTCCTACCTTTTTTTTATCATTACTACGAATGAACATTGACTAATAATTTTAGGTTGATCTAATTATTCTAATGAAAATCTAAAACTTGTTATTGATAGTATTGTTGATGGTATATCAATTACAAGTTTTAGATTTTCATTTATGTAAATAGATCAACCTATAATTTATTGCACAAAGGTTATTGGTAATAACGACAAAAAAAAGTAGGAAGAACATTTTGGGACGGAGGTTGTATATGTCAATGATGATGCTGTAACATGGAGGACATGCTCAGTAACTGGAGGTTGTTAGTGAACAATCGCTTGGCAAGATTCAAACTTCCGATGCCATCTTTACATTACATTCAGAATGACTCTGTAATTTATCCCCCACCCCCCCCCCCCCTCAAAAAAAAAATGAATAATAATATAGGGCCACGCTGCTATATACGGCGGTAATTTGTTATGTATACTTCCTCTGTCCCTAAATGAATGTCCGAATTATCTCATGTTCTAACGTTGCCAGATAGTTAATTATCTCATGTTCTAACAGTGAAATTATTATATTACCATTCAGCATTTTGGCAATGCGTTATACTCCCTCCGTCCCAGCAGAAGTGTCACTTATTTCCCTTTTGGTCCGTCCCAGCACAAGTGTCACTACCCAAAATGGAAATGATTTAATATATTTATATTCAACCAACCCCACCATTTAACCCCTCATTCTCTCTCTTCATTTTCCACCACTCATTTCATTCAACCAACACTACTATTTACCCCACTCATTCTCTCTCTTCATTTTCTACCACACCTACTACCTTTTCTTAATCCCCGTGTCCCAAAAATCGGTGACACTTCTGCTGGGACGGAAGGAGTATATACTTCCTCTGTCCCTAAATGAATGTTCAAATTTCATTTTAAGGGACATTCTGAAAATCTCTACTTTTTACACAATTTAGTCGCAAAAATTCATATGTATTGTTGTAATCCTCTTTCCAAACATTTAGTTTTGCAAGTATAAAGAGACTAGAAAGAAAGTTTTCCCATAAAAGACATTCATTTTGGGACAAAAAAAACTTGAAAATGGACATTCATTTGAGGACAAAGGGAGTACAAGATAAGAAGAAAACTGAGAGAAACCAAACTATATAGGGCCACACTGTTATATATGATGGATGTGTGTGTGTGCTAATAATAGATAGAACGATAAATTTCATGTTCTCGAGAATTACAATGTGAAGTAAACTCACACTGAACAACAGAGAAGCATGACCAGTCCTGATGCCAAAGTAATTGTTGTATATGCTTCAACTTGTGGAGACTTTCTGCAAGGCACAGCAGATGTCAAGTATATCAAACCAAAAGCCAAAGACTATGAGATAGTCCGTAATTCTGCATGCACTATGCAAATTAATCTCATACAAGTAAAATGTTTGAAGCACAAGAATAGAGCATGGAAGTGCATTGTTGGAAATTTGGCTTGAAAAGGGTCAACTTTGAGTGGGTCCCATTGGTGGGTCCCATTGATTTTGACCTTAGTCAATGTTTATACTTGTAATATGTTATACCATGAAAAATATTGGTGTTTTGGTGAAAGCCAAATGATGGATTAAATCCATAGTTCTAAGACTTCAAAGATGAGCTTTTAAGAGACTTTTGCTTCCAAGGATGAAATGGGTTGGTTGCCATCCCACATGGGAAAGAAAAGGCAAACCTCCCCTTTGCTTGGGAATACAAAAGCCTTTTGTGTCATCCCACATGGAATTGGAATGGGTAGTTGAAGTGCCATAAATTACTTGGCATTTCATAATCTCATGTTCAAGTTACATGTGAGGTGGGCTTAAACCTTTCCCCACACGCGCGCTCGGCTGGGCACGGTCTAAGGGTGTTTGGGCGAATGGTTCGAGGGTGCATCTTTTTTGACAAAGTTTATTTGAAGTTTCCAATATTTGCAGAATGGTCCCTGACGAAATTGTTAGATCAGTTAGTTTCCTAACTGGACTCTAACTGTGCAGTTTCTTTTCCTTCAAGAAAAGGTAACGGGAAGTTGGATGGGTTCAAGAGTCCTTCTCAAAAACCTAAACCGACTTAATACTAGTATAAATATACGATCCCTATACCAGTTTATACACACGCAATTAATTGCAATAAACTGTTCTCTCTCTAAATTCGTAATTTGTGGTTGATCTGAGAAGTGTGATTCTGGGATCGGTACCTGTTGGTGCGAAGTTTTCCTAGTACGTTCCTGAGAGTGTTTCATCCTCAGAGGAATTTGCCGCAACCCTCAGCCGCACCAGTAGGGGGCAATAGTTTCTCTTAGGAGAATCTATTACAGGCAACTCGATCTAAACTGATAAGTCTTTCTTACTCTCTTATTGTTTCTGTATTTCCTGGATCATGTTCTTGTGGGTACGTTTCTGCTTTTGGCTTAATCTGGTATTATTATATGCTTACGTGATTGCCCTGATTAATCTGATCGTTGCATATTAAATTCCAACATGCATAACGTAGGTGCTGATTGAATTCCAGGCACCAAGACTGTCATTGAACAAATCTTGATGTCATGTCGAAAGCGGAACCTTACATAAATTTCATTCCATACTAAAAAAGGTGATGGAAAACTTTCATTAGGTTGACCATACTAAGCTACAAATTATATATGAGAACATCTCTAATCGAGCACCATCTTACACTCTTTGAGGTCTTGGTTAGAGAAAAGGTGATGAAAAGCTTAGGTTAGTAAATAAGCCAAAATACCTCGAGTTTTGATACTTCACATCACATCATTAGAATCGTGACGAGCTGAGTTGAATCAGGCCATGAACAATCCAAAGCTCGAGCAAAAAAGGAGCCAATAAGCTTTATTTATAGTCTTACACAAGATGCCACTATAAATACTGAGATATGTTCCTTCCATCTAGAATGTTTTCCTGAAAGCTGTATGTCTTTGGATTATGTCTGATATGCCATTTTAAGCCGTGCAGATCCTTTTAAAACAAAATTAAGAAGATTTGTTTTTAGCTCTGCTTGAAAAATGATCCTTCATGAAGTGTTTTTATTTTTTTTTTTGACAAGCGTTCCCTTATGAAGGGAAAAAAAAAACACCTTTGTGGATGCCGTTAATTGGGACTTACTTCATTCTCAGTGCAACAAACACATGGAGAAAGTGCTTTTAAGCACTGGAGGAAGAACTGTGTGCAACCCAGATAGAGAGTGAGCCCTTGTAAGACCATAAGTACAAGCTCAATACTCCCTTTCTTCTCTTGAAGAGTCCATTTTGGAAGTTGCAAACTTCAAGGATAGAATTTAAAAAACACTAATCTAAATGTATCAAATCCTAAGTGGTATACGTGCAGAACTGGGGCTTCACACAGTGTGAGGTGACAGGTCCAATCCTTTTTTAACGCTCCTCAAGCCAAAAAGGATAAAAATCAAGCGGAATACTCCAAAAGAGGAAGTACGTATCTTATGGAGCAATGAAAGGAGAATAAGACAACCTACATAGATTTAAATGCTAATACTAAGGTTTTACCTTTGATTCCAGGATTTTTTGGCTGTCACTGAAGTATTGATTTGGATGATTGATCCCAGCATCACAAGATGTACCATGAACAGCTTCAAATGTTAAGGTGCAGGCCAACTGCAAACATCATTCACACATGAGGTCTGGTACCAATGCGATATAGCAGTTTCTAAATCAAACAAGGAGGAATTACAAAACACCTTTAATGATTTCTTAGTACCTGGTAATGTCTACTTCTCACTTTACCCATCACATCTTCCAATGCGTAGCCGCTTACTCCCATTTTGCCAAGGGCAGCCCTTAAATTATCTTCGCTGTCAACAGAATTAAGGGTAGAATTACTTTGTATAAATGTACAAGATTTTTTCAGGCGTTAAGTTTGGTTCTCAATCTCTGAGAGTATCTATTTGTTTTGATCGAGTTAAATGTAAATCACAAACATGAATACGCATTATTGGGAGATGGAAGTATAGTCTATAGGGTGTAAATGTGTGCGATTGCTGCTTGTTGCTTCTACAAAGAGAAAAAAGCATCAGCTGGAAACAAAACAATTATAAGGTTTACCTGAAATGACGATACGGACAGCCATGATGATCTCCAACGCCCGGGGTTGATAAGATGATTTTTTGACAAGAATAAGGTGTATAATCCTGTAATCAGCACAAAGTCAAGAAAGTGAAGAGCAGACAAGAATCAACAGGAACCTGTGGTATCTTAAGGTAGCAACACTTCATAAAGTAAAATCAAAATATAGGAACTCACTACACTGATGCTACAAGAATGAAGGGTGTTAGATAGACAGAACTAAAACCAAAACTAACCATACATCATGTATAACCATTTGAATTTAAAGGTGGTTGAGGAACGAAGGAAAACCACCACCATCACCCCACAAAAAAGGAAAAACTTTGAAGTCCTACAAAGAAGCAACATCTTGAAGAAGAGGCATGCTAAGATAATTCTCTAGTATTGGTTATTAATTCTCGCGTCCCAATGAGGAACATATCACTGCCCCAAAGCAACTTTTCTTTCGTGGTAACATTACTTGCTGTTAATTAATATGGTAGTTTAACCATTCTTAGGTTGCAGTTATCTGCCGCTAAAATTTAAATACTCCATCCACCCAAAAGTGAGTCCATTTTCATTGGAAATTAAAGAAGATGGCTTTCACGCAATTTAAGTAGCATATACATAAATATTCTTGATGAGCGCATTATGTCAGTGAAAGTGCAAACTAATACATGATAGTGTTTAAGGTTATTTTAGTCACAGTTCACTAGAAGATGGACACTGACATTCATATTGAGACATTTGATTTTTAAATGGACACATTTTTGGAATTGATGAAGTATATATTAAAGCATTTTTATGCGAGTTCTAACTTAAACTGAGAGGATAAAAATACTATTTTTAAGTAATACTTATGGTTTTCAAGACAATTATGCTCCCGTGCTGAAGAGACTTAACGAGCCTAATATGCGAGTTTGATTCTCATAACGTCGAATATATTGAAGATACAACATGGCAAGGTTGTGGGGTATTGTTTAGTGCATTGAGTTTTGGAATGTTAAAATCAGTTAAAACCTTCCTATCAGCATTGTCAAGAACCTGAACTAAAACGGCTGGCTCCATCTCAGTGTTAGGCGGAGTTTTGTAGGAGGAGAAACTCTAGGACCGTTTAAGGAATAAGTTTTTGCTTAGCTTGAAGGCCATGAACCAAACCTTTTCTTTTATTAGACTAAAAAGCCCTCTCTAGAGACTAGAGTGCTGAACTCTTCTAATTTGTGAAGGATTTGTGGTTGAAAGTTGCATATCTAACTCTCTTTTTCTCCCCCAGCTCTTCTCTTGTTTATATATAAATATATACTTCCTCCGTCCCACTCGAATTAGGACAAATTTCCATTTTGGATGTCCCATTCTAATTAGGACAACCCAAAAATAGAAGTGTTTTATTTAATGGGACCCACATTCACACTCACAACAACTTCCACTCATTATTCTCTACCCCACTTTCTCTCTCCTACTTTACTTTTCATACTCACAACACCTACTCCACTAACACTTTTTCCTTAATCCCCGTGCCCAACCCAAAAATCCTAATTCGGGTGGGACGGAGGGAGTATATATATATGTATAAGAGAGAGAGAGAGAGAGAGAGAGAGGAAACGTAAAGAAGATACATGTTAGAGCAAAATACGATAAGAGCGATGATCAAAGAAATAATCAAACACTAACACAAGAATTTACGTGGTTCACCAACTTGGCTACATCCACGGGCGGAGGGAGAATATATTATTATTCAATGACCATATACAAAAGACGATCTTCACTAATCTAGTTGCACGAATTATTTAGGCAAATAATTCCGTCAACCTAAATTTAGATCTTTGATCTCTACTTGTATCTCTCAAAGATGACCGGCAAAAAATAATGCTAGGGGAGAGGGTTGTATTTATAGTCATAAATACCTAAAACCCCAAGGGATAAGGAATCCTATTTCTTGTGTACAAAATAATTGGAATCCTATTTCTTGTGAACAAAGTAATTCTATTCTCATTAGGAAACGGCTTTCCTAATTTTTGAACAATTCCTTGCACCAATAAGAAAGCTAATTAAACCAATAAATCTTAATCCTTGTACCAAAAGGATTTCTTTTTCTTGCCTAATTCAAACTCGGGATTTACTCTGACTTGTTGCGGACATATCCTTGATCAATAGCCATCGATTCAAAGGCATATTCCCAACAATACATTATGTTGTAAATTGCAAGAATAGATGCCTTACCGTTCTCTTTCCTTCTTTACCATAATTGTGGCGTACACCGTATGCATATTCTTTGTCAAATCTCTCAGCGCCAACCTTCACAAAAGACAGCTAGTTAGCTAGTTATCATCAAATGAAAAGGCGTGTGTTTCGACACACCAAAAAATGTATTAAATAGAATGACAAGCTATAGATTTGCATGGGTGCCAAGGTATCAATGGCATCTATTATTATTCAAATGCACCAAAATGCATGTTATTAGTTCCATGGCCTTTGGCGCTACCACGGCATGATAGCCAATGCATGTGGGGGGGGGGGGGGGAGGTTCTTAGCATAGGGATGCTGCATTCATAAGAAGACACCCAGGCAGTGCAAAGTATCCATGTTTCTCTGGCTGACGAATTATAATTTGGTATCTACCGACTCTCAACTAATATCACTAAAATCAAGTGTCGTACTTACTTTTCGGGAAAACTCTGCCTTCCAAAATGCAAGAGCATCATCCAGTTTCAATCCTACACCCTGAAAGTCAAGAAAACAAATAACAGCTTATGATATAGTATATGATTTTAATCAACATTTGTGAACATCAAAGCACCAAGAACCAATCATTTTAGCTGTGTCACAAGTACTGGACTTGAACAAATCACGAGTGCATACAGCATAATTCCAAGCCAGTTGAAGTATATTTATAGTTGTATACACATGCAAAATATTATGTTTTGATAATAAGGTGGGAGTCATGATATTAGTGTAAATCTGTGAATGTGAAACGCCAACGACAGATATAAATCCACAAAAGTATGAACAGCAGAAAGGAGTTCCCTAGAGCCAGCATTGAATATGCATTCATTCCAAATAAATGGAAAGGACCTACACTGTCTTGCTGAGCCCCAATCACAAATAAGAATATACACGATATAAAAATGAAACCTTGAGAAATAACCCAAGCTGCATCCTTCCTCCATGCTTCAGGTGATGATCCTCTCTTAGCTGAAACACAAACGGTAAAGAATACAAATGAAATGAAATGAAATCAGAATAAGTTAAATCACCCCTCTTCTCCTATTGCCATTGAACTGCAGCAGGTAGATGCTAGAGAGAACATAAATAAGGTGGCCAAAAACTCAAAAAGATAAATTACTAGAACATATACTCAACCAATTCCATAAGCAACAAGCTTACCTTTCCAAACAGGTGACTCATACACAGAGGAAATGAGCTTCTAGCAACTTGATCAATGTCTTTTAGTGATATTTCTGCAAATTCTCTTGGCTGAAAATTTGTTTTTTGGATTGATCAAAGTCAGGTTGGAATACCATGATCACCATCAAGTTGAAACACCATGATTCAAAGGTAAAAGTGAATACTCCCTCCGTCCCAAAACACCTTGCACATATTTCCCTTTTGGGTGTCCCATTGGTAAGTCCCACTTTCCCAAAATGGAAAAGATTCCCACTACTTCTCTCTCCTCTCCACTCACAACAACTATCCATTTAATATTCTCTACCCCACTTTCTCTCTCCTTCCCACTCACACCACCCACTTTTCTTACACATTTTATTAATTCCCGTGCTTTTCAAAAAGGGTGAAAGCTGTTTTGGGACGGAGGGAGTAATAGAGATGATGTAAAGCACCTCAGAATAGTCAGGCCCCAGATAACTCGTAGATAGGCCTTCAACAATCTGCATAACATCAAATAGAAGTCAGGCGCCAACCTAGATAATCCGTCATCGTCGTTTCCTACATGGGAAAGTCCAAAATTCAAATCAAAACTCACAGGAGTCAACCGGTCCTTCTCTTGTTCTCTGATGGTGGATGTCCATTTTCTGAAAGTGAGACTTAGACACATTAGAAAGAAATACTTAAACCAAAAGTAACAGTGAGAGGGGAAAACAGAACTACTACTAGCTACAAATCTGGAAAAGGAAAACAAGAGAATGAGAGAGATACATTGTTGCCAGGATGAAAACTCAAGCCTTGCCAATATAATAGAATCATAATTTTCTTTGAATGATATTAGAATAAAGGAGAGCAATAATCAAAGTTCCTATTATCATAAACAACACACAACTAACATCAGTTATAGAAGGACTAAGGCATTACCCAAACCTCCGGAACTGGCAATGATATAAACCACACAAACAGATTGAAATGGCGATTCCTTATCCATTAAGATTTGCTACTGATGTAGATTATTGTACCATGTACTACATTAATGCAATGTACAATAGTTTAAGGTAGTGTAATTTTAAATTTTTAACACCTGCGGATAGCCATTCACACTTACATATAGGGTAAGCAATGCTTTTGAAAGAAAAGAGACATAACGTACCTAGTTCGGCTAACAATATTGACATAAATGTGAGTAGAGTAAGACTAATAAGTCTTCCACCAACTACTAAGGTTTCAAGAGTAATGTCAAGAAGCATTATGATGACTGGTTTGGCTTGAAAAGGAAAAAGCACGCCACTTAGATAAGGTACAGCTTGTCGTAAGAATGAAGCTTTAGATAGCAATGTCAGCAATATTATCCGATAGCATATAAGATAAGGAAAAAAATGAATAGCAATAAGCTAATGCATCCAGAGAACTGAATAAGAAGAGCCAACTTCCCAATCTTCCTTAGGAAAAAAAGGATATGCTCCGGCATACATGACAAAATGGGATAAGTAGATAACTTAACATAACCTGTTAGTAAGTATGAGTGCTTTTGAAAAGAGACCTAACCTGTTAGTAAGCACGAGTGCTTTTGAAAGAAGACTACGAAAAAGTGGAACAACAAGGGAAACCACCTGCAAGGATGAGATCAGGAGCATCAGATGGGTGAAACTCTGTTCGGCTTTGGTGACACCTACCCTGAACTGTAAGCACTATGTTCACCTGATTTGTCGCTACATATGCATATCCTTTATGAAGAAATACTCTGCGGCCAGCTACAAGTTCTGGAACTTCTTCAAATGGCACCTTCATACATGAAGCAATTTAAAAACATAAAGATTAGCAAAATTTTACATTTGGGGCATGATTCACATTGAAGTAACAGAATTTTGGGAAGCTTTTCTGTCTCTGATATGTGCAAACTAAGCATATTAGGGACTGTATACAGCCACCGTATCATAATGCGTTCATGTTAAACCATATATGACAGTAAGTCGAGCATTCGATAAAGTTTCCCAGTGACAAGCATCACAAAGCCTAATACAAAACTGTGCACTCAAGCAAAGAGGTCATTAGAGACATCTTACTCCAACCCTACAACTACTAAGAGAAGAATACTAGCAAGATGCCTTGTACGAATAATCCAGAAATAAATCGTTCATATGTATCCGAAACTGGCATCTTTTAAATGATTGAACTTGAAGGGAGAGATATACAGCAAGAGCTCGTCAAAGAGGCTACCACACCTTGTAGAATATTGCATCACCTGGATGGGGAAAAAAGGTGGTTAGAATACTAACCTCGTAAAAGAGAAGGCCTAAAGAAACTAATAGGCTCACAGATAGTCAATAGTTAAAACATGTGATGCGCAAACTGCATACCACTAGGTAAAGACTGGCCCATAGAGCGTGCAACCTGGCTCAACTTATCCTTCAATCCCTGTATCATCAAATGAAAAGTTCAACATATCTGGAATACTATACTTCTGCTGATATTGTTATAGCAAATAGGTTGCACTATTGTGATATCAATCATAGTTTGCTTGAACATTGTGAATCATTAAACTGCCCAAATTCCAGATTTCACAGAAAGTTAAAGCTTGGGGCAAACAAGGGACTCGAAAGAATCCTAGAATGGACAAAAAATTACCTCGTATTCTGCATTGCTCACAGCTTTGTGATGAATGCCAAAGTCTGTTATCAATGCCCTCTATGACCAAAACCAAGGGATGAACTATTAGCAACATTAATTATAGTGGTCGACTAGTTACCCAAATGCAAACACAAGAGGACAAGGCCATACTTGCGCTTCTATACTTTCAAGCCGAAAGCGGTATCGGAAAAGGGTGGTCTCAGTTGAAAGAAACCATTTTCTCAATTCCTCTCTACAGCATCACAAAAGAGTCAAGTATATGTTTAAACCAGAAGTGACAACCAAAACTCCAAACAACAATATAAAATAGTAAGAAGGTTAAGCCTTACGTTCGACAATAAACAAGGCGCAGAACAAAATGAGATATTATATCCTTGTTCATGACCTCAGATGCTTGTGGATGCCTCATATTTGCATTCCATTGTTCATTTACCTACTCAAAAATCATAATTCAAGATCGAAACCATCTGGAGATAAACAACATTATCAAAATATGTGAATACACTTTACCAATTTCTCCATTTCATCCGGTTTCTTCCCTCGGGACAATCCATCAGAAATCCCTTTGAGAACTGTATTCAGCATTTGAGATCACAAGTTAGTTGAGAAACTCTCAAAATAAACTTCAAAGGTGTTAAGTAGGAAATCCTAACACCATACACGAGCGAAGACAAAAAAGTATTATATGTGCGTCTTAAACATAGAACCGTTACTTCAGAGTTGGATCTATAGCAAATTTGACTCAAGTAAAAACTAAATAAAACAACACATGAATATTGACTTTGCCCTAGGCATGGAATCTAAGCTTAGAATTAGAAGTACAGAAATCAGCTTAAATTAAAACGACATATACAGTAATCGGAACACAGAAACCTAGATTTAAATTAACGTTGAACTAAAGTTAAAAATTAAAATTAAAGCCAACAAAAGGTATAACGAGTACCTGTTTGCGAACATAGTATCCTAACATTAGAATCAGAGAGTTTAGTCACTCAAGGCTTAATTTCAGCTAAGTAATGATCCATGTTTCAAAATAGAGCTCAAAAAAATTCTGAAACTTCGTATAAGGGATAAGTAACAAATCCATATTAACGTCAAATGTGAAGAAAAAAAAAATCACATAGGATCTCACATTCTAAAAAATAATCAAACGTATAAGATATTGCATAAAAACTCTCCAATCGAGTAGATAAAACTCAATAATAATATGAGGATGAAATTTGAATAGGGATTGACAGATGTACGAATTTCTTTCTATTTGTCTAGTTGATTTTACCAATACAATGAGAATAAACAGAAATAGCATCGATTTCAGCTTAGAAATTGAGATAATCATTCACCTCGGAGGCGATCGATGGCGAAAAGCTCGAATTCTTCGAGACGGACTTCTAGCGGCGGAGCTGAACGATAGAGAGGGATGGTTGGAACGACGTCGGCGGCGACTCCTTGAACTTTCCTCTGTGATCGAACGATCTCCATTTCGGCGCCTTTCTTTTACTGCTCAGTCTCTATCTAAAGACTGAAACCTTCGTCCCTTTCTCTTTCTTAGGTGAGGGAATAAATGGCGGGAAATAAATCCCACGCTTTTCCGGACGAGCGGAATTGACTGGTCTCGGAACCTGGGAGCCCAATGTGATGAAGGCCCAATATAAAAAATATAAAAATTAATTAAAGTTAAATATTTTAAAGCTTACATATTTACTTATTTTGAGTTAGAGATAACATGTTATGGATTTTAGAACTGAGAGATAGAAAAATATGCAATCTAAATCATTAGATACTCATTAATGTGGGCATAGTAAAAACTTAGTCAAAATTAATATAAAAGATATGCATGATTATATATTTTTATTTTCTATGTTTATTTTTATTATTGTATCTTATAATAGAAAATAAATTTAATACAACACGTATGTTTAAAGATATATTTTTTGGTATTATGTGAAATTTTTAATGAAATAAATATAGTTAAATCATTACAAAATCTCAAATAATACCAAAAAATATATATATTTAAATTAAACTGTTGTCTTTAAATTTATCCACTTTTTCATGTGTTTTTAATTATCAGTATAAAAATATGCATGCTTCTCTATATTTATTTTGAATTAAAAAATGAATAAACAAAAGTATAATTCATTTACAATTATTTGTACATAGAAATAATATTTATTGAAAATGGAGAATAAATTTAAATACAACTTGTGTTCTTTTTTATTATTATGTGAGATTTTTTAGTGATTTAATTGTAGTTAATGAGAGATATTTAATCAATTAAGGGTAAAACCGTTAATTGATTGATAAAAGGGTGGTCACTGAGACGAATCTAAACTTCGAGGTGGGGAGTGAGATTT
Source organism: Campanula takesimana (assembly GCA_026119855.1). NCBI lineage: Eukaryota > Viridiplantae > Streptophyta > Magnoliopsida > Asterales > Campanulaceae > Campanula > Campanula takesimana. The sequence continues at coordinate 101,899 of JAOWBW010001359.1, read as the reverse complement.
GTCCATACCTCAAATGGACAATAGGACACACTTGTCATTCTCACACCAAAAACTTTTTATCTACTTTCTCTCTCCTACTTCACTTTTCATACTCACAACATTTACTTTTTCTTAATTTATATGTAAAGTCGAACTAAGAACCTTAGTCTGGGATGGAGCGGGTACTACTAGGGTTTACAAAAATTACGATAAATCAAAATAGATAAACAAATGTAAATAAATAAAAGACCTTCGGATGATTTAGCTTTATTGTAAAATAAAATTACTAATACGGAAAACTAGGTTTTTTAGGGTTTAAAATTTCTGGTTTTACCATTACAAGCGTCTCACAGTTTAGTATACTGTACTCCTTTTTATCTCATATTAAATATTTATTACTTTTTAAAACGAGAACTATGGAAAAATGTTAGGAAAAATAAGTGTTGTGTACACAACATTACCTTTTAAAACTCTCTGCCTACTTTCTTTCTCTTACTTTACTTTTCACACACACACAACATTAACTTTTTTTTTTTCTTAATCCTTATGCATAGTCAAAGTAGGAATCTTGTATTGGGACGGAAGGAATAGTAAGTAGATAGTTGTTGTGAGTGGTAAGGTTAGAAAGTAGAGTGTGTATTTTCTTTTCTTTTTTTAAATACCCCCTCTGTCCCTAAATGAGTGTCCAAATTTCATTTTGAGGGACACTGAAAATTTCAACTTTTTGAACAATTTGGTAACAACGATTTATATATAATCTTGTAAACTCCTTTCCAAACCTTTAGTTTTGCACGTATAAAGAAACCGGTGAAAAAAAACGTTTAGGGAGAAAGTTATGTTCAAAAAAGACACTCATTTAGGGACAAAGATTTCTTGAAAATGGACACTCATTTAGGGACAGAAGGAGTAATATTTTTCAATGAAACACTTAAAATAATTAAAATAATGACAAAATAAATATTTTGTAATTGGACTGAGGGGAGGGAGTATTCTCTTTAGGTAGGTATAAGACGAAGGGCCCCCGTGTGGCGACATGGGAGCTAAAAGGGTCAAGGACAACTGGTCGGAAGGTGGGACGCTCGCTAGCCTCTTGACCGGAGCCCCAACTCTCTCCTAATGTCGAACATAATAGTTGTAGCAAAGCAGGAAGGTCAAGGTCAAAGAAATTGGTGACCTAATGACAAAGGGCCCGCGGCAAAAAAATAATAATACTAATAACACGTCCAATCGTCACTAATGTATTCCCAAGAATTGATATTCAAAGTGAATTTTTCTTTTCTGAAAATTTCCCTTATTTGTCTTTTATCAATTTTGTCACTAGTCATATTCTTTATACGTGGGAACACAAATATTTTGAAAGTGAATAATAAAAATAATTATTCATTCTTGCCATCAAATTGTTGTACATAATAAAAACATTTTCAAAATACCGCATTTATTTACAGACGGACGGATGAAGCTGGCCAGACTTTTTTTCGACAATTTACAGATGGAATAGAAAAGCAGGCCGGATTATTTTTTTTATGACAATTTATGACTGTCAAATTTAAATAACGTGTGAACAGTTGTAAAGTCATAATTTATCCTTTTGTTTATGAAAATTCTAAAGTATAAAAACTATTTTCCCAACAGAAGAAACTGATTTTTCATGAGATAGAAAGCCAAAGAGGAAGTAGCATACTCCTATTAGAGCAACCACATCCAGTAACAACTTGCTACCTCTCGTCTCAAAATGAATGTCTAAAATTGCTCATGGACGTAATATTTTAGGACGAAAGGGAGTAATATATAACTGCACAAAAACAATAAAAAGAGAAGCCTAAAATTACCATATTGTTAGGCAAATCTAGAGAGTTGAACATCATTTGCAGATAAAAACTGCGACATCTGAAATCCCTAACCATAAAGAAGACGGATTCGTACAGATAACTGGATAATTTGATGTTTTATTAAATAAATAAACCCTTGGAGAAGAATAATCCAACGGACTACGGAAAGGGCATCACTGAGAGAGACCTTAATCTTCCCATCTTTAATCTAACTCGGAACGGAAGCAACCTTTTTCTACCAACTACTCACCATTCTTATACACAATATAATTACCAGCTGCATATGTTCAAAATTTTGGTATAAGAGGCCCCATTCAATTTGTAAATTGACAAGCCACAAAAAGGCTTCCTCCCTATCTATCTACTAAGAACAAAAATTAAAGGCATAATTTATCCAGGTTTGCTGATAATTGGCAATTCAATCAATCATGATTTTGATGCACTGCGGAAGAAAGAAAAGGCATTGACACCACCAGAAACTGCCCGCCTAAACACACGAGAGCCAGAAGTTCCCTCTTCAGTTACCAGGGCAGGCTGTGAAACACTGGGACTGCTCAACGATTGCATTTCATTCGTGTCTCCATGAAGAGCCTGAAATGTATTAACTCGGAGTTATAAATGGTATCACATGCATTTTGGCAGTGGCGGAGCCAGAATTTCGCTAAAAGGGAGTCAACTCAATTCTCCCTGTCCTTGAAAAATAGTCTCACTTTGACTTTTATGGTCTACTCAGTTAAATCCTGACCATAATTTAGTGAAAATCCAATTATCACTATGCAATTATAAAAGTAGTATTGTTAGTATTCCCAATGGTGACACAATAACAATTTTTCGAATTGCATAGTGATAAAATAAAATGATAATAGGATTTTCATAAAATTATGGTTGAAGTTTATTTGAGTTGACCATAAAATCAAACTGGGACTATCTTTTCGGGACGGACTCCCCATCCTTAAATGTTGAAAAAAGCTTGTCCCTAAGTGTATGTCCTATTTTTATGAAGTTACTAAATCCTCCCTTGTCAGACGTCATTTTCTAATTTACACTTGTGATCATAGTTTAAGTGGGTATCACTGAAGATATTAATGTAAGATTTCTCAAACATACGTCAAAACTAGAAATGGACATTATTTTACGGACGGAGGGAGGACGAAACTGAGAGAGGTGGAGATTTCTATTATATGAAATACTCCCTCCGTCCCAAAATAAATGTCGCAGTTGACTTGTCAACGTTTTTAATACTTGTGCTTTATTTGTTTGTACATTGCATGTACAATGGTCAAATTGCACAGAGTTTCTTTCCTAATTTAGAAATGTGACATTTATTTTGGGACGGATCAAGATACAAATTGATACGAACACGGTTAGGAAAACATCAAGTGGTTTGGATGGTCCGAAATCACCATCATTTCAATGGATTTTTCATCATTTGAGTGAGAGTTTTCAGCCCTAACCATGGTCTACCCATGGTTCATTCCATGGTCATGATCTTTAGATAGGTTCTTTTTGGCATTTTGAGCATGTTCGATATTTTCAGCATTGTCCATAATTTTGGGTCAACTTCAACAGACCATCCCGAACATTCTATTTATCCAAATAAGGCTTATAATATATTTTCGGAAAGGTATGGATGTCTAGTTTAATATGCGATTTACAGATCTTAATTTGGAGTCTTCTAGAGAGAGATATGTTTCATTTACTACAAGCTGGTCAAAGGAGACGAATTTTGGAGATACATTTCATTTGAGAGACTTTTAGCATTTCCATGTAATCTTATCCTTTAGAATTTATTTGTTGTTAATGTTCCTATGTATTTACATTATCCTAAACTTGGAGGGATGTACCAAGAAAGCTATAAATAGCCAAGTTTTGTTCATTTGTAATCATGTTATGATATATCCAATTTTGATGAATAATATTTGAGAGTGTTTTTCTCTTATTTATTTTGAGCTTATCAAGTGTAAACTTGTGGCGCTCGTTATCCGACTTATCAATCGGTTTTCCATCCCCGATTGTGGCGTCATTCACTAGCCCAAGGTTGCCGTTACAATAAGTAGCGGAGGTCTTGGTTCCATCCTTCCATCTCACATCACTAAAGTCCTTGGTTTGCGTCACTTGGGGGCGTTGGGTCAAGGTATCCATCATTCATCACCGATTCTTCAATTATAACGATCTAGGGTTCCATTTGGATCGTTGGGTCTTGTCGTTTCGGGCAAGGTTCACATCATTTGGTATTCAGAGCATTGGTTTAATTGAGGTTTCATCTATCCTTTTTCTTTTTCTTTTTTACTTACCTATCTATCTCATTTTCTATCTTCTATATTTGTCTTTCTATCTCTTCTTCCTATTGATACAAAAAAAAAAAAAAAAAAAAAAAAAAAAAAAATCTTTAAGTTCTTGTTCTTCTTTTGATAAAAGTAAAAAAAAAATCGTCTCATTGGAATAATCAATCCGATTCTCGTTTTCATCAATTTCTTGTTTTCATCAATCCTTGTTTTCATATTTTTTTCTCACAAAAAAAATATGTCTCAAAGTTTCAAAGTTTTGAAGGAGGAATTCTTGGGTGAGATGGAAAGAGAAATCAAGTTACAAATGGGGCTATTTCATGAGAGGCTTGATAAGATTGAAAGATCATATTACAAGCAACCCAACCTACTGCCAAAACCAAGAACGAGAGAAAGAGTTTCTCCATTGCGAGTTAAGACGAGACTTGAAATCTTGGAGGAGCAATTTTCCAACAAACTTCAAAATATTATTTTTGATCTTGATAGAAAAATTAGAGAGAATCAAAAGAGTGAGAAGAAAGAGAAGATTGAGGGAGAAATAGAGCGTGAGAAAAAAGGAGAGAGTGTGGGAAGAGAAAACGCTATTGAAAAAAAAGAGGAGAGTGAGGAAGAAAGAGATAGTGAGAAAAAAGAAGAGAGTGGGGAAGAAAGAGAGAGTGAGAGAAAAGAAGAGAGTGGAAAAAGAAGAGGAAATTAAGAGTGAAAATAAGTGTGTGGAAAAGGAAGAAAAGGTTGACAAAATTGAGGTTGTTGAGGGCTTACAAGTGAAAATTGAAAAGGGCGATGAGATTAAAATAGAAAATATGGAGGAAAATGTGTGAAATAAAAAATAAAATTGAGGGTGAAAAGTGTGAAGAATATGTGCTAGTTGTGGAGGAAGGAGATAAACAAGATGAGGAAGTTAGGATGATTGATTTGGAGAGCATCAACGCAAATCCTTTGTATAAGGATCCTTTTGATATCTTGAGTCAAAGTGTGTGTCCATTTTTGTTCATTAAAAAAATGATTACTGATTATTTCATTGCTACTCAAGTCACTGATTGGATGGATATTGTTACGTGTGCTAACAAGTTCAAGGTTTCTCAAGCTTGGAAAGTGATGTTTCGAATGGTGCTAATAGCAAGATACGTTCTCAAAACAATGTTTAAAATTCGAGGACGAATTTTCTTTAAGAGAGAGGGAATGATACGAACACGGTTAGGAAAACATCAAGTGGTTTGGATGGTCCGAAATCACCATCATTTCAATGGATTTTTCATCATTTGAGTGAGAGTTTTCAGCCCTAACCATGGTCTACCCATGGTTCATTCCATGGTCATGATCTTTAGATAGGTTCTTTTTGGCATTTTGAGCATGTTCGATATTTTCAGCATTGTCCATAATTTTGGGTCAACTTCAACAGACCATCCCGAACATTCTATTTATCCAAATAAGGCTTATAATATATTTTCGGAAAGGTATGGATGTCTAGTTTAATATGCGATTTACAGATCTTAATTTGGAGTCTTCTAGAGAGAGATATGTTTCATTTACTACAAGCTGGTCAAAGGAGACGAATTTTGGAGATACATTTCATTTGAGAAACTTTTAGCATTTCCATGTAATCTTATCCTTTAGAATTTATTTGTTGTTAATGTTCCTATGTATTTACATTATCCTAAACTTGGAGGGATGTTCCAAGAAGGCTATAAATAGCCAAGTTTTGTTCATTTGTAATCATGTTATGATATATCCAATTTTGATGAATAATATTTGAGAGTGTTTTTCTCTTATTTATTTTGAGCTTATCAAGTGTAAACTTGTGGCGCTCGTTATCCGACTTATCAATCGGTTTTCCATCCCCGATTGTGGCGTCATTCACTAGCCCAAGGTTGCCGTTACAATAGGTAGCGGAGGTCTTGGTTCCATCCTTCCATCTCACATCACCAAAGTCCTTGGTTTGCGTCACTTGGAGGCGTTGGGTCAAGGTATCCATCATTCATCACCGATTCTTCAATTATAACGATCTAGGGTTTCATTTGGATCGTTGGGTCTTGTCGTTTCGGGCAAGGTTCACATCACAAATTGTGACATGTATTTTGGGACACAGAGAGTATTTTTCTGAACTAAAGGAGGACAAATTTGAAAAAGAAAAAAAATCACCTTTTTAGAGGTCAAAATATAAGGTTTTCTAAATTTGAAGGCAGGGAACTGTCATTTCCCAAAAACAAAAGGGGGGTTTCACTAGTAAATGGTGTAAATAAACTAGGGTTAGAGATTACCTTTAGGCCGAAAGCTGACACATCACTTTGCAGTCGCTTGACCTGAAATGAAAAGTTTGGAACTACCGTCAGTACTTCTTTCTCTAGCAAGAGCTCTAATCTAATACTCCCTCCGTAACTGAATGATGTTCCCACTTTTTTAAAAATATTTTTGCTTGAGTGAACTTTAAACAATAATTCTAGGTTAATTTAATTATCCTAATGAAATCTTAAATTTGTTATTGATGCACCATAATAAATACTATCAATACCAATATCAAGACTTTCATTAGGATGATTAAATTAACCTATACGTATTGCTCAAAGTTCATTCAAACAAACAATTTAAAAAAGTGGGAACGTCATTTCCAAATGGAAGGGTTCTGCAGTTGGTTCAAAACCAGGTGGACTGCTTTAGACAGTGCAGAGACCTTCGGATGCCCGTTAGAAGCAGGAGGAGATGATGATAATTCCTCTATTGTAATGGGAGGCAATGATGTAGCCTGCAAGTTGAGAACTGGTAAGATAAAGCTTCTACAATATATGTTAAATAATTAAAACTTTCATGCTCTTTACATCAGGCTTTGTTCTGCTCAAACAATCTACGCCCTTGACATCAAACATTTTCAAGAATTGAAATAGTTTAAACAAGTACCCTTCATTTCACGAATTAAAAAATATTCTTCTACTTCAAAATTTAATGTGACTGTTTTAGAAGCTTTTCACAGCTTGTATACTGAAACTGACTCATAAAGTGAGACATCTCCAAAGTAGAAAGTTAGCGCAAGATTGTGGATGTAAAAGTAAATATGTAGTAAAATACACTTAATGAGTTGGGGCTAAGGTGGCAAGCATTCCAGCACTAGTTTTTAATAAAATTAGTTTTACTGTCCGTGCCTACTTAGGCATGCTATAGGCAAAATATAGCCATAGTTTCGATTAATAAATCACATGGTAAATAATTTACCCTATCCGAGGATGTCATTGGTGGCATTTCAAGAGCTGGCCTTGATGAACCTGCTGGGAGTGCCTACAAAAAAAGGAGCAATAGTGTGTAATCAGTCTGGAGATGCAGGAAAGAAAGCACAGCTTTTCCGGGCCTATTTAAAAAAGTGCGGAAACAATTGCTACATGCCTTATTTTTCTCCATGTGTATCTGATTCTCCATGCTTATGGCTTTATCTATCAACTTTTTAACTCCTAAATTAGTGTCATCCTGCAAAGATACCATAAAACAAATTTTGTGAACTGCATCAACTCCTCTAAATTCAGGAAATTTCTGTTGCCAGAAGGCCTACTACCTGTTTCCCCTCAATTCTAATCAATTTAGATTCCTGACACAAACAAAAAAAAAAAGTTAGAATTACTCTATTATTTCTCAGCAGGAAGCTATTGAAAGCCTGGGAAATGAAATAGCAGTTCGAAACTTGACGAAACAATCCTACCAGGGAATAAACCGCATTGTGCACAGATTGAACATCAATTTTAATCATAGAGGTATCTTCTCGTAGTGCAGAAACCTGTATCAATTACTCAACTTTTGGTGAATCGAGATGAAATTCAAAAGATACAACCCATCATAAAATTAAATACCAAAATTTGATCCCACCTCCTCTTTTGTAGCACTATTAATTTCCGCACACTCATCCAGATTACTATCCACGCGGTCTATTCGTGAAGATAAAACACGTCTAGTCGTCTGGACAACAATAAAAGCAATCTTGAATCAGATAATGACATCAGAAGTGGCTGATATGGCAGCCGTTGTATGCTCATGTACACCTCCATCGCAAAATCAATTTCCACAGGCTTAATTTTCTGGGAAACTATAAGCCTCATTGGACATTTCCTAATTCTAATTGTTTTCATTCTGGATGTGTAAGAGCTAACATCAAAGGTTCTCTAAACCTCCGGCATATATAAAATACAGTGCAAGGAAAGCAAAAAAAAAAAAAAAATGTACTCGTCGTTCCAAAATCAGTGTCCACTTATGTCTATTTAGTTTTCACAAAAATAAGAAAGTTCTCATTGAGGAACGATGATAAAAAAAAGGACACCAATTGCGGGAGGAAATGTTTTTGATGATATATCCGGGTACCCCAAACCATACATCACCAAACAGAAGTTCTATTCTGAAAGACAATTATAATCGATATAAATTCTGCACTTTCTATTTATATAATTTTGATTACATCAGATGCACATCTTTATTTTTTGTACTACAATAAGAGCACCCTAATGTTCTTAGAAAAGGGACAAAAAGAAGTTTTAAAAGTTAAGGATATTTAAAACTTAAATGTAGACTCTTGAGGGGACAATTTGATAAGAAAAGCGGGATTTTTGTGGAAGAGTCATAGTTGAGCCCATTGGGAAAGATAAACCATGAAGTCCCCCTATGTCTTCTACTACACTTTCATAATCATTAGCCAAAAAAAACTTTTGACCAGACAAGTGGAAAGTAGCAAGTGGCAGGTAAAGTATGATTAATCAGAAAGTAAGACGAGCGCTAGCATGATTTACGATGAATGAACCAGTCTAGATGTCATCCACCTTACAAAATCAATTTGAAATATCAACCAATGCATGTTGCAAAATTTGGGTATTCAACATATACTAGTATCCTCGACAATGTTAAATGATCAATATCGTACGAGCTTAGGCATACATATGTAATGTAGTATGTTATTCAAAGAACAATCATAGTCGCAAGCACAATAATTGAATAGCAAACAAAAGTTAAAGCTGGAAAAACTTGCCGAAACTGATGCGTGCACATTTTCAAGCTGTTTGACAACAGCCTTAGTTGCATTAGTTAAACTGCCCTTTGTCGCAAACATTAAATCAGGAAGCTTCCAGCCCTGAAAAAATAAATGAAAAGGAAAATAAAGGGAATAAGTTAGCTCAGTGAGTATAAAATTCGCACAAACATTTGCTTGAAATTTGAACCAACTAGAGTGAAATTGACCACAAAACAATGAATGGAAAGCCAAATCCACAGATTAATTGATTTTAACTGGAGTGATAATTTTTGAATTGGTGATTAAAACACAGTATGAAACGTTTCAATCAGTAACCCTTGTGATGATATTTTGAGTTCGCAACTAAAACAAATAGGTGCTCCTACTCCTCTCTTTCGTAAATTCTTATCTTTTCTATAAGCTTCTACATACATCCACTTTCACTAGATAGAAGCCTAGTTACACTGTGAGTATGAGCTTGATGAAGAAACTGAGTCAAGACGAGTTTTGCCTCAATTCAACCTATCGATGGCAGAGTAGCCCATTTGTCTCAAATTCAAATCTCTAGGACAACACCCAATAACTTGTGACCTTTCAACAACTTTTGTTTGATTAATGCCCTAGAACAAAGAGAACATGTAAAGTTGACGTCTTCTTTGAAGTTCACTGGATGTTAAACAACTAACCGGAGTTCTCATGGACTAGACTGAGCAGAAAATGGAGAGAAAGATAGCAGTGGATATATTTAGAATGGAAAAAAGCAAAAGTAGATTGTGATTAAGTTCAGTACGGGGGACGTAGGATAAGTAGAATTAGCTCGGTTAAAAATAGGCTTTTGGCGTTTAAATGCGATATCTTTTATTTGGCCTGTTTTCAAGGACTTATCAAAACATGTCATTGATTATGTCTCATAGTGGCTACCGAACCAAATGCACGTGTATCCCAAACTACTTGACCCAATTTGGAAAAAAAAATCACCCGTCAATTTTAATTTCCACATTCAAATATAAACTCCCTCTGTCCCACAAAAAGGGGCACAAAATTGGTCATGCGCAGGACTTAAGGAGAGAGTATATATATTAAAAATAATAGCAGTGGAGTAGGTTGTTGTATGAAAAGTGACGTAGGAAAGAGAATGTGAGGAGGGAATAGTAAGTGGATAGTTGTTGCGAGTATGACAAGTGGGTCCTATTAAATAAAGAAGTATTTGAAAAATCTATTTTGGGTAATGTGACTTATCAATGGGACACCCAAAGAGGAAATTTGTGTCCCTTATTATGGGACGGAGGAGGGAGCATAAGGGTAAAGCCCAACTCAACTGGTCAAAGCTATTCAAATTGACAAGCTCATTTAACTCAATAAAGACATTAGCTAAATAGGAATGATCACTTGCACAACTACAGGTCTGGGAATAAATATTTAAGATGCTATGTAAAAGGCAGAACCAAGATTGCCGACTTGTAAGTGCTAATAGAAGAAAATCACCTTCCACCAAACATAGCCGTATCCCACTACGCCAACAATTATAATCACGCCATATTTGCTAGTACCTGAAAAAGATAAGAAGATATTAGCAGAGCTACAAGAGAGAATGGTTAAAATGAAAAGGTAGGGGCCCAACTCACATTCTTGTAATAGTAAGAGCACTTCCCAGGATGGCTTGTTAGTGATAACTAACTTTGGCCAGGTGGGAAATGATGATATTAACTAAAATGAGCAAACTAGCACATCAATGAATACGAAGGAAGAAAAATATGGACCACCAATAGTTCAGCTGAATATGCTCTTCTCATGCATTGCCGCTCATTTAAGTGGATTGTGATGGATTAAACGACAATGTAGAAAAAACTTAAAATAAATGCGTTCGCTTCACTATGAATAGTGAAAACTCAAAGACTTCTGAATCATGGAGCATGATTTAATTACAATCATACATTGGGATTTGCATAGCCAAAGGAGACTGCAACTTCATAAAGCTTATCGATATAGAAGTTTCACAATTAGTGGTGAAAAAACGAATGAGCTACTAGTAACTAAGTATAATTTTGGTTTCAATGTTAGACAGTAGGTGCAAAAGTCATGATCAAGCAATATGAAATCAACAAAGAATGTAATCTATATCTGCAAAGCTACAGGAGACAACAATCCAAGTGCAACGGTGTAAGGCTTACCAAATGGATGATTACACAAGGCAATTAACGAATGTAACATTCTTGGTGAAACATATAGAAGGCACTCATCAGGTTCGACTATAAGACTGAACAAATGTTATCCAACAGCAAGGACACTCGTTAACTTAGTACAGCAGGCATAAGGTGATATAAATTTTATGATCAATGGGCTTTCCGAACTCCCCAACATAGCAAAACTATTTTATATGGAGGATCCATGCATAAGTAAATTCAAGATACACAAAATCTCAAAAACTATTAGATGAGTTAGATTCATCTAGTAGATAATAGGAGAAAATGTATCATAGTCTGATTTGATTTGCTGACTAAAAGACAAAATAAACTTCTACACGTTACAAGGACAAATGTATATCATTTTAATGACATAAATAAATAAGCTAAAAGTACATACACACAATACAAATGTATGTTGGTCAGAAAAATCAACTCAAAAAGACATTGTAACAAGTTAGTCCGAATATGAATTAAGTGACAACAGAATTTAGATCTCGAGAGGATACGCTCAAAGGAATTTACTCTGGTTGTACAATTGTATGAAAAGAACAACTATAACTACCTGAACTGGCTGATGTTACGATTGTTACAGGTCTACTAGATCCAAGGAGTTTCAGCTCCTCCCTTAGGCTGTTAACCTGTTGGAATATTAAGTGAACATTAAAATGGGGAAAAAAAGAATATAAACTTACACTCTCATTAACATTACCAAGAAGATGGCTCAATCTTCGCAACAATTAATATGAGTGTAATAAAGAAGTAGTTGAGCATAATAAAGAAACAACAATTTGTCAAAGTTAGCTGCCCTTTCAGTCGTCCACGGGAATATCAAGAGCACGTCTAGCAAATCTCAAGCAGTCACCAGAAAGAAAGCAACCACTCATAGTGAGAAACATGTGAATACTGAATAATGGGGCATCAAGCACAGGATTTAAAAAGGTCAACCGCTAAATGTCCATATACAAGATCACTTGTTATACAACTCTCAAGAGGGCAATTAGTCTAAAACCATGTCTGGCCCATCGCTCCTGCCTCATTATGTTGGAGATGAGCACGAGGCATCAAATTTACGTGATGGTGTGATTGTTACATTGCAGTTCAGTATATGCACGAAATCCGTGGGAGTCAAAATCTCTTCATCATTTCAAATACAACTTGAACAACTTCATGCTTTGACCTAATGTGATATGTCGTATTAAAGTAAACATCCAAATCAGTCACTCGTTACATGATATTTTTGCGGCTAATTATTTATCAAGCACCACACCAACCATCCCATGTGGCCCTATGCTAAGATGGAAAAAGATGAATAAGAGGAAGGTGAGTTGCAGTGTAGGGAGAAGGATCTCCCCCCCCCCCCCCTCTCCAAGTAAACTGGTTAAATAGTGTGTAGCCAATTCTCATCGGACATCAAAAAGGACTGGAAAGATTGAGAATCAAACATGCAATTGGAAACAAGATACACGAGAAAATATAACAGAACTTGTCAACTTCAACGCCAAAAGTGAACACTTAAAGCCACATTCAAACCTGTGCCATCAACGCCTCATTACGTGGTTTTGCACTTGACGTGGGTTTCTCATTTTGTCCAATATTATTAATAACCTTAATGACCTGCAAAGATAACCAGAGAACTCCAACTAAAGAGGGAGCATATATCGGGTGAACTAAAAATGAAAGTGAAAAAGTAGGATCAATCATATCAACCAGCAGATGGATAGCATACCTTGTAAGCACCAGAAAAAAGGTCAGAGACACTGGGCAAATTTACTACTTCGGTTGCCAGAGCTGATCCAACAAGGCCTGCAAGTGATAAGATTTGTTTATAGTTAGCCAGATCAAGCATCTAGATCTAGGATCAAAGGAGGGCTAAAGCCAACAAGTAGGAACAACCATCCTAACTGCACAGGAGTATCATCCTAAATTCACATCTCACGCCGGTGTTATTATAAATAACATTTCACCTCTTGAGGAAAAGACTTCTATTTTCGTTCCAAAATAGCATAATTGGCATCAGTTACTAGTATTTGTAATACAACAGCACAATGAATCAAGTGCTCTGTGTTGTGGTCATCAAAAATGAAAATTGAGCCTTATAAGTTATAATATGAAAGTGTTAACACTTGTACAACAATTTATGGATGAAACTTGAATCAACCATATTCAAGGTTGATTTGAGGGTTCCAATATGTAAAATGTGAATCAGGCTGTTAGAAATTGGAACTGTCTTGTAGGAGATCCTGGCTATATTATATTAATATTCAGTGGACATACCAACAGGAGAGGCATTCAAATACTGCCAATGACCTATTGAGAGCATACGACGACAAGATTGAGTCTTTGAGCGTTCAAATAGGCACATAACCGGGTAAACAATTATGTAATAACAAATATGAAAAGAACGAAAGTAATTCCCTGAAATTTTAAATCTTTTTCGATTCCAAGTCCAAGACTTGAAATCGAGATGCCAAAGATAGCCTATTTAATTTCAGAACCATAAATTTGGCATATAAATGTCATTTGCTAGACTAACGTATACATCTTGTGCCATGTAAACCTTTATTGTCTTACATCTCAAAATTTAACAACAAAAGAAAGCAAGAAGAACGGATTAAGTAATTATTTTTTATTGTTCAAAAACGAAGATATTTGTAAAATGATAGGGTGGTTGATCAAGGCAATGACACTTTGCTGGGTAATTAGCACCGACTAGGACCATCCAAATAAAGCTTGGCTTAAGGAACGACGCATGATGCAGCGAGAGTGAATACAACATCAGATAATCTCAAGATAACAGCTAAAATCTGCATGCATTATATATGCTTAGAGTCATCTATGACAGGTTTATTCATATATTTTACATGCTGACCAGATTGTTTGGAGTTTGGACATTTGAAATCCATACAACTGTATCAGTACGGAATGCTTTAGCAAGATCTGGGTTTTGTTTATGAATGACATACTAGTGATGATTGCAACTAGTGACTGAAAAACAAAACGGGGTGACAACTTGATTTTAATGTGTGTGATGAAGACTTTGAAGCAAGTTTAATTTTGATGTCCATACTATGTCCATATTTGGAGGGTGATCAGTGATCACGCATGGATACCTTATATACAGCCTGGGGAGGGTGAAGGCTTTGTTGTTGTTGTTGTTGCTATTGTAAGACCAACCATTAAAGGAACATAATGTAAACAATAACTTTGCGTATATGAAGATATTATGGACAGTGGATCAGAGGCTCTAAAACAATACATCTAATAGAAAGCTATTCACTGGTTAGGCAGTGAGTCAGTGACACATTGTATATCTGCCAACATCCTTTCTCCCCATTTTGTTAAGCTCAACAAGACCATTGGTGACACAAACATTTCCATCCTCTATAATTATTGTTATCCATGTGCCTTTTGGTCCTTCCATTACCTCCAACATGGTTATTGAGATCGACACAGATCCTCCTAAGAGGAGCACTTAGTGCTCTATGTTGCCTATGGTTTTTATAATGAGATATTTTGCTTTTAAGAAACTTCTTATTGACCCGTGATATGGAGCCTCTAGTAGTCAGCTTGACAGTGCTCAATGATTGGATACTTACGCTTAAGTCCAAGCTTAGCTGCTTGACTGACTGTTTGAGGAGCAACACCAGGAACACATCTCAATTAAAGTAGATAACATATATTTCGACCGAGTTATCGGATTATACCAAAATAACACAAAAACCCAAGTGCTCTGAAGTTTATCGAGTCCTCCGACCCTGTACTTTAGACTTGAGGCTTTTCCAATCGAAGGCAAATATAAACAACCATGTGTGCCCTATCTATAGAGGATATAAGCAAAGTTATGTCCATCAAACAAACACAACAATCAGGCTAATGCCACATAAGCTCCAGAGAATCACTTCCATGAAAGGCAACACTCCAGCATGCAAGACTCTCTCACCACCCCTACCTGGAACACTTTCCCTAATCGCTACTTCCCGCCTAGTCGTTTAATTAATAATTTTGTCAATGAGGAGCCCTAAAGAAACTTAACTAGCACAACAATCCAACGGTTTCCATCTAATCATTGTCAAAAACACAAATTTTGATCAGCAAACCTGACGCAATATTGAACCTACTGAAATTCTAGATTGTCACTAACTCTGATTAATTTCGCAGAACTCAAAAGTAAGTACCAAAAATCAAGTGTCGATCAAAACCCTAAAACCTGACTGAAGATGTGTCACTACAGCAGATTAACAGAATAAACAATCATGTATGCAACTAAAGTCAACAAGACCCTAAATCAAATCAAGCGTATTTACGAACATCAACCAAATTAACAAACACATCGAACTAATCTCATACACACACGTACCAGCGCCGATTAAGAGCGTGAGTTTCCCGAGCGGAAGGGCCATCGCTTTAACAACAATCGAGCTAGGTTTTTTCCCGCTAATGTGAGAAGATTACGAACATTTTTTTACCTTCGTACGCTAAAAACAAACAAGTCGGCTCGAGGAATTTGTGAACTTGTAGAACAAGAAGTTCACTTTCTCTCTCCCTCTTCTCTCTTTCTCTCTCTATATACGTATATTACTCGTATGTATGTATTGTGGCACTTATTCCTATTAGGAACAATTCCTCTAGGGCCCCTAGTCCCAGATTTAATTACAAAAAAAGAAACTCCCAGATGAAATGCCTAATAAGGAGTTCAACCGAGATTATTTTTCCCCTACACCCTTGGCCTCCATCCCTAGCTCCTTTGACCAGTCAAACATAGCTGCTAAATACCCAAACTACCCCTACCCCTCAAACAAAACCTTCTGTCCTCTCCCTTCCCCTCATCCACGGCACACAAGCACACACTCTATCTGTCTCTCTAAAAAACACGGCAAACTCCCATTCGCCGGCGCCCTTCATCTTCTCCTCCGACGAACACCACACAATGTCCGGCCTTCTGCTGCGGCTCCGACTATCTTAACCCCGGTGACTCTTCATCTCTCTCTTTCCCTCTCTCTGCAAACCCCCTTTATCATCTGGCAAAATTTAGATCTGGCAATGGTGTTCTCCGGCGACGGCTCAACAATCTGACGACCTTCCCGATCCTTTGCGTGTGTTCGCCGACATTTATTCTTCGTCCTCGTCTCTGATCCACACAGATCCGACTATATACCTTGATCTGAGCCAGAATCGACTAAACCCTAGGCTACACTAAATCTCCGACCGACAGGAACAGATACGAGACGAACCTTCGTTCATCGTGTCCGGTCACTTGAAACTTCAGATCCGGCCACTTACTACCTCAGATCTGATCCGATCGACTCCGGTGATCCTCAGATCTTTCTGTCCTTAGTTTGCATTTATCTTGGCATTTTATTCCATGAATTCCTCTTTGATTGAAGATTTTTGTATCCTTAACTGTTGCCTTCGGATATATATCTTCATGATCACACATACGAGGCTCGTATAGCAGATGAAGATCCATTGTTTAGTAAACATCTGATATGTTAGAAGAACCAGTTCAGCATTTTTGTTCTGTTCATCATATCGAAATGCGTAGAACCTGTAATTAATAAAATATTATTATTTATAATATTTTTTTTGAAGATCCATTGCAGATGAAGATTTTTGTATCCTTAACTTTTGTCTTATATATTTTTTTTTTTTTGAAAAAAAAAAATATAAGACTCTACACTAAAGTCTTATTTTAAGTTGTTCATAAGATTAAAGTCTTATTGAATCTGTTTATAAGACTTTGCTGACTAATAATATGTATTATAAGAGTTATTTTCAGTCTCATTAAAACATGTTCATTTGAAATCTGTGTTCATAAGACTAAAAGTCTTATTGAAACTGTTCATAAGACTTTTCAATCTCATTAAAACATGTTCATTTGTATCAAAATGGGTTTAATAAGACTTTAGTCTTATGATCAGGTTCAGACCATGTTCGTGAGACTTTTCAGTTTTGTTCGAGCAAGTCTTATTGATGTTTATAAGACTTTTTGACTCTTATAAGAGTCAGTTATAAGAGTTTGACTGATGTTTGACCAAGTTTGACCAATTTTTATTTTTATTTTTTTTGTAAAAAATGGAAAAGTGTTTTTTTTTACTCTTATGTGTTAGTTATAAGAGTTTGACTGTCGTTTGACCAAGTTTGACCAAATTTGATTTAAAAAATTATTTTTTTTTTTTGTAAAAAATGAAAAAAAATAATTTTTTGTAACTCTTATATGATAATTATGTCTTAGTTATAAGAGTTTGACCGCTGTTTGACCAAAACATTTATTATTAGTTTTGTAAAAAAATGGAAAAAGTGAAATTTTTGACTCTTATGTGTTAGTTATAAGAGTTTGACCAAGGTTGACTATGTTTGACCAAATATTATTAATATTTTTTTCTAAAAAAATTAAAAAAACAATTTTTTTTACTCTTATATGTTAATTATGTGTCAATTATAAGAGTTTGACTGTTGTTTGACCGAGTTTGACCAAATTTGACCCAAAAAAATATATAGTTTTTTTGTAAAAAAATGAAAAAAAATATTTTTTGTAACTCTTATATGATAATTATGTGTAAGTAATAAGAGTTTGACTGCAGTTTGACCAACTTTGACCAAAAAAATTGTTATTTTTTTTGGTAAAAATGGAAAAAGTGATTTTTTTTTTTTTACTCTTATGTGTTAGTTATAAGAGTTTGACTATCGTTTGACCAAGTTTGACCAAATATTATTAATATTTTTTTCTAAAAAAATAAAAAAAGTTTTTTTTTTTACTCTTATATGTTAATTATGTGTTAGTTATAAGAGTTTGACTTCGGTTTGACCGAGTTGACCAAAACAATAATTTTTTTTTCTAAAAAAAATGAAAAAAATAATTTTTTTTTGACTCTTATATATAATTATGTGTAAGTTATTAGAGATGACTAGGATTTGACCAAAAAAGTATGGATGGGATGAGATATGAGGGCATTTTAGTCTTCTTGCATCTTTTTGCTGGTGAGGGGTGGGAGGAGATATGAGGGCATTTTAGTCTTATTGCATCTTTTTGCTAGTGAGGGGTGTATGAGGAATTTTTCATCTGAATTTTCCTTATTTGGGTTTGAATCTGGGCTTAGGGGCCCTAGAGTCCAAGCCCCATTCCTATTAGACCTATTTTGAAGTCTTGACTAAATTTATAATTAAATGTACAAAAATTAATATAAAAATGAACATTTTATTAATATAGTATGTAAAGTAAAAATTTAGTAGTATGTAAAAGTCTTCTAGACATATAAAAATATTTTACATTATAAATGTTATGTTTTACATTTTTGATAATGAAAAAATTATACTCTATTTAGTAGTAAATAAACCCGCAACAGTGTTGAAAATGATCTCAGCAAAGAGTAGTTTCAAATTCCTCAAAAACTACTCAACTCCAAAAAGGATAGACTAATTCTTTTATTTCCATCACGTCCACATAAAGACAATGAACTCCTTTAACCCCCCCCCCCTAGTTTAAAATTCACAAACTACCCTTACACACTCAAACTAAAAACACGTCGCAATGCCCCGACGCCCCATTTTGTATCCTCAAACTCCCTCTACAAGGTTGCTCTCTCTCTCTCTCTCTCTCTCTCTCCCCCCCCCTCATTTTTCCGACCATTGCACCCACCCAAGACTTCCTTTTCCATGACAATTCGAGAAGCAACAAAATATTTGGCTTCGTCTTCTAACAACGTGCGAAGCAGCGCTACCATCCTCTATAACTACTCTCCCCCCCTCCACCTCCTCCATCACATAGCCCCTTCCATTTCCCTGCTCCTATCATCTTCTACAATTGTCCGACCAAATCTCCAGTTCCCATTCGTTCATTCAAATGTGCGCTTTATATTGTTGCAATTATAAAGAGGATGTGTTCCTATGTTTGGATGTTACGAGCTTTGCGAAGCCATATGATATTACTAAAAAGTCGATTTTTTAAAATTACATTTGTCCATATTTGGATAGAGTGTGATTTGGTGAAACCTTTTGGTTTGATACATAACTCTCAATTTGTCTCTCAGAGGCGAAAATTTGCATTTGAGTTGTATGTCGTTTTTTTTGTTTTTTTTTTTTTAAACTAAATTTGAGAGTTAGATCTTAAACTTGGTATGAGGGATAACTCTCTAATTTTGTTGTCTCGTTCATATTTAAGTTTGAGAGACAAGTTTTTGAGTGTTTTTCACCTCTGAGAGTTGGTTCTCTCAATTTTTACTTCTCTGATAGTTGAATCAATCTTTCATGTACGCTGGAACTGTTGGAAAAATGTGTTGTGTGTGAATGAAATTGTGCATATTTCATTGCAAGAATCGTTTGTCGTTGGACAAAGATCATTGTGGGTTCGTGTTATACTTCGTGAGAACATGAAAATGATATATTTATTTATTCAATTTGAAGATTGAATGATGATAATATTATATCTCAAATAAATTGATGGAAGTTTGACATGTGAGTTTGTCTCACATGTGAAAATAATGGAAAAACTAGTTGATAGTTTTTGTCACTCTTTATTGAATTATAATTCTTTTAATTCAAGATTAATTTCCAAGAATTATTTCCAAGCTTAATGTCCATTATTGACTTGCAAAGTATTTGATTTCAAGATTAATTGTTGAATTAATTTGATCATCAATATGTAGATTAATTGGAAATTAATTCTTGGGGAGTTTTGAGCTATAAAAGAAACACCCACAAGTCTTTTTTGAAAGAAAAAAATAAAAAAATGAGAGAAAACACACACAAAAAGAAACTTTTCTAGCGTTCTCCTTCCTCCTTCTTGAATTTGTTATTCTTCATCATTTTGGCCTCCAAGAAAATATTCAATGGTGATATTGTCCAAGCATATTAGTTCATTTCGCCGGAAGGCTCAAGTGCGGAGTTGCATCCAGTCAATCCGTTTTATCCTGGGAGACTAACGCCCGTTGAAACGTCGAGCACTCATAGAGAGGGAGACGAATTAGTCTTAAGGAGAGTGTGTTTTCACACGACTCGGATACAAGAGTCCAAATACGGTTGTAACGTTTCTTTTCATACTTTCAATAATTGTTGTATGTTGTATTTCAATATGTAATCGTATTCCTTTCGATATTTACAAGATTTTATCCAACAGGAACTTGGTCCTATTGCTTCAAATACGTGAACAAAGCAGTGTGGATATTTTTGTCTCAGGGGCTTGTTTGGGGAGAAAATTTGCTGTGTTTCTCAGCATGTTGAGAGTTCCGAGTCATCTTGAATACTTCAACTTGTCCAGCAACTTGCAACCTGACGGTAACAACAATTTGATTATTTACACATGATTTCCTTGCAGGTAAGTTTATCCCTATTTTTCAGGTAACTATTGCGGAAATTATGGGGCATGATCAATAACAAATCGTGACCTAATTAAAGACTAGGTCAATGAAGGAGCCTTAGTGATCGACTTCAAACGTGGATAAGCCTCAACCAACTTCCCGAAAAACAAGGCTCAGTTACTTAGTTCTTGATTTATTATCTTAGTATAAATAGAAACACTTAAAAATGTAATGCATACACTCACGGCATAGAGATTTTCTCATATTCCTTGTATTCTCTTGATCTCAAAATCAATACTAGCGAAGTTTCTTCCCGAGGTTTTATGCTGGCGAACAAGTTGTTCAAGGGCTTTCCTCGTTAAATTCGTGTGTTCATTTCATTCTCTAGTTTCTTTACAATTACATTCCATTGTGCCCAATAGTCTTACTTAAAGTTGAATTGAGAAATTTGACCAAAACAGGGCTATAGAAGCATTGTAGGAATAACACACCATAATAAAACATTAATGTCAGGCCAAGTGGCCATAGATGAATTTTAAGAACTAAAAGTTTAAATTGTGTAGTGAAGACATTTACACAAATCCACTTGTAAATTTCCGAAGGGCATTTGATTTGTGATTTTTGTTTTTATTTATATTGTTTAATTGTAAAAGAAAAACAAATGCTCAAGAAAACAAAAGAAATCAAAGAAAAAATAACTTACAACCTTTTTTTTACAAAAGTTACAAATTTATAACCATTTTTTGTTTGAAAGCTACGATAAGAGCAGGGATCAAACTCATCCCCTAGCTAAAAAGAGTAAAACCACGACCGAAAATAAAGTGAGGAGTAGGATATTCAGAAAAGAAAATATATGTGTTAATAAGATATTTTTTTTTCAAATAACAAATAAAACATTGTTGTTTTTAGAGAGAAATAGAACATTGTTAGTAGCTAACAACCTACTTTCTTTTCACATATGGACATTATACCGAATTTGCATCTGCCCAATTTTTATTACAAGTCTATTTGCTACACTTCACGATACATTAAAAAAATATTCAAATTTCTCAAGACGAAGTATAAATTTTCATTTGAGTTAGGATGTGTTCAAAGTTATCGGTAGATTTCTCGATTGGATGGGAGTGCATTCCTTCATAAGTTGTCACCACAACTTCTTCGTCTTTCGATAGCCGTTGAACTTGCTTCTTCACATTACATCCTTGATAAGTGCAACGGTAATAGCTCCTACATGTGTGAGATGTTGATATATTCAGTAAATATCATAAAAACATTTAAATTCACATGAGTGAGTAATATATAATCCATTTGTTTCGAAATAAATGATATACTACTCTGTCCCAAAACAACTTGCACAGTTTGACCAAAATTGGTCAAATTAGTAACATTTTGACTTCCACTTTGTAAAAGATTTGATGATTCAAATAAAAATCTAAAAATTGTTATCTATAATATTTTTGATGGTGAATTAATAACAAGTTTTATTTTTTTTTATTAAGATCATCAATTGTTTATAAAGTCTTGGTCAAATTACACTTAAGTTGACCAATTTGGTCAAAATTGTGCAAGTTGTTTTGAGACGGAGGGAGTAGTTGATAAGTTAATGTTTTTAAGTTTTTAGTTGTGTTTCTTTAATTGTCCAGTCTATTCATATATGTAGAGTGACACATTGAAATGCTTGTGCATATTAGAATGTGTAGTATAAGACGATCACCAAACTTCATACTTTATTTTCAATAAGACGATATTTATTTTAAGACAAACGAAAATAGAAAGTAAGACATTTATTCCAGGACAAATGGAGTAATTTTATTCTATATCAAATATCAAATGTATTTCAGTATAAATTTCATTTAATAATTCTCGAGTATCAAATTGAACTTTTTTATCCTCACATCAAATAATATTTTCGTTTCAAAGTACATATCCATTTTCTTATGATAAAAAATAAACTAATTAATTTTAGGAAAAGGGAAATAATAATCAAAATACAAAAAAAAAAATGTAGAAAAAGAGGTTAAAATCAATACCTGGGGAATCTGTTGTTCTTGACAGCCTTTTGACCATATTTCCTCCACCTATATCCATCATCAAGAATATCAACTTGACTCCTAGTTTGAAACGCATACCTATGCTTCTTCATCTTCTTATCCTTTTTAATAACCTTGTCCATTTTCATCAACTGATGATGATGATGATGATGATCCCCGGTACTCTCACTGCTAACCAAGCTGCTACTCCGAGAGTCAACATCCGGTTGACTCGAAACAGATCCGTTCTTCGCCATCAGTCCCGGTGGCTGATCATCGGGACTAATGGCGAAATGATCAGTGATTTTATCATTTTGGAATTCGATAAAGGATCGGGAGTTGTGATCAACCATGTAATCGTTGTTGTTTAGTGAAAAAATGGATGAAAATTTTTCCATGAGAGAGAAAGTGGGGAAGAGAGAGAGAGAGATGATGGATATGGTTGTTGTGGAAGAACAAAGAAGAATGAGAAATGGGAGGAGGAAATGAAGGGAAGGGTGTAGTAATTGAGCAAGTTTGAATAAGGAGAGGCGGCGTGTGGTAGCTATAAACAAATGACATAGCAGTCCATTGCTATTATCCCACGTTGTTGTTGTTTTCATATAGTACTACTAAATAATTGTGTTGGAATTTCTTTCAAAAAAATAATAATAATTGTGTTGGAATAAATTATTTTAATGAGTAATGTGAGGGTAATAAATTTTGACTAGCTTTTTTTTTCTTTTTTTTTTTTAAGCCATTTTTTCGTTCAATTTTTTAGTGTCAAAAATAATTTAATTTAATAAAGGGTAATACTTTTGATGTAATTTTTTAATGTTAGTACTATAAGCAAGTAAATACTAATTATTTAAAAATTAAGCAAATATTTATCTAGTAGTGTCATTTTATTTTATTATTTTTTGTCCTAAGCAAGCGAGAAAATACTCCCTTCGTTTCATTTCAGAGAGTAACTGTACACCTTTCCTTGTTATTAGTCTGTCCCAAAGTAAATGTTTCATTCCTAAAATGAAAAAGAATTTTTACTATTCTTTTCACTCATTCTCTCTTATACTTTATTTTTATACTCACATCACTTTCATTACTTTTTAATTTTCGTGCAAATAGAAAAATAAACATTTATTCTGAAACGGAGGTAGTGCTTGCTTGTTTAGCTGATGCTTCCTGCTGGTAACTAAAAAGTGGTTTTTTTTTATATCAGATAGATAAATTGCCCTTAGGCTATATTAAATGGCCATGACGGCTACAACTAAGCCTATAAATAGGCTAACACAAATCTCCCTAACGAGATTCGAACTCGAGACCTCCTCATGGGAAGCTAACACCGGATACCGCTTGAGCTAGATCTCTTTGGTGGTAACTAAAAAGTGGTGATATGAGACAAGACTGATTAATTAAAATAGAGAGTGCTAAGTATAGTCAAACTTGGTTGAAGTAGTTTAATCTCATAAATCAATGTCATTTTTTTTTATCGTAAAATAAATTTGCATTTCATATAAAAGTGGTGCAATTTCACTAAAGTAGTAAAGTGAGTAAGTACAAACAATTTTTGTTAAAGGAAATGTTAAATATGAGGGAGTGGTTATTGGTTGACTTCAATTATATTGTCAAACTTTTATATAGTCCCTCCGTCATTAAATAAATAAATAATACTTTCATTTTTTATTTTTTTTTGCTTGTTTCAAAATGTTAATCTCATTTCTAAAATAAAAACTTCAAAGTCACTGAATTTTTAAAATTTACAATGTAACTTAAAATATTTAAATAGTCAAACAAAAATATTACTCCCTCTGTCCCTAAATGAGTGTCCATTTTCAAGAAATCTTTGTTCCTAAATGAGTGTCTTTTTTGAACATAACTTTCTCCCTAAATGTTTTTTTTCGAAAATTTTTTCACCGGTTTCTTTATACGTGCAAAACAAAAGGTTTGGAAAGGAGATTACAAGATTATATATGAATCGTTGTTACCAAATTGTTCAAAAAGTTGAGATTTTCAGTTTCCCTTAAAATGAAATTTGGACACTCATTTAGGGACAGAGGTAGTAATTTAGGACGAAAAAGTATTTCGTGTTAGTAGGAGAGTATGATCGTGATTTTATAAATCAAACAAGTAAAGCATTTGCTGCATTCCTATACTTCATGTCTTTATTTATTGAAAAGAAATGCATATAAATAATTAATTTTGTGAGACCATGATGCAAAATATTAATGTTTTATTATTCAGCAATATATTAATCAAAAGATTAATCTTCTATCGTATCTTTTTTAGGGAATAGATCGTATATAGGAGGTAGAAGTATTTTCCTAGCCACATTACTGATATCATGCAAGATTAATCAAAATTTGCATAGTCAATGGAATGTCATGAGTTTTCTTAAAAAACTAGAATGATGAATTTCTTAATTATCCTTGAGCTACATTTTTTTGTTGTATTTTTATTTATTTATGCGCCAATTAAAATTTAAATAATAATTAATAATTACTTACTATTTATGAGATATCCTTATTTTCTGGATAGCTATATTCAATACTCAAAACTACTTTTTTTTTGTTTTAGCGATATCTCAAGTCATGTGATAAGGAGAGAAATCAAACTTTAGACTCATATAGCGTTCCTTTGGAGACAACCTACATCCTTTATCCTTTTTAGCTGCCTTCATCCTTTTTAGTTGCATTGAATTAGTAATTGCAAAAATTCACTCAACTCGGTCTTGTTGATATTTTATTGATTGCTTGTTTTCATTAGGGCTAGTTTGACATGTAATGGCAATTTCATTCCAAATCTTTTTAAAACAAAAGGCACATTGAAATTAGATTACGTGTATTTGGCTCACTTTTGACAAGGAGATTCTCGAAATTGAGAAAGTTCAAATCCGCCTTCTAACATTTACATTTTTTTATTTTTATTTTTGCAATTTGTTCCATAAAAAATATACAACATTCTATTTAGTTTTTACTTTTTATGTCTATCTACCACGAAATGTAAATGTTATAAACCAAATTGTAAAGTTTCTCTAAGGAATCAAATTGCAAAATATGGCCAAAACACATGATACCAAATTGTAATTAGCTCTAAAACTAATATTACTCTATAACTCAAATGAATTCGTCATGATGTAAGATATACTCCTTCTCTCTTGAAAAGTTAGTCCATCCTTTTTCGTTATTATCACGAATGAATTTTAAATAATAATTTAAACTACTTTTGACTGAGCTACTGAAAATTCATAAATTGCTGTTGACACACCATTATAAATACTATTAATACCTACTTTTAGATTCTAGTTAAGATAATTTTAAGTAACCTTACTCGTGGTAACAACAAAAGAAAAGAGACTAACTTTCAGAGAATATTAATTAATTATTAACTATTAGATCATGTATAATATAATTTTGATACACAAAACTCGGGGCGTATCTATTGTGTACTCCTTATGTCCCGTAATAAACATCGTCTTTTTTTAAACGTTAGTACGAATGAATTTTAAGCAATAATATTAGTTTGATTCAATTATTCTAATAAAATTATAAAACTTGTTATTGATACATCATTATAAATACTATCAATAATAATAATAAAAAATATTAGGATAATTAAATTAATATTATTGTTCAAAATTCCTCCCTACTAAAGTAAAAAAATGACAACATTTATTTTGAACGAGAAAGTATAAAATTATAAGCACAAATTTAATAAACTACAAATATAAGGATAAATTCAATAATCCACTTGTATGAAGGAGGCCAAAGTATGACTTCAAATAAGTTGTGCTATAAAATTGGGACATATTGTCATGGAGCAAGTGAGTGTTATTGTTTGTGGAAATGTTTTGTTTCTTTGGTCACAAACATGTGTTTTCCATTCAATCGTTTTTCTCATTTCCAACCACTCTTTTCTTTTGTTGATGCAAAATGCATCACGACAATGGTCTACCATTCAATGAATAAGGAAAGTTTGCAACTTCAACTGTTGCTAGTCCTTGCTCCTGACTCGTCATTTCATCTAATTATTTTTGTCTAATTTTTTATAATATTTTATTAACATTAAGTTAAGTCGATTCAAATAATTAATACCAGATATATATATATATATATATATATATATATAAAGAGTTTGAAAGTATGTTTGAATATGATCGTGATTTTGTTGATACGCTATAATCATATGAAACAATGTTGTATATTTACGTGATTGGCTAAATTTGTTGGATTTTTTTTTTCTTTTTAAATTTAATAGTTTTATTGGAAGCTGATATAGCTAAATATTTTTTTGAGACTTAAATAGAGACAATTAGTTGTTAAACATAATTGTTTTGTTGTAGATAGACAAGTCAATTAGCCAAGATGATTGAGTAGCTGGCTTTGCAGTATTGTAATAGATTGGGTTTTCACTTAACTTATCTCAATATAAATTTGAATGATTTTCACTACATATCACGATTATTCAACATTATATTGAGGGGGCTGATGCAGGTGAAGATAATGCGGAGAGTAATTTAGTATGAATATCGATAATTTCAGAATGTTACGAAATTTGGTCACGACTTGCGAAACGTGATCAGGATATCGAGACACAGCATCACGGTAATTTGACGTGATTTTGGACATCTGAGATCGTTTAATGGGCGAAAACATCATTTTATTGTTTTTTTCAAATTTTAATTTTGTATTTTTTTGATTTCTTTTATTTTTCTTAATGTTAGTAATCTAAGTGGGTAGTTACTAGGCCTATATATATAGTCGTGCTCTTGTGAAAACTAAATATCGTGAGAACCGTGAGAACTCAGATACATTAGGTAAAAAACTAATGTATCCAATGGTTCACTTGGATACATCATTGGATACATTCCTTGACTTGAATACATCATTGGATACATTACTTGGATACATTAGGTAAAAACTAATGTATCCAATGTGCACTTGGATACATCATTGGATACATTAAGTTCTCACGGTTTTCACGATATTTAGGTTTTCATTTGAGCACTTTTTTATTTAGTGGGACCTACATGTCATACACACAACAACTATCCACTAACTATTCCCTACCCCATTTTTTCTCTCCTACCCACTTTTTATACTCACAACACTCTACCCCACTATCCATATTTTATAATATAAACATTTTCATCTTAATTCTTGTGCCCACTTTTTTTTTAATTTTAAGATGGGACGGAGGGAGTATATTTTAGGAGTGATGGAGGTAGACAATTTATGAATTTTAATTAATGAAAGCTAGTTTCTCACTGAATCTAAGTTTGCACTTAAATATCTTTCTATCTCTAATTCGGGCATTTCTCCCCGACATTTCAGCATTAAGGGTTTAACATGCACAGTTTCTTTTGTGTAATTCTATCAAGTAATTTACCTTAAAAAAAAAAGCTCAATTTCAACAATTAAATTTTTCTAAGGATGCCATTTTTCTTATTATTTTGATAGTTTAGGATAATACTTTGTGTTGGTCCATATTCCTGGCCATCAAGAATTCAAGCTTTTGTACTTTTCTTTCTCTCTCACATGCTACTTTGACATTGTAAATTTGTTCACATGACACTAATACTTGGTGGGTTATTACGGCGGGCGCCGCCTCTCCTTTCTAGATAAAATTATTCTTTCATTTTCTTAGCACGTATTGGTCCAAATTCCTTCAATTTCGGACTAGTCTGTTTCCTTCCTCCGACCCAAGCTTATCACTACTACAAAGATGAATGCATGAAAATTGAAAAAATACGTTGAAAAACTAAGTGTCGTGAATTGGTAAGAGAGAGAAAATAAGTTAATGAATAGTTGTTGTGAGTTAGTACGAGAAAAAAAGTTGAACATTTTAAGTAAATAGTAATTAATATAAAATATTTAAAATAAAAATAAATAACAATTAGTTTGAGACGGAGGGAGGGAGTATGTTACTAACCGTCTAGCTTAAGTACTCCCTACGTGTTCCTACTCCTACTTCCCTTTACATTACTACCGATTTTTTTTTGATTAATTTCTCGAAAGTCTTTAAAACAACACATAATTTTGATAAAGACCTTGGATTTTTTATTTCTTTTCTGATAATTTCACAAGTTGAAATTTTTGATTATTCAAAAGCTCTTTAAGAGTGTATGAGAGACGTGTCTCAAACCACAGATGAATCTTAAAAAAATGTTTAAGATAGGTATCTCAGACCACAGTTTGACAAGTCCTTATAAAAAATAAACTTTTGGCCGAAAAACTTGCACCATTTTATATAATGCAATTTTTGTAATACACTATTGAAGACGGTAAGTGGTTCTATTTACACATTTTTTATAAATACACATTTATTTACTCTCATCCCGTTGATCTATTCGCCGGAGTCACCAATATCTCTAAAGCTTCTGACGACCATACGATTTCTGAGTCCGAGCCTGTTGATCTATTCGCTAGGGCTCGAGATGTTTCGAATCAAGGTGGATGACGAACTAAGGATGAACAACACAACCAACCACACCCCCGCACCGGAGGAGATGGAGATGCATAATGAGTTAGGCACTTGTAGATTTGTAGTACGACTACACATGTACTATTTTACATTGTAATCAGAATCTTTCCCATGTTTATCAAACTATAACTGAATTCCTTGAACTTGAAGTAATGTTTGTTCAATGTTAAATGTTAGACATTATCCCACATCGGGAATTAACAAGCCATGCCTTGACTACATAAAGATCATGGGCCACTCCTCCCGTTGCCAATTGGTTTTAGGATGGAACCTCAGACTTTATCATGGTATCAGAGCTCTGGTTATAGCAAGGTCAGGGGTTCGAATCCTTCCGCTTGCATATTATTACCCGGATTATTGAGTGCTAAAAACTGCACTATGTTGATGCTAGATAAGTGGCATGTTTGTTAATCTCTCCACGTGTGTCACCGGGTCACACGTGAGGGGGAGTGTTGAAGCTTGATATACATTGTAGGTGCCCTCTCTAACACCTTAAGGTTTTAGAGGAGTTGGTTACTTATCATGGTATCAGAGCTGGCCCGTTACACGTGCAGGCCTAACGGCCCACGATATTGCTCCGCGTCACCCGATTAAGTCCACGTTGTAAGCCTTTGGCAAAGCCCGGCTACACGTGAGGGGGCGTGTTAGAGACATTATCCCACACCGGAAATTAACAAGCCATGCCTTGACTACATAAAGATCCTGGGCCACTCCTCCCATTGCCAATTGGTTTTAGGATGGAATCTCAGACTTTATCAAAAAACATTAGGTTTTAATTTCGTCATTTAGGGTCTAAAGTTAACAACGTCAATCAGTTAGGTCAGTTAGGTTTTTCTACATAATTGTTAGAAAAATTGTCACTTTAGAGTTCAAAGTTTTGGGGCTCAAAGTTTCAATTATAAATCCATGATTCTTAAGCTCTTTATCTAAAAGCATGCAGGGAAATCTATATATATATATATATATATATATATATATATATATATATTAAAGTTGGCCAAAAGAGCTATGGTATTGACATGTGGACAAACAATTGAGAAAGCTTACATTTGGAGAAGCCACATCAACAACATACTAATAAATAAGCGACTTTTCATTTTCTTTTCATTAGCTAATAATAATAGTTACTAAAAAAGGTAACTATAATAGTTAACTATTACTACTATTAGTAATAGTTAACTATAATAGTTAACCATTATAGTTAACTATTACTCTTATTAGTAATAGTTACTATTATAGTTAACTATATTAGTTAACTATTACTATTAATAGTATTAGTTAACAATATTAGTTACAATACAAGTTACATATTACTATTAATAGTATTAGTTAACTATAATAGTTACTATTATAGTTAACTATATTAGTTAAATATTACTACTAATAGTATTAGTTACTACTATATTAGTTAACTATTACTATTAATAGTATTAGTTAACTATAATAGTTACTATATAGCTAATTGTTATTATTAATAGTATTATTTAACCATAATAGTTACTTTATAAGTTATTTTTTACTATTAATAGTATTGGTTAACTATAATAGGCTACATACATTAACTATTATTATTATTAGTATTAGTTGATTATAATAGTTATTATATAAGTTAGATTATTATTTTTTAATATTAATTAATCATAATAGTTACTATATCAATTAACTATTACTATTAATAATATTATTTTATTATAATAATTATATTAATAATTATTATTATATAGACTAATCATTGCTATTAATATATATATATATTAACTATTACTATCAATGGTATTAATTAATTATAATAGTTATTATAATAATAGTAATCATATAGATTAATTTTTATTATTAATAGTATTAGTTAAAATGATGATTACTATATCAGTTAACTATAGTTAAAAGACATAGTATTGGTTTCCGTGCAGAGCACGGGTTACCCGCTAGTTGTAAGAAAACAACGAAGGATGAATGAGTAGGTTTTGGGAGAAACTAGTTTCTCCATAAGTTATAAAAAATCTAGTTTTTAAACCCTAAATCCTAAGTCTTAAACCCTAAACCCTAAACCTTAAACCCTATAAAAAACAAGACTTTTTATAACTTATGGAGAAACTAGTTTACCCCTGGAGGGACATACTAGTCCCATCCATGAACTTCGCCCCAATTTCATCAGCTAGGGTTGCAAGACAATGATTTGATGATTTGAATTTGATTAGGGGAAAAAAAATAATTTCCGGCCTTGCTCTGAGCTTGTATTGGGACAAGAAGAATACAGTAGGAGTGACAAGCTTCCACAAGCCTCCCATTGAAATCATATTGAATTTTGCTAAGATCCCAAATGCTCTCTGTATGAACACAAGGTAAACTCTCTTTCACACCACAAAATCTTCACTGCCTTAATCCAGAATGAGGGAGAGTTTTTTATGCAAGTTCATGTTCTTAGCCAAATAAACTGGCACTGGTCAATACGTACCCTTCATCTCCCATCTTGCAAACTGTATCGTGCCAATCTACCTCGGCATATAATCATAGTCATATATACGGAAAAGCTTCTTCACTGCTTCTCTACACACAAGCTGTCTCGAGTATAGCTCTTTCAAGACTAGAGCTGCAAGATCCTTATCTTTGTCCCCAACAACCCCGTGCACTACAATCGTATATGTTGTCTCATCTGGCATACAACCCTTTTCAATCATATACTTTCTTGACAACCGCACAAACCATGTAATAATGCATTGTAATTGTCAGTAGTAGCCTTGTATCCACTTTCTTCCACGATCACAACTATTTGCAAAGCCACGAATTCCATTCTGTCATGGCACAACCCTCTAATCAAATTAGAGTATGTATGGGAGTCTGGTGTAAATCCACCCTTTGTCATTTCGTACAAAAGCTTGAATGCTGGATACGTATTCTTTTTCTTGCATAATGCGTCTAGTACATAGTTGTAGAAATCATCATAGGGGGCAAAGTTTTCTTTGATACTGAAGCTGTCGATAATAGAATAAGCGTCTTTCTCCATCCCTTCTTCACAGAGCACAGCTAAGGCATTATATGTTTCATCATTTGGCTCACAACAACGATATCTCATTACATCAAGACACTTGATCACATCACCAACCTTGTTCTGTTTGCAAAGATTCATAATAATTGGGTTGTAGGTAACAACAGTGTGCTTTAACCCTTTCACAATCATTTCCTCAATCAGCTCCAGTGCATCATCAATCCTTCCATTTTGAGCAAAAACACTGACCAACATATCATACAGATACTCATCGGGAGAACAGCCTGCATCGACCATCTCTTTTCGAAGCTCGTTCGCTTCCTCCCACCTTCCTGCGAGGCAAAGAGTCTTCACCAAAATACTATAGGTGATGACGTTTGGAGTAATCCGCATTGAGGGTAAATCCCTAAAGAACTTTACCGCCTCGTCACAGCGATGCCTTTCAATTACCCTCAAGGCTTTCCCAAATTTATGGCATCTACATAGATCACCCAACAATTGATTTGCTTGAGATGCAATGGGCTTGTAGCCATGCTCAACCATGTCCTCAAAATAATTGAAAATTTTCAGCAGATTAGGGTCATCGGCGTTGGAGGAAATGGGTAGCTTGAAAACGCTCAAACAAAGGCTTGATGTGTGGGATATTCTGGTTGGAGACACTGAATTCATCTGAAATGTAGCCATAATTTTCCAAACAAGAACTAATTCCTCGAGCTAAAATAATTGTAAAATCGCATATCCAAATCCTATGGCATGGATTTAGAAAATATCAGAAATCGAAGATAATCGGAATGAAGAAAGTAGACAAATTAATTATTTGAAGATGAACACTAAATACTCGCTCTGTTTCAAAATATCCGTTGCTTTAAACTTTTTCACACATATTAATAAGAAATGTAATTAATGCACATTAAGAAGACCCAGTTACCCCTAAATAATTCATTTTCCTTTTAAGTGATTAAAGATATAATTGAGACAAAAAGGTAAAAGTGCATTAATAATAGTAAATCAAACATAATCACGCCAAAACGATATCAACGAACCTGGTAAGAAGAAGACGAAATCGATTTTTACGCCCCCAATTTAATCAGTTAGGGTTATAATAAGGGTATTTGAATTTGGCATACTCGGGCTTAGTGGGCTGAGAAAAATCACGAGCTTGTCAATGGGCCTGGAACGAGCCCAACCCTCCGTCAGTGGTATTGCCATTGGTGAGCGTTTTTCCTTATCCCCTCTGCCCCATTACACTTCTAAAACAAAATTATATTTTCAATAAAGTTTCTCAAATGCTAGAAATTAGGAAATATAGATACAAAAAAAAAAAAAAAAAAAACCCTTCAAATGTTATATCCATCAATCCTTTTTTCCAGTATAAGACCATCGTCAATGAAATTCTATTCCTTGAAAGTAGAGTATAATTAAGCTCAAATTAAAACTCTTAAATCTTGTTCGATTATTATAGATCAACTCTGTTCTATCCTTTTTATTTAAAGGTAATGGTTAGAGATGCTTGTGGTAATAATTGCGCAATTTTTATACTAATTATCAAAATGAAAGTTTTAAAATTGTTATTATAAATCACTTAATGATATGTCAATTACAATTATTAGAATTTCACCAATAATTAAATCGACATCAACATTTGGTCAAAATTTATGTTACCGTTTGGTCAAAGTTTATTTACTTTGACTATGGTCAAAATGGAACAAACTTTCCGGGGCTGACTGATGGATTTTTCTTAAATTTCTTGTAAGCACCAAACAAACATCAAAAAGCAAGCAAAATCTGGCAAAAATAAATGAGTAATAAACCCGAATACGTATTATCCGAGTAAGATAGCTCAGAAGCCTCGAACCCTGTTGTTGCTAGACTCCCCCTTCACTTGTTGCTAACCCTGTATTATGATCGACATAAGCACCACCAAGCATTCTATTGGACCTGTCTGGTGCATTGCTGACCCAGAGAATTTGAGACTTGCTAAGATCCTAAATATCCTCGGGACTATCCCTTTTATTGTTGTATTGGAAATTCATTCTACAACCGCAGTTCTTCTTTCTAATAACGACTCAAGAAAAACTGAACACAATTTGGTGAGAGGAGGTAAATTATGTGATGACCCGCTGAAGATTGTTTCCCAAGGTCTCTCAGATGGTACTGCTGAAATAGGCACAATCTCTTCTTGATCCCTTTTTAAGTTGAACTCTGGAAGCTCTCCGTAGAGGGATGCATATCCTGAATGTTCTGCTAACAACACCAAGAGAAAATTAGCAAAAATATAAAGCCAATTTTGAAAGTGAATACTCACTCTGTCCCAAAATGATCTTCTCATTTGCCATTTCTCATTGTCCTTAAAAGTTCTTCTCATTTCTACAATTTGGGCTTAAAAGTGCAATAAACGAAACATTGCTAGTGAAGCAAGTGTTCATATTCTTAAAAAGTTTGAATAGTCATTTTGGGACGGAGGGAGTATTCAAAACAGAATAGATCAATGCCACTAAAACAGAAATAACTTTTAGCACACTATAAAAACTGGGATAGATGTTTAGAAATAGAAGCACTAGAGCAGAAGTATGTAGCTGGAAAAAGAGATAGGCTTACCTGTTTCCTCAGGACGACCAAGACTTTTCTTGCGTTCGCAGGTTTTCTCGCCTCGTGGATAGAAGAGGACATATTCATGTTGACCATTTATATATGCAAGCATTTTGGGGCCACCCTTCTTGTTCAACTTACCATCTCCCCGACTTCGAGTTGTATCGATGTAAGCAAGTCCCCCTCCCTCAGCCTGCAGTAAGAACAGGTAAACAACAAACATTAACATCATCATGAGGCTAACACATTTTCTCCCTTGTACATGCAGCTTGTATGTTTTCTCTGCCAGTCTAAAAAACAAGGTCCCAAATAAAAATTCATTAATTTTGTACTTATACTCACGTAAGTACACTTACTATACTCCCTCCGTCCCACCCGAATTAGGATTTTTGGGTTGGGCACGGGGATTAAGGAAAAAGTGTTAGTGGAGTAGGTGTTGTGAGTATGAAAAGTAAAGTAAGAGAGAGAAAGTGGGGTAGAGAATAATGAGTGGAAAGTTGTTGTAAGTGTGAATGTGGGTCCCTTTAAATAAAACATTTCCATTTTTGGGTTGTCCTCGAATGGGACACCCAAAATGGAAATTTGTCTTAATTCGAGTGGGACGGAGGGAGTATACACTAAGATGACCTTTCCTTTTAGCCATAAATAAAACATTAAGTTCTGGAACAGAATAAGGACATTTACAGGCCATCATTCAGAAAGGGAATCTTTTTTAGAACAAACTAAAATTGAATGTATGACCCTTTTCCTAGCGCAGAGGGAGTATATGAATTGCTAAAGCAAGATAACCTGCTGGAAATTATTACGAATTGACCTCCCAACCAAAAAAATACCGGTATGAGTAAAGCAAATGTTCTTCTTACCTTACTGACAAACCAGGTAGCAACAGGAACAGGTTTTTCTGACCGAAATAACAAGATAATCCCATCTATACTTTCTAAGGTTTTCCCAGTCGACTCTTGACCTTTATTTGATTTTGGGAGAAGTGCAAGAACAGCAAATATGTCATCATCAGTTGTACAGGCCACAGCTGCATCAGTATGCAAAAGATAAGTCAGTGTAAATAAGCAATGGAATTTTTTCTTTCTTACCCAAGCTGGGGTTTCGGTAAAAAAAAAAAAAAAAACTGACAGAACCCAGACGAATGAACATTCATATTTTACATTATGTTGAATTTTAAAAGACTAAAACACACATGCAAATGAACGTTCTTACAATATCCTATCCAAAATAAGCAATATTAGCCTATTAGGAATACCTTTTACTTCTGTCCTTTATGATAATGATATTGCAAAAGAAAAAAATAAGTTCTTTTGGAACTGTACTAGAGAAACACAATTATTAGTATAGGCATATTTTCTTTCACAACTGAACAGTGAACAAATGCATCTGCTGAAAGGCACTGGAGAAATGAAAGAAATTATTCCCAATAAGCAAAAAATGAACCATAAAAGAATTAACAGACTTGTACAGCATTATACCTACTTCCTTGTTGATGTGTGTGTAAGATTTCATTTTTATCAATAGTAAGAATAAGAAAATCTAAGAAGAAGAAGACTGCAAACCTTGAATATGTAGCTTATACGAAAAACAGACAGACAACTTTGACATGCTCCATACAGATAGTTGTGCTTTTGAACCTCGGGATGCAGACACAAGATAATCTGACTTCCCAACGAACGAGAGGGTTACAATTGGCTGCAGACCGTGAATAAGTTCAGATGCAGGTGAGAATGGATCATAGTTTGAAATACACACAACTGATAACTTAAAACTAGAGAGAGAACGTGGATGAACAAATTAGCATACAGAATTCCTATCCTCAGAAATTTGACATAGGTTTGAAGGACAGTTAACACATGCACACAAGTCAAAACAGTTTGTGATAATCACCTCAAGGCTTTCACCAATTACAGCGACAAGAACGTTCCTCTCAGGATCCCACAAAGTAACAAAAGTTTCTGCTGCAACAGCCAGAACAGATCCATCGGAGGAAAATGCAGCAGCTGTCATAGGCTTCTTTCTGTAACATGAAAAACAAAAACAAAAAAAAAACAAGCTTCTTAAATAAAAAGTGCAAAGAACCCTTTTGGAACCTGAAAAGGACTACTTGACAGAGAGTATATGATTCTCATTCAAGCATTATCCATTATGGTCTTCAAAGTAAGATGCTGCTTCAGTCATGCCATGAGTTGTACATGAAATATCTCTAAAACAGAATCTTACTTGTATGAACCAACAGCATGGCATGTCCATCCAGTACTTTGAAGAGCTTGATCATTTTGCCGCTTTTCATGTTTGCTAACCCATATCTGCATAGAGAAATGAGTTAGACCCCGAAATGATGAAATCAAAACAAAACATCAAACCTGTCCAGTTACCTTAAAGTCACCGCCAAGAGAACAGCTGACAGCCATTCGGCGAGTAGGATGGAAAGTAATGCCAGAGACACCAGCATCCCTACAAAAAACACCCAGACCGTTCACCATTTGTTTCTCTTATAAATTGATCAGGATTGTAAGGGGGGAAACCGTAAATAGTAGAAGCTTTTGGACGTATTCCTTCAAACTTCTTAGTGAATAAGCTCAAGAAAGACCTGTGAGGTTCATAAACAACGGTGGACAAGCTCACGTCCTTGGGCGAAGAGTTACGTTCCCAGAACTTAAGACTTATGAGACCTCCTATTCCTTCTTCAGAAAGCCTAGTTTCGACAGTACCCATCAAAGAGCCATCATTAGAAAGTGCCACTAGATTCACTATTACCTGCAACCATCAAATGGAACTACTTATATGATGAGATGATATCTCATCTTATGCAAATGTGAACACAAATACATATCAACAAATAGTAGTCAGAAAACATCTGACATTAAGATATAGATTTTATTTTAAAAAATGTATTTCAAAAAGCAACCGATGCAATGACTCAAAGCCACGACCTGGAATTTAATCATGTCCTTGAAACGGAACAATTAGTATTGGACAGCAAGAGCTAACCCATCAATAGATCACTTCAGTAGGAGGCTTTTCTCGTGAAACAATGGGTCCTTGTTGGAGATTTTATCAAGTATGAGACAAATATATTTAGAAATCAAGATCTGGTCAACTAGTTTGGTGATGGATGACAAGGTTAATAATGCTCATCATCGCAAGGACCCCCAACCGGGGAAAGCTCCATTAAGTAACACAGACGGCCAATGGTAAGGCGTACCTAGGAAGCGGCTCAGCAATAGCCCATAGCAATAGGAAGCTTGAAGGCTCTCGGTTTGTGGCTAAAAACAAGGGTTCATTCCATTGCCTCGGTGCACATGGAACCTAATCATGTAAAAGAAATAGAGTTGTCTTACCCAAACAAGGAAGAATCATTGACGATTTGGATATCTTCTTAGAAATCATGTATCATGTCTCTGCTAATGGCAACCCGAATCCCTTGACAGCGTCACGGCCTTATGTCCAAACAAGTAATAAGGCCAGTCACAACTTCATACTACCGCTGTCCCTAAAATGTCCGAAAATATTTCAAATTTACTCTTGGCCAAGAGCAAAACTGAAAGTTTAAAGTTTTTCGGACATTCATTAAAGGACGGAGGGAGTAGAAGAATGTACGGGTCAATTATGTCCCTTATCTGAAAAGCTCTCTGCTAACAGCTCTTGCTATCTCTTAGATGCTGTGAAACATGGATACATGTGAAGCATGGAGATAAATATGGGATACAGGAGTAGTGCAATCCAAAAATCTTATTATCTTTAAGGCATAGGCACGGTTGAATGCTCTAATTTTGTTTTAAAAGTTATGGGCACCATTGACCTCCGGAAGAGTTTGCTGCTACTAAAACTTTTCCTTCTGATGGTGGGTGAGTGTCCGAATTTACACTCAACTAACTTTGCTCAAGCGTTACTAAACAACAACAATAAAGCATTTTATCCCTATAATCACTAACAAATAAGTTAAAGCAATTTACTCCATTCTATGGGCGAAATTGCGAAAGTGTCTCCACAAGCCAACATTATAATCTTCTGAAGCAGCCTCAATGAAGAGTTCTAATGTTCTTGCCTTGATATTGTTTTACTACAACCTTTAGGGGATTTTCTATATCTCAACTCCTCCAACAAACTATGAAACCCCTGCTTTAATGGCTTAAGAGAAACTTTAATTTCCTTAACCTACATGTACCAGTTGCTTACCCAAGACATATTCAAATGAAGAAAATATATGTGGATATCCAGACACATTTCAGGAACAGGTATGTCCTCTTCCATAATAAGGACACTAAACATGAACACGAACACGAACTTGAACAGTCCCACGCATGACAAAATCAATAATAAGGACCCACAGTCATATAAGGTGGCAAGAGCCATGAAACCTCCTACGACTTGAAAAGCTTCATATACAACTACATGGGCACGCATAACAGAACTTAAATAGATAGTCCCTCCATCCTGTAATAAGTGTCGTGCTTTGCTTTTTGGACCAATCCCAAAATAAATGCCCTGTTTATAGAAAAATGAATAGTCTTGGTGCAATTTTATAATGGCACAAACAAGTAAAGCACACTCTTTAGAAACATTGACAAGCTAACGGTGACACTTATTTTTGGTCAGGGGGAGTAATTGATCTATCATTTTTTAACATTTCATATCAACATGTACATAAATTTAAGCATTCGATCTATCATGAACTGCATGAATGGTGTTAGGATTCATTGTTAGTACACCCACTTAATTTGATTGATCCATGCCACGTGTCTTTTTATGGACTTTATGACCCCATGTAATGAAGTTATACTTCAATTTTTAGACAAGTTCATTTCTAGATTTTTATTTGTCTAGGCTGAGTACTGTGTTCGGTTAGATTAGCGGTTTAGATCTTAAAACCGCATTCGGGCTATCTAAGAACCGCCAGCATGGAGTCGCTTATTTTTCATCAAACCGCATTCTGTGGTTTTGATGAAACTATTCTTCAAATCTCTATTGGAACCGCTGATGACACTTGATGGAACCGCAATCATGTAACCGCGTGCTTCAGTTTCTTATGAAACCGCACATCAAGTTCATCCTCGGAACCACTCCTATTCCTGGTGGAACCGCCGATCAGTTAATGATGAATTCAAGAGAAGTCATTTATTCCTTAGACAAATATTCTCTTTTCAACCGTAAAGGAATATTATATGTCATGTCAAAATAACTCTAAGTTAACTTGGAGTTACTGCAAGGAATGTCGGTCTTGTCCAAGCAATTTGAATTGTTTACCGTTAGTCCTTTCTGCAACAAAGGACGGATGTCAGGTAGTGGTGCTACAACTACCTAGGACTACAAGACAAAACAAAGGACGACAATGACAGCTCAACCAATGGGAATTCAACAGCACTGTACCCTTCAGATTTGATTCAAATCTTTACCCAACGGTCACAAGGGTGCACTGCCTATAAATAGCCTTCATTTCTCAACAATGAAGGTTGCTGAGCTTCAAGAGATTTATTCCCAAGTATTCAAGTTTGCTTTGAAGATTGAAACCCAGATATTCAAACCTTCAACCATCTCCTTAGCAAACCCAGAATTCCTTCATCAAGCTTCAAGCCATTAACCATTCCATACTCAGCATTTACACAAAAAGTTCTTCATTTGCTCAAACCATCATTTAGATACTTACAGCATTTGATTTCTTTCCACACACACACCGGATTTATATAATCACATAGATTATATACTTCGAATACACCGGTTGATTTTTCATAGCTTTATAGGTTAGATTGTTTGATTAGAGTTTAGAATCATCTTGTAAAATCTCCTCTAATTAATACAAGTCTAGTAGCTATTAGAAAATCCTAGACTAACCATCTAGGTAGAGGACGTAGTTCATTCAAGAACGAACCTCTTCAAATTGTGTGTTTGATCTTTACTTTTCTGTCTTGTCATTTACTTTTCTGTTTGTGGTCTTTAACTTGAATCCATATACGAAATGACTTGAAAAGTGAATTGTGTTTTTCTTTGATCTTCAATTTGATCTATCGGTTGCATCATAGTGTTTTCAACCCGAGTCAAACCGCCCAACTCTTTAACTATCAGTTTGGCCAAAACCGCAAAACTCCGCTGTGCATTTTATCAGTTCGGTTTAAGTGCTTTAAACCGCAGTTGACCAAACTGATAAGTACTCGGTTGATTTTTAAGGGTATTTTACAAAAAAGTTTGGACCGCTATTCACCCCCCCCCCTCTAGCGGTTCTATACCCTTGTTGCCCTCTGGGACCAACAAATGGCTAGACATTCACCGTAATGATGGCATTCCGGTAACTGAACAAAGTAACTCACATCCACTAGTTGGATCAATATTCAACCTATCATGCTATATACTTCCTACTCAACACTTCTAAGTCATGACGTGATTTAGGCAGTAAACATCCTGAACAAGGACTACTTCTCACAAGCAGCAACAAAAAAGACCATGTATGCGCAAGTGACAATCTCATGCCCTGACACACAAACATGTTACTCCCTCAGACACTCTTGACCTCGAAAACAAATAACGACAAAAATAATCCCTAAAAAACGAACATCACAAGAAAAGGAAAAGAAGGGGGCTTCATCTCAAGATAAAGATGATAATATAACAACTTAGCAAAAGGAGTAAAGTAATTCTGTATACCATGATCTCGTCACCTGGTTGATGGTTCCTTTCACAAACCTGAACCTGTAAAATCAAAAGTTGCATGCAAATCAACATCCAAATATTGCTACCATAAAGGATGAATTGTAAACTAAGAAAATAGCAATGTTGGATCATCATTTGATGTTTAAAATTAAAATTCTATATCTTGCAATATATTGAATAATCAAGGCAAGGAATTCCAGGGTACAGCAATAGAGCAAAGGCTTTCGGAAAAAATCTTGGCATAAACCAAACCATTTTTCATTAATAAGATATACAGCCCCATTTCGGAATAAACCTCAGGCCCAAAGCAATCGACCTTATCAAAATCGTATGGACCTAGGAAAACTAAAAATCAGATTGCATTTTTTTCTACAAAAAGGTATACGGTGAAGATCAAGATAGCTTGATGTGGCTTCGGAAGCCCCTGCCAAAGCCTGCGGTTTGTGCGCTATCAGATAACGCCTACCAGGTCTGTTGGACTGTGTCCATAGAAGTTGATTATAATCCTTTACGTATTTTGATGTTTTACAAAATTGATGATTTAGATATATTGTTATTTATAATTGATTGTTCTCTCAGTCCTAACAGTGTTAGCTCAATTCTAGAAACTAGAAAGACTATTCTTATGAAAAACAATCATAGCTAATAGGGTAGATTATAAAACTGAACTTGGTTATCTCCTTCTCTTATTGTCTTTCGGTTTCTTGTATCTTGTTATTTCTATTCGCTTTGGGCAGATTACTTAAATGTTTATGTGAATATGTTGTATACCCTCCTTGATTCATATAGGGTTTTAAAAAAGGGAAGATTAAAATTGATGAAAAGCATATCACGTAGGAACTAGCTTACCTCTGAAATTTCACGTTCCTCCAACAAACTGAAGAACTGGATGCAGTAGTTCTCTGTACTGATCGCAACTATTCCAGCAGCAGAATCAAAGGAAAAACCAGTAGATGGCCCTATATAATCTGGAACTGAGCGAGGAAGCTGAATATACATGGTAAAATATTCCTCCATGAGATGATTTCTCAACACCAAAATGACACAATAAATCATGTTTGAATCAGAAAACGAGTTAAAAGAGAATGAAGACATAGTGCGCCTTATCTGCTTTTTTGGACAATGTTTCTAAACAAAGAGGTCCAAAAAGGCAAAAACACATCCACAGGTCTCAGCAGCCCAAAAGACATGAGCTTTTAAAATTATTTTTTCGTCTGTTTGTCCATCTCGAGGTAAAAGTGAAGAAAAGATATCTTCAAACAAACCTTGATCCCAGAAATGGTCTTTAGTATCTCCATTGAAGGCATTTTCAGTACATGGATTCGATTATCTGCACAAGATATCTGAAGACATACTTGAGTAAGAACTAACTCCGTAGCAGAAAACACTTTTCAATTTTCATGACAAAGAATAACGCTGTGCTCTAACACTGACAAATATCTTACAGAGGACAGTGTAGGATCCGGAGAAAACATAAAATATTGCAGTGGGGATCCGATTCGAGGTAAAAATTTCTTCTTTCCCGAGTCTAACTGCCAAACCACAAGAACTCCTTCTTTTCCACCTGAATGCAGGCACAGAATCCATCATATACACATCACCACGAAAATAAAATTAAAAAAAAAAATGGTGATTTAAGAAGTTCAAGAAACTGAACTCTGACTAGTTTTTACAAACTTTCCAAACACACACAGTAAAGTTCATTATTCACCTGAGTACAAATATGCTCCATCAGAAGAGAAAAAAAGGACTTTCACTTCGGAAGAGTGCCAATGCCATGTCGTGCAAGAATCAGCATCATCACCATCCCTAACCCCTGGCCTATCGTCCTCATGTTTCATCACACCTCCGTTTGTAAGCTTATCACTAGCAGAGAAATTAGTATTACCAAAACCCCTCCAAATCAGAATTCTCCCTGTTACATCACCGGCTGCGACAATTCTCTGAGTAGGATGGAAAGCAATGGCGGAAAAATTTTTGGTATGATGCAACCTCATCTTTTTATACACAGCACGCTCAGTCTCTTTTGCTGGAACTTGCCATATAAGAAGCTTGCGCTTGTCAGTGAAAGCAATGTACTTCCCACTAGAAGAAATGCTTATAGTCTTTGGTTTTTGAATCTGTAAGCATTTAGAGATCCAGACAATCGGTTACAAGCACGTAACGATATCTAAGTTGATAAAAAAAATCAGCAATCCAAGAGTTAATGATTAATTAGATAGAAACTCAAGAGCTGATCGATTAAGCTAGCCATGTATGTTAATATAAATGCAATATGATAATATAACAGAGTTGATGCAAACAGTATTATGAACAGTGCACCTCTGCTAAGGTCATTCCACCAACAAGACGAGACTGAGACAAATTACACTTCCTAATCTGTCCACATAGCTTAATTTGCTGCTTCTGTGCTTTCGTCTCTTGTATACACTTTTTTGCTTTCGCCTCTTGTATACACTTCTGTGCTTTTGTCTCTTGTATAGACAGGTAAGCAAATATATCACCTGTGTTTTCATTACTCCCTGATAGTAAACCCGGAATCACCTGAAAATCCAAAATGCTATAAGCTGCAGTTAAGCTGATAATACTAATAACGAAAATTGAAGAACTTGTATCATCTATGAACAACATCAATTATATTGATTTCCTTCTCTATCACGATTCTTATTACCCATCGACAGAATTATCATTCTTAATACTACCTCCTTCCAGTAGAAAATGTAATATTCTTTTTCTGGGCCGTCCCATCAAAGGGTAACATCTTAATATTACCTCTGTCCATAAAATTGATTAATTTTTACAGCTATTGGAGGGGAGAGGGTAATGCATAGCATTTAACTTAAGTGTTTTCAGAGAATTGTAATTTGATGACGCCAGCATAAATGCATGATTATTCCGGTGATTTTATTCACTGGGATCCCTCAATTCCAATACTATGTAAACGAAGTCGGAGCGTGTAATCAAGAGGAAGAAAAACATAAAGAACGAATCAAATATCATGTAATCCCTTTTGATAATTGACGTCATTCCATGACTCCAAATTTCACAACTCCAAAAATGGTTAATATAAAATGGTTCCACCGCAACAACAGTATATCACAAAATATTGTAAACCACAAACTCCAAGTAACCAAACACTTGTCGCAGACGGAATAATCTAAAACACAAACTCCAAATAACCAAACTGATTAGCGGTGGTATTTTAGGTGACATACCATTGAGTATATGGGCAAGTGAATATTGATATTCTTCATCAGTTCTGGTATAGAGAAATCCCAATACCTAATCGTGCCATCCAAGGACGATGTCCAACAAAAGCACAGTATTTTACTTGCAGTAGTAGAAGCTGGTACTACAATGACCGATGTCACCAAAGCCGTATGACCTTCCAATTCAGTTATCTGCAGAAACCTCAGTTAATTAATAAAATTGACCATCAATAACTGACATCTTGATAATCCTAATCACAGTTTGTTTCTGTTCCATGTCTTTTTATACATACTCCATCCGTCCCACTCGAATTAGGACAAATTTACATTTTGGGTGTCTCATTCGAATTAGGACAACCCAAAAATGGAAATGTTTTATTTAATGGGACCCCACATTCACACTCACAACATCATTTCACTCATTATTCTCTACCCCACTTTCTCTCACTTATTTCACTTTTCATACTCGCAACACTTACTCAACTAACAT
Organism: Campanula takesimana; assembly: GCA_026119855.1. NCBI lineage: Eukaryota > Viridiplantae > Streptophyta > Magnoliopsida > Asterales > Campanulaceae > Campanula > Campanula takesimana. Next base: position 56,935 of record JAOWBW010001359.1, on the reverse strand, counting down.
TTTTTCCTTAATCCCCGTGCCCAGCCCAAAAATCCTAATTCTGGTGTGGGACGGAGGGAGTATAAGTTCGTGCAGTTCAAACAGACGAGCAATTTTTACGTCCAAACCGAAAATCGAGTAGTTTGTATAAATGAACGGAAATAAGAAGCTAAGAAACCTGTAATCCGGTGGAGGTGCTGAAGATAGAGACATTGTTTCCGGTGCAGACGAGGAGCTTCTTCGCATCGTTTGAGAAGGCCGGCGGGGAAGACACGTAACTTCTTCCGCCGGTAATCATTCTCAGTTGTTGTAAATGCGTGAGAGAAAAGAGAAATTTTGGAATTAAAAGAGAAGGAAAACCCTAAAACCCTGTGACTGATAATCCCTTAAACCCTAAAACTCGTTATACTCGTATTTTTCAATTTTGAAATTTACCGAAATCAAGGTCTGCAAATTAATGTCCGCTAACCGCTTGGACATGCTGTTGTTTTGGTCTGATCCACCGATCGATTTGCTCTTCTTTTATTTTCTTGGAAGGCGTAAATTTCTAATTCAATTACTCCCTCCGTTTCATAATACATATCATTTTAAACTTCTTCATATATATTAAAAAAATATAATTAATACATATTAAAAATACATGTGTGCCCCTAACAGTATTCAATTACTTAGGCATTTAAATACTTATACAAGAAGTAGTTCAAAATTAATGAATAAGGGTATAATAGGTAAACGAGATTAATTCTTTCTTGGTAATAGTAAAACGTCAAGTATTTTGGAACAAAAAATTGCTTCTAAAACGTCATGTATTATGAAACGGAGGGAGTATGTGAATAGAAATTAGAAAAAATAAATGCGGAGTATATCATTTTGTGAGAGAGAGAGAGAATGAGAGAAGCGAAAGAAGATAAGGTTAGGGTTATCACATTTTTCATGGATTATCATTCAAATTGGGTTTTTATTAGCATTTAAATTAAACTAGTGTAACACCCGTGCCTTAAAGGCACGTCAAAAAACTTTTATAAATAACAATTAATACATAACTAAAATAGTATTTGCATGTTTATTTGGGTTAACATATCTGGTTATAATATTTTGCTATTCTCTATGTGTATCCATGAATGATCACATCAAATATCATCACCTGTATTTTGTTAATTGATTTCTCTTTCGTTCATCAAATATTAGTTTCATATAACTTCAGTTATGTTTGTCTATTAGACTAATTTTTTTCTTGTTATTAGTAGTGTGTCTTGATTCCTCAGTTTTTTGATATTTGTTCAAGTGTGTGTTTATGAGTGGAGGTGAAGAAAAGGTTGAACAAAATATTATTTGAATCTTATTAATGTTGAAAAGTGTGGTTTTAATTGAATTAGGACTATTAAAACATGATTTAGTTTATTTATTTTCTGGGATAAGAATATTGGTCTGTGATATCCTTTAGAGTTAAAAATTTAATGACATAACTCTTTGATTTGATTTGATTTTTGTTTATTTAGACACCCCCCTCCCTTTGTTTTGCCTTTTTATTCCTTCTATAGAGTATAGACAGTGAGCTGAAATGACTCTGGAACTTAACTGAAGCACGCCGATTTGGATCAAAGAAGAATATTTGTCTTAGGGCTCGTAGAGGAAATTTGAAAACGCCTCCCCTTCTTAAAGCATCAATTTGGACTGGGGTAGAGTAGTTGTTTGATAAAAAATGCACAAAGCCGAAAACGATATCAAATTAGAGTTTCTAACAAAATGTAATTCCAATTGCCACAATATTAAGATGAATACAAGAAGCAAAGAATCTTGGAAATAGATACACAGTTCCGTTAAATGTAACATTACCACTGCCAAATTACAACATTATTTTATCTTTTGCACAAACAGGAAAATCACCAAACCTTAAAAACCCACAAGAACTTAAAAAGAAAAAACAGCACAAATAGTGACACTACTGTAGAAGTGTCCACAAAGAAAACTGATATGAAATGGTAAAATCAGAGACTCCTAATGCCTTCTGAGAAACACAACAGATAAGACCACCAGAAACATGAAGATGACTGCTGTAATGAAAGAAGCCACCAGAAACATGATGTTAAAAGGGGTTCCATGGATTGCATAAGAGAATCATTGGCATGTGAGCTGATGCATGATAAAAATCGTAAAAGGAATCTCAACATATAATGCAAAAGCTTCAAGTTTATGTCTTGTTGCTCTGGGTATTGTTGCTTGTAATCGTCCACCCTAAAAAGGGGAAAGAAAAAAAAAAGAGAAAATAGTTTATGAAGAAAATTGAAAGGATTTAAGGTTAACAATAAAAGAAAATAAATTATTTGCTTACCTTTTTGTATATGAGAATCAATTGAACTGTTGCAGAGAGCTTGAGAGTGTCTTCTAATAGTATTACCTTGAGATGGGTAAACTGTGAAGAATGAAAGGAAAGGGATCTAATACATAGTTACAGAATGACCTTTCTACTAACCACTGGCTTTTCAGTTTTCTAGGAATATGAGATAAAGAGTCAGTGAATGCAACTTTTCATCAAAGAATATCGAGATGGGTGCAGTACCACATGCAGAATTCAAAAAGTTATTCAAAAATCAGCTGCTAATGAATGCAACTTTTCATTAACCGAGGAAAATAGAACCAAATCAGTTGACTGCAGCTTGCAATATTACTAATTAACGTGCTGATGATCACATTTCAGCAAGGACAGTTTAGACATTTTACTGCAAAAATTTGGGCGGGAAAACTAAGTGCTTTATGCACTTCAGTTTTTATATATTAAAAGATTGGGTTTTTTAGAATAGAATACAGTATAATTTTACTCCCTCCGTCACACTATGTTGGCCACTAGGCAAAATTTAGTAGTTTAAGAATCTTCAATTAATACCTTGTTCAATTTTTATATTTCCTATTATACCTTTCTTTAATATTAATTAGGATGCATGTATATGAGAATATGTGCCTTGTTTTTATACCAACTAATATTAATTATTAAAATTAAATAAGGGTATGATAGGAAAATAATGAATAAATTTACTTTGGTTTTATAAGTGACCAAACAAAATCAGACAAATAAAAATAGAAACGTGTTCAAACATAATGAGACGGAAGGAGTAATAAAAATGAAGACCACTAAGTATAATTAGCCCAATATAAAAAAAAGTATAATCAGGCCCAATATCAACTATGGTCCATTTAGTGAACTCAGGCCAAAAGTAAACAATTTTTGGACCATTAAAATTTACAAAAGTACTTATTTATATTTTTATATCACTGTAAGTTTTTTCGTTTAGAGTAATTACTTGAGCTGGTTTGAAAACAATAGTTTGTGATGAGAAAGGGAAAATGTAGGTGAAACAAAAAAATGTAGTCTACAAGAAAGTCTTTCAAAATCTGTAATTTTATTTTTAATTTATTGAGTAATGTATTAATATATTTTTGATAAATTGCTTTTATAATTGGGCAGTGATAGGGGCATAAAGGGATTTTACAAAAATGCAAGATACAAAATGAGATGTCGATATTTTATTGGTTGCATCGGTTACAGACACGGCACACTCTAATTAAAAACACTAATAAAAATCATGAAACCTTATTTTGTAAGCCAATTTTTGTGAACTTTTTGTGACTTTATAGTTACCTTTATAAGTATAGCTTTTGAAAATTTGGCTCTAAAATTTGTTTAAGTGTTCTCTCCATGCGTTTAACGCGCGGGTGTAACACTAGTTTTGGAATTAAAAGAGAATCGCCTTAACGACAGGGAAAACTAAAACCCTGTGACTGATAATCCTTAAACCCTAAAACTCGTTATACGTATTTTTCAATTTTGAAATTATTCCCCTAAGCCCCTCAAAAACAATTTTTTTTTTTTTTGAAAATGGTAAGCTATTTCGTGTTTTCCCCTTATGTCCACAAATAGAAAAATATACTCCCCTAAAGCCCCGGTTAGTTTAAGGAAATAATGAAAACTCCAAACTGGGTTTAGTTATTTGCAAGGCATGGATTTTGCAAGGAATGGGTGAATTTACTATAATACCCTCTAGGGGTGTCAGTGGTTCGGGCCAGACCGCGGTTCGGGACCGAACCAAACCAGACCATACGGTCTGGTTCGGTTTTTGAGCAATCATGGTTCGGTTCAGTCTGTAAAATTGCCAAACCGTGTGGTTCGGTTCGGTCTGTGGTCTGGACACTCTAGACCAAACCGAACCGAACCAAACCGAACCGATGCAGACCGAACCATGAGACCGAACCGTTAGACCGAACCACTAGACCGAACCACAGACCGAACCGCTGAACCGTGAATAATGACCGTAGGATTTTAAGTTAAATTAATATCCACCGTTAGATTTTAGAAAACCTAATATTAGAATCCCTAATAACCTCACTCCCATCTCTTTGTATCTCACTTTCGTTCTTTCACTTTCACGCCGCAAACCTGCCAGACGACCACATACGGCTCTCGTCGTCTCTCGTCTCGCTCCCTTCACCAAATCGACGGCGACGCACTCAATCTTCCTCTCTTTCTTCGTGGTCCGCCCTCACACTAGCTCCGGCCGGCGGCTACTATTTTCCGTTTGTCCGATTGATTTGATTTTGGGATTCGATTTTCCATAGTCAAACCCTAGCCCCTCGAGGCTCGAATATGGATGATGATAATGTTAATCGAAGTCAAAGTCAGGTACGTTTTTTCCTGTAAACATTTACTTTGGTTTGATTTTTTTTTTTTTGTACAGTCTTTGGTTTGATTTTGCGGAATATATGTATAAATTTACTGTTATTTTCAAGATAGATATTATACTTAATGCATCTATTATTCTCTTATGTGTTTATAGGTTGAAATGTCAAAGAAGCAAAAGGAACTGAGGAAGAAGGTAACCCTACGTCTTGAAGAACAGAACAGCCTCCATGGATACATATCAAGGTGTGCGCCCCTTCTCTCCTATTCCTCTGTGAACTTTTCCACCTAAATCAGTCTATTTTGAAAATTACATAAGTCTGGACTGTGGTCTGGACCGTGGTCTGAACCGTGGTTCAGACCGTAATTCAGACCGTCAGTTCAGACCGAACCGAACCAGACTATAGCGGTTTGGTTCGGTTTGAAAGTTTTTATGGTTCGGTTCGGTCTGAGATATCACCAGACCGATACCTAGCGGTTCGGCCTCTAATTTGTCCCAGACCGAACCGAACTGAACCGTTTACACCCCTAATACCCTCATATATATACCTCCAAAATACCCAAATTCATTCATTTTAAAAAAAACTCCCTCTCTCCCTCCCTCCCTCAACAAAGTGACTGACTACCACCACCACAAAACCCCACCACAAACAATGAAAAAGAAGCTCCCCACAGTCGGTGGCAAGTCCGGCGCCGGCGCCGCCTCCTCTACCGCCGCTACACAGGTAACCCCAAATTTATAACCCTAACTTTCAATTTCAATTCTTAACTTGACTTTTATGCTAAATTTCGATCCTATAATGCTTAATTGTAGTTTAAATTTGATCTTACATTGTTGTAGTTGTGTTTGATTGCTTTATTTGGGGTTTATTGTTCGAATTATGTACGAATTCGCCTTAAAAAGTCGAAACTGTCGTCGGCGTTGATTTCGTGTGGTTTTACACGAGTTGTTCTTGGGTTTCGTATGCCTTTACACGAGATGGTTCCATGTAACTCGTATAAACTTTACACGAGATGGTTCACAACATTTCGTGTATATGCATACGAAATGGTTCTCAACATTTCGTGTATAGGCACACGAAATGTAAACTGTTACTGAAAAAAAAAAATGTAGATTGATGATTTATTGTTGTAGATTGTTTGTAGCACTATTTGTTTGTTGAATTGTCCAAATTTACTGTTGTTAAATATTTCAACTAGAATTGTCGCTTATTTATTGTCTCTTAATTAAATTTTTTGTAGGGACGTGAACGTTCGAATGCGTATAATAGAAAGAGGAAGGCCGAGGAGGCAGCTTTGCGCACCAAAAAGAAGCATGACAAGGATGTCTTGCTTCATCAGCATGACAAGAATTCGCAAAATCATTCATGAGGAAATTCAATGAAGCAATATCAGTCGCTACTTGCGAAGAGTGGAACACCCGTTGGCAATGGTTTTGTGAACATTTCAGCCCTTATCCTGATTTATTGAGCTACATCCGCGATACATGGATTACTCCATACTCTCCAAATATTCTGTCCATGCACACGGATAAGTTACTACACTTCGGAACCCACACACGAATAGGTCTGAGAGTGAGCATATCAGGTTGAAGAAGGCCTTGGGAAGTACTTCTTCTACTTTTGACACAATCTTCAAAAAGGCTCATGAGATCATGGAAATCCAAATAACAAAAATCAAAGCTAGTATGGAGAAATCAAAGAGCAGAATTCCAAATGATATAAAGACCTGTAATTTGTATCGCGACATATTGGGGCGAGTGTCAAAGGTAGCCTTGGATATCATCAAAGAAGAGCAGACTCGTAGTGGGGATAATGTCATGGATCCCTCAGACTGTGGGTGTTACTTCAGGCGAACACATGGACTTCCATATAGTCACGAGATTGCATGCATACAAAACTCTGGGGGACGGATTGAGCTGTCCTCGATTCATGCTTTTTGGAAGAAGTTGGACATTGAACTAGACTACTGTCCAACTGAGCCTTCAATCAATAAAAATTCTTTTGAAGCTATGTGGAATGAACTACAGAACGCACCTGAACCAAAGAGAAAGTTTATTCCAAACGATAAATGAAGGGCTACATCCACAAACCATAGATGCTTCTAAGCCAGATCATATTTCAAAGGCAAATAAACCCCGGACCATCTGTTCCAGAATACTGTCAGATTGGGAGCATACTGACAAATATTTTTTAGTCCCCACTACACCACCCTCCACTAGCAGCAGGTCTAGATCTTCATTCATTGCATCAACCCAATCGACTTTGATATCGTGGGAGTCAAACTCTTTGAAGTCCACGCCCAATCCGAAATCAGCTTCAATCAGTACACCATCTAGCCCTACTACTCCTACGTCTCTTCCACCACTGGCTGCTTCAAGTCGTGGGAGAGGACGAGGTCGAGGACAAGGACGGGGTCGGGGTTGTGGAAAGGTAAATGGACAAATCAAAGTCAACAATCTACACACTTCTGGGTATACTTTTGTCGTTTATGCCTTTCATTGTCCCATTTATTGAAGGCATCACAGATGTGAGAGGTGATGGAAACTGTGGCTGTAGAGCCGTAGCAGCGCAAATATACGAAAATGAGGACATGTGGCATCAAGTGCACTCAGATTGTTGCATTGAGCTGCATAGACGCCACGAGCTTTATCAGAGAGTTATATCTTGGAGACCTGTAGACGAGCTCTACGATCGCATTGCTTGGTATACCTCCCCGGCTCCTGAATATTATTATATGAGACTCTCAGAGCTAGGGCACATCATTGCCACGAGGTATAATGCGGTGTTCGTCTCGTACACGCAAACCAGTGGCTTCACATGCCTTCCAGTGACTGTACCACAAGGAGTAGGACCACCCACAGACACACTTGTGTTGTGATATATGGAAAAACCATTTTATATTGGTATGATACTTTAATTCGTTATATTTAACTATCTTATTTAAATTCATTATATTTAACTATTTTATTACTTTTGCAGCTGCACATGTCAGATACTGATTACCCAATACCATCACCAGCGATATATTGGGAGAATGAACGTGAACCAAGCGCATGCAACCTGGTCATGCCATACAGAGCTCGGATAGACACATTCAATCGACTCTCAAATGCGGCGAACGCAGTAAGAATTGCAAGAAATAGGCCATAGTATGTATGTATCATGTATTGGTTTTTTGAATTATCCAGTTTGTATGAAATTTGTTTCTTTTGATGTTTTGATGTTTGGATGTTTGGATGTATGAATTATGCAGCAGCCTTGTTAAAAACTGTTTATTTCGTGTCAAATTAGGTGAAATGCATCGTGTTATTTCGTGTAAAAGTTGGTGAAATGCATGTGTTATGTTTCGTGTAAACTTGGGTGAAACTCAACAAATTATTTCGTGTAAAATCAAGTGAAACTAACAACTTCTACCTTTGCCATATTTCGTGTAAAAGCGTGCGAAATAAACCCATTATTTCGTCAACGTTTACACGAAATACGCGTATCCGGATAAGGGTATTTTAGGCATTCCTGTGCCTTGTACGCAATGGTGCTTTGCAAATAGAATTCGCCCTCCAAACTACACTTCCCTAATCCCCACTCCCCACTCAAAGTCAAACCCTAAAGTACACCCACTCTCCCCTTCTCTTTCTACAAATCACCCCTCCATATCCCTCCTTGCTATTCAGCACCCTTCCACGTCCTCCTCCCCCCCCCTCCACGTCCTCCTCCCGTTTTATATTTGTCTTCTTTGGTTTTGGTACCCCACATAGGTTATTCCACTTTACCACTAAGTTCACACAGGCTTGCAATGTAGAGTCTGAATTTTCATTTCAACAAGTTCGTACCCTATGCTCATAATTCGGAGTTAAGCACCTATTTAGTCCCTAACCTATTAACTTTTCACGTTTTCGTTCTCAACCTATTTTTTTTCACCTTTTCGTCCTCAATGTATGTATTCATGGGTTCATTTCGTCCTTCCGTCACATTTCCTGTTAAATCTCAGTTAAATCCAGTGACATGGCAAGTGATGTCCCTCTTTTGGCTTATATGGGATTGTATGTATGAAAAGTTGTTGATGTAGAACCATAAGGGATGAAAGTGTAATACTCCCTCTGGCCCTAAATGAGTGTCCATTTTCAAGAAATCTTTGTCCCAAAATGAGTGTCTTTTTTTAGCATAACTTTCTCCCTAAATATTTTTTTTTTCGAATTTTTTTCACCAGTTTCTTTATACGTGCAAAATTATGTTTGGAAAGGAGATTACAAGATTATATATGAATATTTGCTACCAAATTGTACAAAAAAGTTGAGATTTTCAGTGTCCTTTAAAATAAAATTTGGACACTCATTTAGGAACAGAGGTAATATTAAATAAATACTAAAAAGAAAATATATAAAAATTAGAAAATCTCAGAAAAAATAAGAATATATGTTATGTTAATAAATGTACTATCTTTTTATATTCATTGAAAATTAATTTTGAATTATTAAAAAACTGGTACGCAATTTAAAGAGATTTTTGAAACAGAAAAATTGCAATAATCTTTAAGTTTGTAACTATTAATAAATTCAATTATATTTTCACACGAATTATTATCATTTTTTTTTTTTTAAAAAAAAACCAAATTCCATCATACTTCCTCCGTTTCATGTGAATTGAGACTTATTTCCCTTTTCGTCCGTTTCACTTCAATTGAGACTGCCCAAAATGGCAAACTTTTTAATATTTTATATTCACCCAACCCCACTCATTTAACCCCACTAATTCTCTCTCTTCATTTTCCACCACTCATTTTATCCAACCAACACTACTATTACCCACTCATTATCTCTCTCCATTTTCCACCACACATTCACTATTTTTTCTTAATTATTGTGTCCATTTTTTTCTCTCAATTCACGTGAAACAGTGAAAAAGAGGGAGTATATGTGTTCGTCATTGACATTTTTATAACTTTTCGGTTATGGTATCGGAGAAGACATTCTCTGTTTTGAGCCTAATTTTTCAGATTTTAATCAATTTCGCTCCCATTTAGCATATTACAAGTTTAAAGCTATCAATTTTTAAATTAATTTGGTGATGAATTTGGTGATTTTGATTTTTTAATATGAGTTATTTTCGTCGTCGCTAATTCGCCTCCGATATTCCGCCAATTCACGCCTATCACAGTACGAACCACTAGCCCTGGTTCTCGCTCCGTTTATCACTCTCCCGTTTTCTTCAATCGATCATCGTTTATTTTTGAATGTTTTTGTTTTATTTGGCGTTAATTGGTGTTTGTTTACGAAATTATCACTAGGTTGGTGCCAGGCGTGACGAAGGACATAGATATGCAGAGAAACAGAAGGTTTCATAGTTTTTCATTCTCTGGTTTTAAGTTTGTCGTATTTCATTAATTACTCCATCCGTCCCAAAATGATTTTCCTGTTTGTCATTTCTCATTGTCCTGTAAAGTTCTTATCATTTCTAAAATTTGGGCTTAAAAGTGCATAAACAAAACATGGCTAGCGAATGGGCTTAAAAGTGCATAAACAAAACATGGCTAGCGAAAGAAGTGTTCATATCCTTAAAAAGTTTGAATAGTCAAACGCAAAGATCATTTTGGGACCGGAGGGAGTATTAATTAGAGTCGTTTACTTTTTTGGTGTGAAATTATAGTACTACTACTTATGTTTAAGTAGATTTGTCTATGGACTTTAAATGGATATAATTGATGAATGCCATTCGAGTAATACACGAGATATTAAAAATAGATACGAGTAAATAGCATTAGATTCTCATTAAGTCAAGTGTTCATCGTGGACTTACTTAATGCAATGCAGTGATATAATTTGGCTGAGGAGTTTGGTAGTGTAGTCTAGGCAACATTATGGAATTATGAGTTGTTATTATTCACAGTAACCAAAGCTTGTACGAGTATTTGACAGTAGAAAGTATGAGAGGTTTACTTATTCAGCCCTCTCCATTTAGGTTGTTTGAGCTTCCGTCCAGAAGTAAAATACAACAAGAGGTGTCCTTAGGACAGCATGCTAGTTAAAATACAGTCCGAGGTGCCCATAGTTAAGGAGTCGCTCATGTAGGAATACATGAGGAGTTTCCACAAGGAGCATTGGAGATGCTTGAGGTGAGATTCTGGTTTGGCTGTGACAAAAAACTTGTATACAGAAACATGTTGATGATTATAATTAATATCCCCTTCATGAAGAGTGATGGAGTCAAGGCATGTCATGATAGTGGAAAAGTTGAAAATTAGCCTTAATGAAGGGAATCACATTTTATGAGGTGGTAGATAGTCAATGTCCCCCCCCCCCCACATCTTGTAGAGTACTATATATAGACATACAAGATAAAAGGACAAATAAATTAACGATGAAGAAACTGTGAAACGGTCGAGAAAGAAAAACAAGAGAGAAGAGTTGGCAATATGGCAGAGAATAAGAGAAACCCAACTTGGGTTGTTGCGGTTATTGTATCAAGTATTTATAGTCTTAGGGTACATGACTCCTACTTAAGCTAATATACATAAAGATGATATATGGAAATAATAACTAGTACTAATCTAACTGTGTACAATGATTATCTTCCTAAATTATGTACTATACCAATAATAACCAAGAGTGCAGTCCAAGTCTTCCTAAGATATGACATATTGTTTACACCCCCCTCAAGAAAATCTGAGGTATGAAGATGCAGCTTGTCTGAAAATACCGATAGTTGCCTGTTGATGTTGAACAATAGCCTGAGATAGAGGTGATTATGCCAAGACACGTATTGCCATTATTTTGAGGGATATAGTATGTAGTAACAAGAAAATCTGAGGTATGAAGATGCAGCTTGTCTGAAAATACCGATAGTTGCCTGTTGATGTTGAACAATAGCCTGAGATAGAGGTGATTATGCCAAGACACGTATTGCCATTATTTTGAGGGATATAGTATGTAGTAACCATAGTCAAAGTCAAAAGATACTGGAGGTTTAGAATTTTGCCGGATGTCTATTTCCAGTTCCAAGACAATTAGACTTGCACTTATACAAATTTGTGAAATCAAAGTTGAGTATAAGAAGGAAGGCTCAACCAATGTGGTTGCAGAAGGATGAATGTGGGGGTTCACTTGAGGAGAGGTTGTTGACTCGAAGTGGGGGGCATTTTGTGGGCCTGTAGACAAGGCGCGACCTAATGTGGTTGCTTAAGCATCCTTGCAAGCCTGCTGATTTTGTGGGCCTGTAGACAAGGCGCGACCCAATGTCACACTTTTTAATAATGCAGTTTTGCTTGCTTGTGCCTTCATGAAATTACACTGAAATTATCTCTGCTACTAGGAATATGAATCTTTAATTTACTCTTGTTTGATCTGCTGTTAAACTGGCAATTGCATTATATTAGAGAGTTTGGTGATTATTTGGTTGGGCAGGCTGTTGATAAGTTGCATTCTTCTGGTAAATCTCAAATAGATGGTTGGAAGACTGAGTTGGCAAGGGCAGGATTAGGAGGTGGAGTCATACAGAAACCGAAAGATGAGAAACAAAAGGATTTGGCTTGGCAAGGCAAGGCAAATGCTCTGATACAGTGTATGTTTTTTTAGTTATTGCTTCTGGAAGTCTTCGCATGCTGCAAGTATAGATAATCATCAGTTTCTAGTTTTTCTTCCTTGATCCCTTAGATTTTTGCCTTTTTCTTGCAGTTACATTGAAGGGAGCTAGTGTGAAGGGCATTTCAATATACTGGTAATAAATGAGGCATGTTCGATGTTAGTAAGATGGCTCCTTTATATATTTTATTTTATGCTGTATTTTCCTGCAATTACTACATTGACTAGTTTGTGTTCTTTGTTCAGTACCTGTAAATTTCGTGTTCGATATTCTTTCGAACTTAAGCAGGACTTCATCATCCAAATTGTCAAAGAAGCAACCTTCTGCAATTGATACTCTCTACATCCCAGCAAAAGAGTACCATTCGACTAACACAAATTAAGAAAATGGTTAGAAAATCTATTAATGCTTTGAGTTTCCCCTCAAAACATATGAATTCAAACTAATAGGCATTATTTGGATTCAAACTAGCGGGTTGGGGGGGGGGGGGAGGGTCAGTTTAGTCAAGTTATTTTAAAAAGGGAAATGTTAGTCTTCAACGGGACAGTCAAAATGGAATTCACACCTCTTCTACTGGGACAAGGATGACCACCGGTTTTGGTGGCTTGTGGCTCGATAGGCAAGGGTGGACCTTAGAAAGTAACTTCTTCACCTTCAAGTTGGTTTGGCAGTGCTTTTGTTTTAACTTTTATCTTGTTTCAACCTTCAACCTTCAAGCTGCAATGCTTTTGTTTGACTAGGCTTCTTTACAAGCGACTTACTTTCTGTTACATGCGTTCTAACACGTGCCTAAGTCTTGATGACCAACTTAACTAGTATGGGGTAAAAGAAAGCATCATTGGGCATGTTATATACTCTGTATTTTGTTTTTCCTAGTTTAAGCGTCAGGGAGTTGGCGTTTTAGTGGTTACACCTAAAAAATCCGCAAGTATCGTTTCTAGTATTTTGCTGTAGTTTTTGGGTCGTAACTTTAACCTAACTCGATGGAATACATTGACCTAAATTAGGATCATAATTGATGTTGATACCTTGTTACAACCCATCAAAGAGGTGTAGTTATGTGCTATCATATTCTTTCTTATAGCATTTTAAGATTTATTTGTTCAAATTTGATGAGAGTCTCTTACATGCTATCAGTGAAATCTCTTTAACAGCTTAGATCACATTTCAGGTTCGCACACACCAACCCACTGCATCTGGATGTATTCCAGAATGTTGTGCGATTTGAGTTAGAAGTGGTTGCTATGACAGCTGCACCACTTGGAAGTAAAGAAAAGGTATTTGGTGGACAGTGGCAAAGCCAAAAATTTAGTGCAAGGGGGTCAAAATTATGATATAGTGTTATTTTTCTAAATCTAAGGGGGGTCAAAATTGCATAAGTTAATATTTTTAATAACTAAAATGTTATTTTCTAAATTTAAAGGGGGTAAGAGTGACAGCAACTACAAGGTGGCTTTGCCACTGCTGGTGGACATGTATGTAGTAACATGACTTCAGGAGGAACAGAGTATATTATTAGCAGTGATCATCACGTGATTGTATGAAAGCTAAAAGTGTATACATGTCCAGAGATGTGGTTTAATTTTCATGCTGCCTATTATTTCCTTGCTAAGGTGACTGGATGTCAAAGTTATTAAGAAATATACTAACGAAAGCACGATTCTGGTATGTGATTCTTATCTAGTCTACTGATCTCAGTCATTGTCTCGTACGGTGGATCCATTTTCTCAAACGTTTTGATTTCTTTTAAGTGAAAATCTCCAAAAAAAAAAAAAACGTTTTTAAACTCGTATTAGTGTAAAAGGTGTTTTCAAAATGTAGAGTGACATTTTTGTAAATAAGCAGAATGTTCTTACAATGCGCTGTGGGCTTGTTGTGAATAACTGGAACTTATAAAAACCCACCAGACACTTTTTGACACTGTAGGAGGCATTTTTCAATACTATAGGAAGCACTTTCTAACACTATGGTAGGTACTTGTTTCGGAACTTATAAAAACTCACCTGACCCTTTTTGACATTGTAAGAGGCATGTTTCAATACTACAACATGCACTCTTTAACACTAGGACGGGCAATTCTTAACACTACAACCGGCAATCCTTAACACTACCACTGAAAGTGTCTGTTTGAATGTTTTATAAGTGTTGTATTAAAACACACACTTTCGAATACTAGAACATGCATATATTAGAGCAGGCAATTACGGAAAACCTGTTTTTCCATCTCTTAGTGTAAAACAGGTTGTTCATAAGAACGACTCTTCTTTTAATGTCATGTTTTGAAGTCAAATTCATGAATTTGCAGATTGTTGGATCAGCACCTGGGTTTCTATATCTGAATTGCTCATACATATTATAAGAATTTAAGCTTGCAATTGATATTGAATATTGTTTTTAATAGGAACTTGGGGAATTGGCCTTCAGATATAGAATTTGTTTACACGTTGGCCTGTCTTGGGGGCTTTGTACTGCCTTTCGCTCTTAAACTTGCGTAAGAAAATAGCTGGACATATTGAGTTTCATTTGTTTCTCACTATCTCTTCGTTTTTTTGCCAGTGCAGACTACACAATACAGTTTGCTTTCAGCATTGTAATGATTAGATAGGACTGGCCCCAAAAGGCACATTAGAGCATTCAAACTGTAATCTTATGTTGCCATCACATATCTCAGATACACAAAAAGAACAAAAATCTTTTCTTTCACACTCCCCCCCCCCCCCTTTCAGAAAACTGTTATTTTTCTAAAACAATTTTTAATTGCTTGTTCTCTGTCTACTGCAGCAATTTACTGCACAGGACTTGTCCCTCTTTTTTGGTGATGTTTCTGTAGACTACCTGATTTTACTCTTATAATGTCACTCTTTCTGCAGGATAAGGGAGATTCCTGAGTTGTTAAATTAACAACTCAGTGATATATTTGTATCCATAGGCTGGCATTTAAATCCCTTGCAAAGACCCAACAGGTAAATTCTTAGATCATGCTCTATTTTGGTTTCGACTGTGATTGGCTGGTGGAATTGATGATCCAAAGCATCTAAACTAACAAATTAATATTTGATTGTGAACTCAACTGTTTGATTGTCTGCCTTTCTGGCTTTTATATGATGGTTCTCTACTCTTTACCTGCTTTCGCAGTGGCTGACGTTTAAATCGGGCTGTAAAGGTGATTGGCCCAAGTTCAGTTTGAGCTCATAGATTGATTTAACTAGAGTTTGTGATTTGGCCAAACGTAAAATCAAAAGTTTCAAGCATAATGAAATGTATGAGCCAGTTCCACTCGAATCTCTTTCAATGCAATTCTCACGTATCTTAACAGTTCTAATACCCCCCCCCCCCCCCCCGGTCCCGAAATGATAGTCCCATTTACCTTTTTTGTTTGTCCCAAAAAGAGTCTCATTTTCAAAATTGTTAGGTTAAAATGATTAAGCTTCAGAAATTGCCAACCTAGGAAGAAGTTGGAGAGCGGGGAGGATGAGACGAAGGAGAGGGGGTAATGGATTTATATGATTAAACATCATTAAGGGTAGCGATGGAATTAAGGAACATAAATAGGTTGTTAATTTTTTTTTAGCTGAGCTTGAAATTTCAGAACTAGACTCAGCTCAAATCAATTACTGCAGGACTACTAGATGCAAGAATGATGTTTTGAACTGTGTTTTTCTCCTTTATCGTTGTTACTCTGAATTTTGCAGTATCCACATTTGCGTGACCCTTCAGCATGTGCCAGTGATTGAGGAATTCCTGAAAGATGTCTAGGACCAAGTGCAAACTGTAAGTCATCCGTCCCAAAATGATAGTCCCATTTCCCTTTTTGTTTGTCCCAAAAAGTTACTCCCATTGTCAAAATTAAGGCTTCAATATCACTAAATTTGTAATTTTTTTTTATAATGTAACCTTAAAATATTTGAAAAGTCAAACAAGACTATCAATTTGAGACGGAGGGAGTATAGCAATTCACATTCTTCTCTCAATGAATCCTCAATTACCAACTCAAATTTTGTCCTTTTTAGATAAACCTCATAAGAGAATATGGTTAAAGACCATTCGCTTGCCAATAATTATAATGTCGCTACATTAGAGCATTTATCTTTACTATGCCAGCACAATGTTGAGTATTCATTGTTTTTGTATTCCTTAATTTGAGAAGCAATTTAGGTTTTTTTTTTTCATATTATTTTTAACATTGACACATATACTTTGAGTTGTTCTTTTTCACTTTATCAAAACACCGACATGTGTCGAGCAGTTTAAAGTTTTGAACTTAAAAAATAGAAGCATACATGCATACATTCAGGCGTCCGTACTATGGCATAGCACACTTGAAAATATAGTTTAATTTGACACATCCAGGAAAGTATACTATTTTTTTACTCGTAATTCTCAAGATACTGAAATTTCTACACAGGGCTTTTTGTCATTCAGTTGTCATGAAATTTTAATTATTTTAGATTTGCCATTCATGATTGCCTATTTACTCAGTTCAATTAAAATCCATTTTTTATGATGTTATTGTGGTTGTTGATTAGGTTAAAAGAAAATCCAGTCCCTAGAAATGGAGGGCTCTCCCCTATCAACGGTGCCGCAGGGAAGATACCTGACAGAGTTATCGTTAATGATCTTCTGACAGACTACATGGACAATGCATGTTAGGGGAGGAGTATTCTTGATTGGTTCTATTCATTCTCACCTGCTTTTGTTGTTTTAAACTTTTAATAATTCTTTGGTACAAAGCAAATGACGTTCCACTATTACATAGGTTACACGGCTGGTTTGCGTAAATGTGCATTTGGTCTTTGATGTCAACCTGATCTCGATTCCAGATTTCACGAACTCTAAAAGCTCAACCGCAAATCCTCAAGGAGTCAAGGTATATTTGTTACTAAAACATTCTTCGATTACCCCACAATAAGCGGATCTAGACCCCCCTTGAATTTTTCTTTACAGGAGGGTCAATATAGTAAATTCAAAAATTAAACCCATAAATCACCCAAATGAACCGGGTTTATTATTTGACTGAAAAAGAAATTAAACTGGTTCATTTGGGTGATTGGGTATGGGTGGAAAAGTGACTGATCAATCAATAGGAACACTCATTAAAAGTAGGGGTGGGTATCATCATTAACACAGTGGGTCATCCAAATAATATTGTTGGCCATCACCCTACGGACGGGCCTGTGCTCAGTTCAACTACATATTGTCGAACTAGACTATTATAAAATGTACTAAATCATTCTATTGTAATATGTAACTAGCTTTCTAATACGATACTCCGTCCCAAAATGATCTTCTCATTTGCTATTTTTTATTGTCCCAAAAAGTTCTTTCTATCTCTACAATCTAGGCTTAAATGTGCATAAACACAACACGGCCAGTGAAGGAAGTGTTCATATCCTTAAAAAGTTTGAATAGTCAAAATGAGAAGATAATTTTGGGACGGAGGGAGTACTATGGTAGCTTATCTTAGGGTTATTTTGAACATTTTCACCCATTTATATCTCGTCCGTTGGTTTTAGCATCATCAATCATAGTTCTAACGTGTCCTGTTTCCTGATTGTTATGTAGTCAGATTGACTAATGCCCCAAAATCCATCATTCCACTACCACCTCACCTCCTTGTTCAGTATTCAGAAATGCTCATTTAAACCCATAGTAAACGTTCATCCAAGACTGTCATTGTAGAGTAACTTTGTGAGATGATGGGGGCAGTTTATTGAAGGGTAAGGTGCAGTTTCCATATACTCCCTCCGTCCCATAACAAAATGAGTTGTGCACGAGAATTAAAGGATGAATAGTGATGGGTAGTCGTTGTGAGTGTAAAAAGGGAAGTAGGAGATAGAAAGTGGGGTATGATTGATGTTGTAAGTATAAAAGTAAAGTAAAAGAGATAATGAGTGAGAAGAATAATAAATATTCTTTGTCATTTTAGAAAAGTGTGACTTATTAATGGGACGCACAAAAAAGAAATATGTGCACGTAGTTATGGGAGTATGTGTATGTATATTGTTTAATCTATCTATTCACGCAACTGGCCTCAGCATTGGTGTGTCTGCCTGCAACATTGTACGACTTAGTTAATAATGAGCAGAAACTTATTGGGTAAATAGTGATTTCGTATATATTCTTTAGTATGTCCACATGATTCTACCTTATCCATTTGTGGTCCATGGTATTGGTCGGTCCTACTCCCTTCACCATCTTCATGTGACTATGTGAGTGAGAATAAGCTTTTTTTATTGGGGACTACTTTAAATAATTTGTATACTTTCCCCGCTCAATTAAACGGATAGATTTGTTTTGGTCAAACTCGAGATTCGTTTACACCCCCTATTAATCAACTACTCTATTTTACTTCTCATGTCTCCTAAAAAAACAAAATACCACCTACCTCTCTAAATGAATGTACGAAAGATTTTCAAATTTACTATTAATCAAGAGCTTTTTTTTTTTTCAATTTTTCTTTGACATTCATTCATTTTGGGAATACAGGGGCAAGGCTGCGTACATCCGACCCCCCTTACCCCACCATAGGTGGAAGCCTTTGCGGCACTGGGGTAATGTTGTTGTTGTTGATTCATTCATTTTGGGACAGTGGGAGTATCATCTATTTCTATAGTTTGATTTAATATCTATAGAATCGTCTATTTGTGGTGGCCGAGGAAGTCAAGATTTACTCCATGGTCCATTTATTCTCATCTTCAAATTGAGTTTAGAGGGTTTGGGAAAGGCCTTTTTTTTTATCGAATTGCGGGTTTCACAATTGTATGGTGTATTTGGAGCGGAAAAAACGCGATTTTTTTTTGAAGTTGCCGAAATATCTCTTATGAGAAAACGTTTTTAGCCTCCATTAAGCTTATGCTAATGGTGGATTATTGGTTGATGACATGAAGAAATACTGGGTTGCTGCTTTAGTTCAGTGTAGTAGACTTTATGTGTGTGGACTTTTTGTCCGTCCTTTTGTAATCTGCTCTTATACTTATTTTCCTATTGAAAAATAAAATAAAATAATATAAAATAAAATAAAAGATAGAATTCTGAAAAAAATTGACAGGTCAATTTCACGAAACATTTACTATGGGAGTGTTATATGGATACTTGATTTGATTGCATTTTGTTTCAGTTCATTGACTCCTTTTCTCACTGATGCAAACTCAAGTGTATTCGTTACACTTAGGATTTTGTGAGCAAAGTTTTGCTAGTTTTTTTCGGTGCCCACCAAAACATGTCTATACTTTTAAGTCTTTATTTGTTTCAAGTTGCAATGCATACTCTGTTTTTTCAGTGAGTCAAGCAAACGACTTTAAAACATATTTGTCCCATAGTCCCAGGTAAGGACCAAAGTTGGGGACTTCCGACTTCCCTAAGAGTTTGGTCTTAAATCCCCACTTAATTAAAGACCTTGACAATTGTGCTCAAGTATACTCCAACCGTCTGTAAGTATTGTGAGTGAGTAGGAGAGAAAATAAGTTAGTGGATAAGAGTTAGAAAAGTGAACATTTTGGTTAATTAGCAATAAGTATAAGACGCCTAAAATAGAAATAAAACGATAAGTATGGGACGGAGGGAGTAGCCATTAATTCATGTGCTTATTAGTTTAATTGATGCTTGAAAAAATAGTCAAAAGAAAACATGTAAAATGGGAATAAAATAAAGCAAGGCCAGCTTGGCCTATAACCTAAACAAATTCGTATGCTTATGAAAAGTTGTGAGGAATCAAATTTTTTATTTACTACTTTTCTCAGCTATAGAAATTGTATAATCTTTGTTTCAAAATATATATAAATGATGGCGAACTCCAAACCCAAAATATATTTGTATTGGTGATGTAATTATATGAATGGATGAGAATAATGTTTGGGTGTCGATCCAAATCCAAGTTTTATATCAGCAAATGAAAGAAAAGTTGCATAGTACCTAAAAGTTTTCCCACGCCATTAGCATATTTTTTTTTTTAAGAGATGTGAAAAAACAAATCCGTGCGCTTTAAATAACAAACGGACAATATTATACTGATGTAGAGCTGTGAAGATGATCGCGATTCCAACAAATAGTTAATTTTTGACATACAACTAGAGATCAATAAGGCACAATGTAGGTTGGGTAAAGGAACAAAATAGTGTCAACGGACATTTCTCATTACATCCCCTATATTCTAAAATCACTTGCATGATCGAATGAAATGTCGAAAAAAAAAAAGAGAGAGAATATGAATGGATGAAATGAACTCAATTGATTTAATTTGGAACCTTTACATTTATTTGAGGCCTTTTCATCTAATTTAGTTCACATTGTGGTAGATATGTTATACGCGTCAGAACTAGTTCATCAATGGCTGTAAATATTATTAATTGACGGTTATGATTGTGTAACATCTTAGCAAATGTCCGATGATAACTGTATATCCATTATACTAGTTGATAAGTTAGTGATTAAATGTGTTGACATAAAAATATTGAGCAAGTCTCTTGTAAAACGTGTTTTACACTAGGCTTAGTGTAAAACGTGTTTTATTAATAACGGCAAGTAGGGTTTAAGAGACGCGGTGGCATAAGTGTAAATATTTGAAACTTATGAAATCTCAGGAGGCATATTTTAAAACTGCAGGAGGCATATTATGAAACTGAAGGAGGCATATTTTTGAACTCCACATCAGGCACTTTGTAAAACTATAACAGGCATTTTTTTCAAAGAGGCACTTCTAAATTTTAAAGCAAGCATGTTTTAAAACTGGGGGAGGCATATTTTCATACTGCAGGAGGCACATTTTTAAACTAGAGCAAGCATTTGTTTTCTTTAAAAAAGACAATGTTAAAAGTTCAAAAAAATCTCAGGAGGCATGTTTTGAAACTGCAGGAGGCACATTTTTTAACTGGAGCAGACACTTATTTTTTCTCAAAAAAGACACTGTTAAAAGTTCAAAAAAAGTGTCTCTCTAGAGTTAAAACATGTCTGCTCTAAAAAAGTGCCTCCTATAGAGTTAAAATATGTCTGCTGTGAAGTATTGAAAAATGCCTCCTCTTGTTTTAAAATGTGCCTGCTGAGATTTCCATGAGTTCCACTTATTTACAAAATTGCCACCGCGTCTTTTAATCCCTCTTAAGCCGTTATTTGAAAAACACGTTTTACACATAGTTAGTGTAAAACACGTTTTTTACAAGATTTTGTGAAAAATATTACTAAAAAGTTAATCAAGACATATAAAGAAGGTTCGAACAAAGCTCAAAGTAAAAAACAATCAATTATAATTATAGAGAAGCTCAATTGATTGGATTCAAAAATTGAGAGGAGGGGAGAAAACATATTTAGTTGTCTCAGATTGTGGTTGTCCATCATTTAAGGAAATATTAAGTTCAATAGACACCACCCCTTCATCCTTCAATATGTTACTACCATAGTTCCATCCTCGATCAAAGCATTGGGTTGTGCCTTTTTTTTTTTTTTTTTTTTTTAAACAGCTGAACTATATCATTCATTTCAAGGCAATTGTCATCGTTTATAGGGTTATAAAACTAAGGGTTCTCCACAATTTCTCCCAAGTAAGAATCTAACTCAGGACCTCCCCTTCAAAGGAAGCCCTTACTCACCCACCCGATACCAGTCGGCCAGAAGACCATTGGTCATTGGGTTGTACCTAAATATTGTTAATTTTGGTATCTAACTTACCTTGAGAATTACTTTCAGGGAAAAGAAAAAAAAAAAAAAAACTTCCTTGAGCATTTGGTCACACAATATTGAAAATTAGAATCACTGCAACAAGTGGCCTAGATTTTACAGTCCATTTATTCCCAGCAACTCAATAGAGATTGTAAAAGTTTTCCGCTAGACTTTACATTTTGTTTGTTAACGTTAATGGCCAATACTTTAAAAATTCTCTAAACTTTACATTTTGTTCGTTAACACCCAATACTTAGATTACTGTGACAAATCTCAACCATCATAATAATAACACTATCTACTCACAATAATATCATTACTAATCAAAGCAATGAGGGACCGAAACTACTATCTTCATGATTAGCCAGGCGCAAGAAAGACACTTAGGCAAAAAAAAAAAAAAAAAAAAAAACCTCTAATGTCACTTTTGTTATGCCTAGAAACCTAGATTAGAAAACATTTGCACCTACTCACTAGGAGTATATGCTTAGCTAGTAAGCAAAAAAAATAAAAAACAATCCCAATTAACCAAGATATACTCCATATTTTAAAAAATCATTAATATCTTATTGATTAGATTGTAACTAGAAAGAGTTGGTTTTGGGGAAACTAGTTCCTCCGTCTCCGTAAGTTATAAAAAATCCACTATTTAACCCTAAATCCTAAACCCTAACCCCTACAAAAACAAAAACATACAAAAACAGGACTTTTTATAACTTATAGAAAAACTAGTTTTTCCCCAAAAATTCTCAACTAGAAAAACATTTTATGCATAAAGTCTCACCGGGAAAATGGCTTCCCGCCGGTCATAACAACCCCGGTCATCACCTGAAAAAAAGAAAAAAGAAAAAAAAAAGCACATGAAAGAAATCAAACAATGGCACAAATTCAAAGAACCATAGTATTTGCTTTATAGAAGTTCACCAATCAGGCAATTCAAAAATATTGATTTTCTCATTTTACACATTTGGACTCCAAAGACTCCATAAACGGGAGTTAAGCAAGCCTAACACGTCCGGCAGCACCTTTCTAGCTAGACCCTTGTGGTGAATCTCGGCAGCCGCCGCCACTACCACATTTGCCGCCGTAGCTGGCGGTGGCACCTCCTCAAACAAGCCTTCCGGCATCAGCTTCACTTCCACCACCGACCCTTTTCGGGTTTCCATAGACTCCTCACCCTTCACGGGCACAGCTGAGGACACGTCATGAACCGGCGAAACATGAACAAAATCTGGCAAACTAATTCCACTCCCCGGCGAACAATCACCACATTTTTCAGACAAACGACGACCACCCATTTTCTCTCTCTTCTTACCTTTCTTCTTCGACAGCTTCCCGGCGAGCGCGTGCTCCTCAAACGCCTCAATAGCTTGATGAATGAGCTCACGGTTGGGGGAGGAATCCCATTTGAACCAATACCAAGTGTAGCAGTCGAAGCAATCGCAATCGAACAACGGCGGCTTGTGGTTGCCGTTCCTTTGTTTGTCGATCGCCGGATTTGGAGACCGAATCGAGCGGGTAAGCATGTAAGCCAAGACATCGCGGTCTTGAAGGGAGAGGACGGAGATGAGAGCTAGTATTGCCGCCGGTAACATATTAAGGACGGAGAAGGAGTCGCCGGCGAGCGGAGGTGGAGGTGTTGGGTGAACTTTGCCTTTGTTTTTCACCTTCATGCTGGTCAGGGGAGGGAGGGGTAACTGAACTGGGTATGGAAAATATTTTGTGACAAATTTTGTTGTTCTTCTTCAGAGAGATTTTAGAAAGAGAAAGTGAGGAGAGAGAACGAAAGAATGGTAGGGTTTATATTTTCTTGGATTAAACTATCGAATTGCAGGGCATATTATTTAACGGCGTACGTCAAATAATTTGTAAATGTATCCCAAATTGTTAGTGATTCCTGTTAATTATTTAATGGAAACGTTAAATTATAAACAACCATTAGTTATTTGGGATGTATTTGCAAACATTTAAATAAGCAACATTAAAATTAAAAACATGAATGTTAAAATTATGTTACCTAAAAATTACGGATGGCAATTTAGTAATTTAAGCTATTATCTTGGTGGGCAAGAAATGGTGGGGATAAGTCACCACCGTACCTTAATTTTGAGGAGAACCTTTACTAATTCATTCACGCCTTTTAATTGGTGCGTGCTACCCACGTCCACTGTACAACAATCTTGGATTGCAAGTTGCAACAAAGAGAGAAAAGAAAGTGGTACAACTAGATTCAAAATGTTAAATTAAAAAAAAAAAAAAAAACAGTTTTGTCAAGATTATGTTTTACGTTAAAGGATGAAAACAAGTTTTATACTATAAAACGAGTGTAAAACGAATATTTATCGAGATTTTCACCTATTCAAATGGGCCTATGTTTTGTTTTTTAAGTTGTAATTACATTCTTTTCATTTGATAATACGGTCCAATACATTTAAAACTAAAACGTAACAAAGCAATGTCGGATTGGGCTCATTAAATAAAATCGTGTGAATTCGTCTTTTACGAATGTAGGTAATCTAAATGTTGAAGATTCTAAATCTGTATAGACGCATTTTTACATAAATAAATCTTCTCGACGATTTTAGGAGCGTACGTTTCACGCTCAAACTTTGCGTTTGTCAATTATGTTCTAATGTCAATCACGTGAATTAACCCAGATATGAATTCTTGTGAGCAAACTACCATCTCAAACTAACAACTATAATTACATCATATGTATATTATTATTGGTAAAAACTTCATTTAATTTAAGTGATTAGTTGAAGAAATCAATGGGTATGGTTAAACAAGAATACAAAAGTAGCATATAAACATTGATTAAGATGATGCTATGAGATGGTCATTGCCAGTCAAATAATATTATGAGATAAGTTTTTTAGAAAACTGGTTTCATTATAATAAGGAAATTGCCATCGTATTACTGAAACCAGGGATACAACTTGAAAGATAAAGGTTCTCCACTTTGCTTCTTATGGGAGTCGAACTTTACACACCCGAATACCGCTACCAAGAGGCCTTTGGTATGAGGAAAGTTAATTAATTGATTGATTTTTTCATATTTATATTTTAATTTTTTTCTTTCCAATAGTTTTTAAGGTAGTGTTACTGTCATCACTCATCATTGAAGTATAACTAAAGAAAACATTCTTCCTCTTAAATAATCTTTAGTAAGGTCTTGTCTATAGTACTCCCTCTGTCCCTAAATGAGTGTCCAAATTCCATTTTAAGGGACACTGAAAATCTCAACTTTTTGAACAATTTGGTAACAACGATTCATAGATAATCTTGTAATCTCATTTCCAAACCTTTAGTTTTGCACGTATAAAGAAACCGGTGAAATTTTTTTCGAAAAAAAAACGTTTAGAAAGAAAGTTATGTTAAAAAAAGACACTCATTAATGGACAAAAATTTCTTGAAAATGGACACTCATTTAGGGACAGAGGGAGTAAAATTCAACACTATATTAAAATTTTGCCCCCAACTTTTTAAATTAAAGTATTAATAATAATATTTAAAATAATTTTTCTCTTGTTTATAATTTTTTTTCTCCCCACAGATGAGATGGAGAGTATACTCTATATATAGACAAGTCGACGCAACATCATACACACATAATCAAATGCAACATCATACACACGTAAAAAGATTTTCGACCCCGAAAAAATACTCATTGAACAGTCTCTAGTCTCATTAGAGATCCAGATGATTACAACATTGGACATATAACTACCTTACGGGCCCACAGTCCGGCCACGTCACCATTTACAATACCAAACCATAAAATTTTCATAAAACTAATCAAATCCATTTATTAAAACATCGTCAAAGATGACATCTAAAATCCAACAAAACATTAAAGTCTTAAAATTCTCAAATAACTTAAATAATCAACTAAAGCGTCTAGACTAATAATAATCAAAACCAATCTAAAGTCTTTGAACATCTTCTAATTGCTCCAGAGACTGAAACTTTCATGTGAAGGTGAAGGGGAATTTCGAACCAAATAAGCTAGTTGAGTTTGTTAACAAGCGATTAGGGAAAAATGCGCAGATTGTAAAACTTTCTTGTGTTAAGAACGACGACGAGAAGAAAGATGAAAAGAAAGAAGTTGATGGTACGAAAAAGGACTTGATACCCTACCCAAACTATCCCTCTAATCTCGTATATGCACCTCATCTTTTCAGTGACGAGAATCCAAATGCTTGCTCAATTATGTAAAAATAGTGGAACTGAATTTTCTAAGTGTGTAGCAAATAACTATACTTTATAATTTAATATTATAATCATAACTTTATGAATGGAAGTCTAAATGACTTGTGTTGCAAGCCATATCCTTACAATTTCCCACTTGGGTTGCAAAACAAAGTCCTTCCTTTAATTTATGATCATAACATAAATGACAACCCTTATGTGAGCACTTTATTGTCATTTATAACAATCTCGTCCATTAGCCATACAAGTATAGGACTAAAGGGGCAGTCGTTGTAATTGATTCGCAACTAAACCCACAATAATCACGTATACAAATCCAACTAAATGACATAGATCAAAAGTATAGATGTGTAGCATGGAATCATAATGAATATATACATATTCTTCCAACTAGTCCAACTTAACCAAATGAGATCAAAACTTTAATTAATAGAACAATTAATGAAAGAACAACGCAAACTCCCACTATACTAAATGTTATCAAAAGTTGTTCCACCCATATGAGCAACATGCTCGTGAAACACTGAAGATGATAACTCTTTCATAAATGGATCCTCTAAATAGAGTTTGTTTCTATAAGTTGTATCCCTTTCGTTCATGTTGTACTCTTTTCTTTATAACAAGATAATTAATGTCTAAATCCATAAACTCTTGTTAGAGTACAGAACAGCTACCTGATAGTCATTTCTTAATTGGTCTCTCGACACTTGTTTTGACAAATCACAGTCCATTAAAACATATGTAGCCATATATTTAACTAATGTCGGAAAACCTAATGATCTCAAGATGATCCGACTTCAAAACTGTTGGGTATGCTTATCACTTAACCCTCCTACATTTGTTAGAATTGATTGATACCATCACCTATAAGTATTTTTATGGACTTTAGGACCTCATGTAAAGAAGTTTATAACTTCAAATTTTTAGCTAAGTCCTTTTTATAGTATAGGCTTAGATGATAGGACTTGAAGCTTTAAAGATAGAAGATTACCTAAGCAAGGATTCATTTAGCTACGCAGAATGTTCTCTGCGCAGGTCGCCACTGCGCATAGATATCTTGCGCAGCCCTTGACCCTGCTCAATTTTCAAGATCTTACTTCCTAAACTCTCAAGAGATCTCTTTGTGACCAAGCATGGTGCGCATGCTGCTCATGCGCTGAATCCATGCGCGCCGGCAATGCGCATGCCTTTGTGCGCGGACACAACCTTGGTCAAGTTCCTCATCTCCTGATCTCACATTCTAGAAAGCTTGGAAAACGCTTAGAAGATGCACGCTTATTAAAATGCTGAGGTGTGCACAAACGACAAAATAAGCACACTCAGCAAAAACCATTGGTGGAGACATGCTTCAAAGAAATATCTCAAGTGAAGACAGCTGTCAACCTTCTAGAAAAAGCATTTGAATTTGGTCTTCATGCTCAGTCTCCAACGGCTCTAAAATCACCTGCGCACCAATCATATTGTGCCAGGTCATCATCTTTGATCAGAGCCCCAACGGCTATAAAGGACAGCTGCGCGCCAATCACCTTGTGCCAGCTCATTGTCCTAGCTCAGAGCTCCAACGGCTATATTCAAGCTCTCAGCTATAAATAGCCTGCTCATCTTCATTTCCAAGCTGCCCCTTTGATCGGCCGCTGTTTGATCACCTTTGATCAAGCCCCTCTTGTTGGCCACTATGCTTCAGAGCTCGAGTTTCATGCTTCACTGAAAAACCATGAAGATCTGAAGACTGCTGCTTAGTATTTCCAGATTCGTTAGAACAGCCTTCAAGATCTTCAAACCTTCAAAACTCCTGCTCATATCACAAAGCCTATATCACCAGAATTCTTGGTGCTCTTCATCTTTCATATTCATAGAGCCCAGAATTTCTGTCACACACACACCTCTTGAAGCTTTGATCATTTTGATCTAACTTCTTGAGATACACCAGTTTAGTCTAGGATTTGTTCTTCATAGATAATAGATCTTGAGTTAGTATTGAGCTCTAATGTTGTAATTTGTAATACTCTCTCATATAATAAGATCTCCATTAGAAATCAAAGACTAACCATCTTGGTAGAGGATGTAGATCTTTCATCGATCGAACCTCTCCAAATAGCGTGTTCATTACTTATTGCATATTTCCTGCTTAACTTTTTATGAACTGCTTTGTTTGATCTTTCAGATTGCTACACTTTGATGTTGTAATTGTTATTGCTCATTTGCCTTAGAATCCCTTTTTGCGCCACTCTTTAGCCTCACACTTAGTGCGTGCGTTTTTATCTCTGCGCAGTATACCCTGCGCAGAGCTGCTTTAAATTTCCGCTGTGCATTTCACACTCTTACCGCGCGCTATACTTAGCCAAAATAAGAGTTGTGCGCATCTGCCATTGAATTGCAAAAGGGTTTGAAAAGAATTTTAAAACGCTATTCACCCCCCCCCCCCTCTAGCGATTTTCACACCCTTGTTGCCCTTTAGGGACCAACAAGTGGTATCAGAGCAAACACATTCATAAAACATGTTTCTGTTTTTCAAGCTTAACAGCTTGGGTGCCGATTCCATATGGCTTCAAAAATCTAGGGCAATGGCTAACTTTTCACATATTCCTGCGCCTGCTCAAATCTCATATCAAATTCAGAAAGTTCTCCAAACTTGGTGGATCCTTAAGCAAACCTCCTATTCTCTCTCATAGAGACTCAAAGAAAGATGACTTGGTTTACTGCAGAAAGCCAGGACATTACGCTTCAATGTCCTCCAAAATTTGAGTACAAGGAAAAGCAATCCTGCGCACAAAGCATCAAAGCAGTGCAGAATGGTTAATGAAGAGAACTGCGCAGAGAAGGAGCTAAGGACTCGGAGACTTGACACTGAAGACAACGATGCTGACTCTGAGGATAGACTGCTCTGCTTAGTGGCAAATGCTGATTATGATTCAAAAGTTGTTTCTGAAATGGAACCTGAGCATATGCCAAAGACAATCAAAGAAAGATCACTTCACTCTAGTGGAAACGGGATACCTTCACCAAGCAGACAGAATGACAAGCACCTATCTGCCAAACCTAACCTGTCAGAAGCTGCGTCATCACCAACTCCGCAGCCGCGCAAGGAATCTCTTAAAGTGCCTGCTGATCTTGAATGATAACTCTGCTGTAGAGCGCAAGCCAATGTTTCATCAAAGCAGAAAAGATCTACTTCACTGTGCTCTCTCAAGCTTAGTTGATATCGACAGTGGATTCTAGACACTACTGGAGATGTCAACACTCTTAAAGGTGCGCACGAAGGAAGAGATCACTCAGTAATATATGGTGATAACAACAAAGGACACATAATTGGATTTGGACTAATCATAAAAGATAGTCTCAAGCAACCTGCTCTCCATATCACAATTATGAGATAAAAGTCTGGAATGCCATATCACTTCAACGCACTGTTTCATCAAGAATGGCGTTTCTGGATTAACTTTGCTCACAAGGACTCGTAAGACCAATTTTTTATTGATCTTACCGCTATAATTTCTGTAACACCCATCGAATTTCTTGTTAAATATTTGACATATTTGTTAAATATTTGAACTTGCATATTATGTGTTAGTTTTAGTTGGGTTAAATTTTTAACTGCTTTAGAATATTAAGGTGGTTAAATGTCTAGTTTTGATTTTTGGGTCATTTGTGAAAATTTGACTTTAGGGGCCTTTTTGTTAAAAGTGAAACTTGAGGGGCCTAAGTGAAATTCTTTTAAAGTTTAAGTATATCATTTGGGTTTGCCTTCTTCTCTGAGGCAAAATTTCCCAAATCATTACGTACACTCCCTCTGTTCTAAAACCTAGGGTTAAAAGTTTACCCTCTTCTCGACTCCTCGAGTTTAATTATCCCTCCGTTCTTGATTCTGATCCCGGATTAATATTCGTGGCGTTGAATAGAGCGTTCCAGGCCGAACAGAAATAAGTTTGGGTCAACTTGAATTTTGACTAGGTAAGTTATTAGCTCCCCCTTGCTTGTAATAACATGCATAAATGTTATTCTCGATACTTGTGAATGTTAATTTCGTGTTTGGGACGATTTTTGTGGTACTTGTAATTGTGGGACAATGGGAGTATAACTTACTGGGTAAAAATGGTGAAAGAACTTGAAATATGTTGTTATGCACTTTGATGGGTTGTTAAAATTGTTAGTAAATGCTACTCCTACGCTTGGGACGGACAATTCTAAGCCTGGGAAAGAAAATTGAGTTTGCTGAAAAATGGACCAGGCGCCCGCCCGGTTATGGACCAGGCGTCCGCCCTTTTGGCCAGAAAGTTATGGGTTTTGGAAACTTTGGATGAGCGCCCGCCCGGTTCACCTCGAGCGCCCGCCCGGTCCCCTGTTCCAAATAAAGTGTTTTAAATCCAATTTGAATTGAAAGCTTATCCCTCCTAAGGCATATAGCCTTAGTATAAGATGTCCTTGCAAGTATAATTATACCTTTTGAGGGCATTAGAACTTAGTCTTGAACATTAATACTTATAGAACTCAAATGAGAACTTAAGTATAAGAGTAGTATCTCTTCTTTATGTCTTGAAGTGCTATGAACAAGCACTAATGTGTTATACTTGTTGTGAATCCAATGATTGTGCACCTTAGAGGCATTAGAACAAGGTCTTAGACTTGAACATCCTAAGAATAGGATTGGGATTTTGTAAGAGTAAATGTATAACTCTTATACTTGCTGGAATGTCCAAAGATTGGAATTATAACTTGAAGTATAAGACATTTAAAATCTTGTACATGACTTGAACATCCATAGAAATGGATTAAGACTTGAATATAAGATAATAAAATCTTGTACATGGCTTGACACCAATACATATGTATGGTAGTGAACTAGAAAGTGCTATAAGTAAGCACTAACGTGTATGAGACATGTTCTTGTTGTGTATGTGCAAACATTGCATACAATTGCTTGATACAAGGTGACTTTTTGATTACTTGAAGCATGTTCCTTGTTGAGCTAGTCCACTACTTTTGGATTAGTTCTTCTCCCGTAGTTCAAGTAAATATCTACTTGTACCTTCTTGTGTGAGTCCAGCTGGTTCTCCTTGCTTGTTCGAAAATATATAGGTTCACGCTTGTCGCGAGAGCTGGGGCTTAAGTGACAATCGGGTCCCTATGTATTTCCGCTTGACCCCTTACTACCGGCCATAGTAAGGGCATAGCTTCATTAGTTGGAGCAATAAGCCTGACTTAAGTGAATGCTAAACTCTTGTCTTGATCACCTCGTGAATACTCATGAGTCTTGATATTGGGAATGACACTGGTTACCGGGTCTTCTGATACATACTGAATAATGAGTTTCTTGTTATTGATCGTGATTGTCAAAGTAATACAAGCTACGACAACAATGGTATTCTTGGGAGGAATAAGGAAGGAAGCAATATCCTTATAACTTGCTTGATTAGCTTTATGTGCTACTTGATGAGTGGATCATCCTCTCATATACTTGTTACTTGATGATACTTGATATATGATTACTTGAGTATCTACTTGAATTGCATGATAACATGTCATGTAGTTGCATCTAATAGCTTACTGAGATTTATCTCACCCTTTATTTGTTCCCCCCCCAGGAAAGGAAGGATAGTGCGCAGTGAGGCTCGACATAGTTGGGAGCTTACTTCGCAGGTCGTGATTCTTTTGGGGGCTTGTGTCCTTTTATACTTGGTGAGGACGATGTATTGGGTTGTATAACTCTTTATTTTTGGGTAGACAGTCTTGTTCAGTTCTTGTTGTCACTAGACATCTTGTATAGTACTCTTGATGCCAGCTTATGTGCTAGGCATGTTTCCGCTGTGTATGTATTTAAGTTTGGTTTTAATTTTCTTGTCTAGAACTCGTGTTGTGAGCTAGTATAGCTCCTTACTCTAGAGTATATATATCATGTCAGTTTGTTAAACAAATGTCATTCAGTTTCTAGGTAAGTTTCTTGTTCCTCGTTAGGCACTCCCACCGGGTTCGAGGTTCTATTAGGGGATCCCGGGACCTGGGGGCGTGTCAATTTCTATTTACTAATCCTTGTTTTGTAGCAATGAACCTAAGTGAATGCAGCTAGCAATGGTATAAGCACCATGCCAGCTTAGTAAGCAGCCTGAGCAGTTTTTCTCCAGCAAAGATTGCTCCAATGTCAAAACGCTTACATCCGCTTCACCTCATATGTTTGGACCGCTCACTACCGCGAAGTTTTGGACCAACCTGTGGTATCTCTAATGATATCCTGGCTGCTCTCCTTCTAAATCTCCAAACATAGAAGACATCAATAGAGTTCGACACTTCAATCGAACAGAATTTATGAACAACAATGTCGCTCAATATTGTGAGAACCAACAAGAACCACCAAATGGTATTCTTCACAATTTCTCTGCTGCTGGAGTTCCGCAATAAAATGGCATTGTGGAAAGAATCGCTCGTTGATTGAGGATGGATAAACAATGATAGTAGAAGCAGTACTTCTAAATGTATTTCTGGGAAAAAGCTGTCATCGATGCATGTTTTACTCAGAATAAAGATCCCTCATCAACAAAGCCTACATCAATACTCCATACGATCTATGGAGAGAGAGAAAGCACCCAACATTACTTTCTTCAAGCTCTTTGGCTGCAAACACTATAGAGGTAATTTCGACGCCAAAGCAGATGAAGGTATTCTCGTTGGGTATGTCAAT
The DNA here is from genome assembly GCA_026119855.1 of Campanula takesimana. Taxonomy (NCBI): domain Eukaryota; kingdom Viridiplantae; phylum Streptophyta; class Magnoliopsida; order Asterales; family Campanulaceae; genus Campanula; species Campanula takesimana. Next base: position 24,171 of record JAOWBW010001359.1, on the reverse strand, counting down.
CATTCTATAAGCTTTTCATGATCTTAATAAGATAAATCTCTAGTTATTTTAGTATCTGTACATGCTACTTTTTGATAAGCATTCTCTCCTTGAGCCACATTTGGCTCCCAATGATTCTGATGACTCTGCTGAGCTTTTTAGACAGGTGCGCAGTAATTCTATTCCTGCGCAGAATATAGAACAAGCAAAATCAGAATCAAGTCCATCTCATGCGCATACTATAAATGCTGCGCCTGAAGTTGCAACTCCTGATGCGCAAACACCTCCTCCTGCGCATGATGTTTCTCCACTTCAACAAGTCACCTTTGATGATCGTGATGCTGAAGTAAATGAAATAACCATTGATCTTCGTATTCCTATCATCTCAATGTAGGGGTTCGCACATCGAGAGCATCAAACTTTGCCGTGTAGCATTCGCTTATCTCTCATATCGGATCAAAGAAGATTGATAGAGTGCCTCATATTTTAAGATGGATCGATGCTATGTAAGAAGTGCAGGAAAAGCTCATCCAATATTTAGCGCTTCAATGGGTGTTCGGAAACAAGATGGATAAGAATGGAAGCATCACAGAATCAAAGCAAAGAAAGCTTTGTATGGTCTTAAGCAAGCTCCAAGAGCATGGTACGATACGCTATCAAAATTCCTACTAGAGAAAGGTTTCAAGCGCGGTTAAATCGATACAACTCTTTTTATTGCTAAGTATAATGATCACTCTTTACATGTTCAAATTTATGTCAATGATATTATATTTGGTTCTACTAATGAGTCACTTTGTAAGCGCTTTGAAAAGCAATTGAAAAACAAGTCTGAGACGAGCATGATGGGAGAAATCACCTTTTTCCTCGGGCTTAAAATCAATTATTTGAATGATGGCATCTTCATCATATCAAGCCAAGTACACAAGGGACTTAATCAAGAAGTTTGGACTTGAGTGCTAAAGTATACGACACTCCAATGGCCACAAGCAACAAATTTAACAGACTTAAAAGGTAAAGTTGATCAGACTATATCAAGGTATGATTAACTCTCCTTTATCTTTTGCTAGCTGGCCAAGATATTATGTTGATTGGATCTGTGCGCACTATCATGCTAATTCTTCTGAAGCGCACATAACTGCTGTAAAATGTATTAGATATATTTTTAGCTCTGTTAACCTTGGACTTTGGTACACCAAAGATTCGAACTTTAAACTTGTAGGTTATTCAGATGCGGACTACGCAGCGTGCACAATTGACAGGAAGAGCACAAGTGGAACCTGTCATTTCATTGGAAATCGACTTGTAGCATGGGCAAGCAAGAGACAAGCTGCTGTGTCCATCTCCACTACTGAAGCAGAATATATTGCTGCTGAAAGCTGCTGCTGCCAAATCTTATGGATGAAGCAACAACCTGTGGACTATGGAATTCATGAAGAGAATTATCCAATTCTCTGCGATAATATGTCCACCATAGCAGTTTTTCAAGCCTGCCAAGCACTATTACCAAGCTCATCAACATCTAATATCATCAAGAATTAATAAGTGATCTCTTGAAAGGAGAAATGGGTATGCTTAACCTTAGCTAACTTGTCCATATGATTTATTGATACTAATGTATTTGCTTGATAAGTGTGCAAAATAGGTTAAGTTTCATGCGCCCTGCGCAACACCTGCGCAAACATATGTCTGTGCGCATGAAACAACAGTTCTGAGATTTATATAAACTCTGCGCTATCAATGCGCTGCGCATGACTATCCATGCGCAAATCATCGTGGATCACAGGTAAGTGTTCTATTCATTAAATTTTGCATATAGGTCCTTGACTTAAAAGTCAACGCTGAGTCACAAGGGTACTTGTGTAATTCATATTTTCCTGCGCTTTTATTTTTGAATTTTCTTGGGAAATTACCTTTTTACCCTTGCGCATGTCCCATTGTCATTTAATGCAAACTGCAATTAATGACAGCGCGTCTCACGAATGTCTGCTCACCATTTAATGTGAAAGGTGATGCTACAGCCGTCAGCCTCTTTTTGCTGACACACGCGCGCGCAAAGACTGCGCACGCGCGTTCCCTATTCGGCCACATCACCCTGCTAACGTGCGCCTGTCCTTTCACTGACTCACCATTTATGAGGAAGTCGACTTGACAGTGACCGGCTTAGGACTTCACACGCACACCCGCGCATAGGCCTGCGCACGCGCGTTCCTTTTTGTGACACGTGGTATCGCTATCCTGCGCCACTGCACATTTTCTCAAACTTTTATTAGCTATCGTGCGCCTAACATCTCCTTCCCTACCTAAACCGTTTCTCTCTCTACTTCTCTCTTCCCTCTAAATTTTCTCTCACTCTCTTTCTAACCTCTGTTCTAAACCCTCATTTCTCACCTCCTGTTCTTTTCTTCAACCTCAACCTTCCTTCTTTCTAAACCATTTCAATGGCGCCTAAGAAAACCAAAACTCAACCAGAAATCATCATCTCCGACTCTTCTTCGCACTCCAATCCTGGGAACTCTCACGAAGAAGAAGTAGAACGACAATCAAGGCATCCCACCGTCAAAGACATGGTATGTTTCACTATAACTCCTTATTTTTTTTCGCCATTGTTGTTCTTGGAGGTCTCAAGACTCCCTTTTTTGATTTCTCCCTTATTTGTTGATCATTCTTTGAAATCGATCGTTGTGTTGTGTTCGTATTTGCTTGATCTATTCTTTCATGTAGTTTATTTCATGATCAATGGTCGTTACATATGTTTTTCGTCAATTTCTGTGCTTCGTAACTTCCTTGGCAGACGAACCGTTTTTATGAATTTCTGGGTTTGTTTTAATGTCGTTGACCATACTTTTTACATGGTTGACTTCGTCCTGTTCACGCCGTCATTTCGATGTACTTTTTGTTGAATTTTGTCAACTTTTGTTTTTCTGTGTTCTTGGGTGTTCTTCATGTTCTTAAATATTCCTTTTTTTTATATATATATATATATTTTTTTAGTCTATTATTCACCCCCCCCCCATCTTTGTGCTCTGCGCATAGTTTCCTGCGCATGGCTTTCTCAGCATATAGTTGTATCTATTTCTCTGCGCACACTTCTTTACTAGTATTTATTTTCTGTGCGCACGATCCCTCTGCGTATGCATTCTCATTTAATGCGCACCCTCTTCCTATTCTCTGCGCATAATTTTTTTTTTCATGGAACTTGTGCCAAGGTATATCTGCATTACTTGCATATGCGCACAGCTCCATAAGCAATAGGTTGTCTAATTCTATCTATTGTTTTACGCAGGGACACGTTTACTTCATTCTGGGTTGGGAACTTATTCAGGCAGATCTCTCTTTAGATGCGATTGGTCGTCATCTGCTTCATCTTCTCAGCTCCTCCGGCATTCTTCCTTTATTCACTCTTGAGCAATCCTTCATAGTGCCTGCGCTGTTAGATGAATTCTTCAAGACAGCAAGAGTTGTTCCTGCACAACTTGAAGGCAAGACAACAGAAATGATCATGGCCACCGTTCAGCGCAGTGATATAATGGTTCACCCCAATCACATTCGCAGCCTCCTAAACTTAAATGTTGATAGTTCTTCAGTCAGCTATGATGAGGCTCATCAAAATGCGCTTGCACAGAAGCTCATTGGCATTCCTTCCCTCAACAAAAAGTGGCCAATGTATAACAGAAAGGAATTTGGTGAGGTGATGTATCAACTGTGCACCCTAATTGGAGATTCCCTCAACTGCAAGAATGGAAATAATGGACATTTCATCTCAAAGCAGTGGGAATACTGCGCAGCCATCTTCAACGAAGATCAACTAGACTGGCCGCAGATAATCTTCAATGAGATTGTGAAGGGAATGACCAGCTATGAGAAGAAGCTGAACGCAGGGAAGACCAAATATCGAACTCACTGCAGACTGCTAACCAAACTCTTATTGACTTATGGTGAACTGGCCACCTATGTTGAAGAAAAGTCAATCAAGAAGCAGTCTTGCGATGCAAAGTACTATTCCAGAGTACACCTCCAGAATTTGCGCAGTGAGATAGGTAACGCCGATTACTATGAAATCTGGCTGTCTGATGCCGCTCCCAACAAGGAACCCTGGATAGGCCCAATTCCTGTGGCCAAGTCCAAAAAGAGTGCAGGAAGATCTTCAACTGATGCTGCGCAAGAGACCGCAGAAGAATCGTATAATCGCAATGGGAAGGGCATTGCTCCGCCCAGTAGCAAAAAGCTCAAAGATATTCCTTTGGTTCAATCCACCAAAGGGATTTCTTTCAAAGAGGCAGATCCTACCAGCAATCCAGCGCCTGCTCCCTCAAAGCCAACACAATGAAGCGCAAGGCTGCTTTTCGTGGTGATTCAGATGATGATGCTGTTGAGGGGGAGAAAATGCACAAAGCCTCTCAAGAAGCCATCCCCAGTGCTGATATCGCACATATCTCTTCTCGTCTCAAGCAGAAGGTGCGCAGCAGCGCTAAAGGATTGAAGAAGCGCCGCACTAGTTCCACAGCCACTGACAGCAGTGATTCTTCTCCAGTTCAACCTCCATCTTCAGCCCCTGAGACTCCTCCTTCCTCTTCAGCTGAGCTGCGCCAGATCGTGCAAAGCTTGCATTCTGTTCAAGCGAATCAAGTCGCTACGCAGCTGCAGCTAAATCAACTCCTTACTGCTCAAACTGCTTTATTGTATCGTCTTGATATGCAGCGTTTGGAGATTGATACCATTAAGGGGGAGAAAGCTGCCAAGGAAGAAGCAAAGGCAAGGGAGGCAAAGGGATGCACGGAGAGTGCTAAAGCAAAGGCAAGTCCATCTGAGCCTGCGCGAGAAAAAGTTCCTATCACTTTGGATCATCTTATCCTGGACTCCCTGAGAACCATCAGCACCCGGCTCGAAAATGTCAGCGCACAACTCAAAAATGTGTGCACCTTTGGAGCGCTTGATGGTGGACTCAGGGACATTCTGAAAAAGCTCAAGAAAACCCTTGCAGATGGGTTACATAGAGGATTTGATGATCTTTAAGCTCAGATGGAGGCTCAGATAGAGAAGATTAAACAAGGAGGCTCTACGCATAATATTGAAGAAGTGCGTCGATGCATTGCTAAGTCCATGACAGATTTTTCTTCTGCGTTCAACGACAAATTGGACTACGCAATGCTAGATATTCAAGCAAGCGTCGACACTCAGCGCCTCCATACCGACTCAAGATTAGAAGCTACGTAAACTGCCATCCTGACGGACAGCAGAGCAAAATTCAGAGAGCTAGTGGATGACAATGCTGACATGCGCAGAGGAATGAACACTTATGTTGGTAAAGCTGTGGAGTTCCAGGACAAATTTCAAAATTTAAAGGTGGAACTCATGAACAAGTTCAACGGGCTTCAGAATGAGATGCGCGAAGCCCTGCAACGGATCAGCATAGATTAGATTTCCTTTGTAAGCATTTTTGCTAGTTTTTCTTTTAAAGACTTTTTGATTCTCGTTGCGCAGTATGTTTTATGCGCTTCATTTCGTGCGCTTTTGTTTTTGTGCGCACCTCTTTTGTTTTTCATCTTTAAAACTTGTACTCTGTAACAGTCAATCCTTCAAAGTTTTAATGAGAAGAATGCATCATAAAGCTTTCACAAAACCTTGTTCAATTCAAACCATTCATTTGTGGAACATTGAATGCATTACTACTTAAACTCATGCGCATAATCTTTACTGCTCATGTTTCTACGCATGATGTTTAAACATTCAGTTTAAACGCATACTTAAAACTTCATCTCACATTATTTGTATGCTCTGAATGATATTTCTATCTTTTCTATCTTGTAAGTTTTTAATCTTTTGGATAGATTAGAAATCTATAGCACTGGCTAGTGTGTGCATTGACTTGAGGCATGATTTACCATTCACATTTTTATGGACATTTTATTATCAAGTACAATGAATTGCCTTTGCTATAGTAGGTAATGGCATCAATCATTTAGGGGGAGATTGTTGGGTATGCTTATCACTTAACCCTCCTACATTTGTTAGAATTGATTGATACCATCACCTATAAGTATTTTTATGGACTTTAGGACCTCATGTAAAGAAGTTTATAACTTCAATTTTTAGCTAAGTCCTTTTTATAGTATAGGCTTAGATAATAGGACTTGAAGCTTTAAAGATCGAAGATTACCTAAGCAAGGATTCATTTAGTTACGCAGAATGTTCTCTGCGCAGGTCGCCACTGCGCATAGATATCTTGTGCAGCCCTTGAACCTGCTCAATTTTCAAGATCTTACTTCCTAAACTCTCAAGAGATCTCTTTGTGACTAAGCATGGTGCGCATGCTGCTCATGCGCTGAATCCATGCGCGCCGGCAATGCGCATGCCTTTGTGCGCGGACACAACCTTGGTCAAGTTCCTCATCTCCTGATCTCACATTCTAGAAAGCTTGGAAAACGCTTAGAAGATGCACGCTTATTAAAATGCTGAGGTGTGCACAAACGACAAAATAAGCACACTCAGCAAAAACCATTGGTGGAGACACGCTTCAAAGAAATATCTCAAGTAAAGACAGCTGTCAACCTTCTAGAAGAAGCATTTGAATTTGGTCTTCATGCTCAGTCTCCAACGGCTCTAAAATCACATGCGCACCAATCATATTGTGCCAGGTCATCATCTTTGATCTGAGCCCCAACGGCTATAAAGGACAGCTGCGCGCCAATCACCTTGTGCCAGCTCATTGTCCTAGCTCAGAGCTCCAACGGCTATATTCAAGCTCTCAGCTATAAATAGCCTGCTCATCTTCATTTCCAAGATGCCCCTTTGATCGGCCGCTGTTTGATCACCTTTGATCAAGCCCCTCTTGTTGGCCACTATGCTTCAGAGCTCGAGTTTCATGCTTCACTGAAAAACCATGAAGATCTGAAGACTGCTGCTTAGTATTTCCAGATTCGTTAGAACAGCCTTCAAGATCTTCAAACCTTCAAAACTCCTGCTCATATCACAAAGCCTATATCACCAGAATTCTTGGTGCTCTTCATCTTTCATATTCATAGAGCCCAGAATTTCTGTCACACACACACCTCTTGAACCTTTGATCATTTTGATCTAACTTCTTGAGATACACCGGTTTAGTCTAGGATTTGTTCTTCATAGATAATAGATCTTGAGTTAGTATTGAGCTCTAATGTTGTAATTTGTAATACTCTCTCATATAATAAGATCTCCATTAGAAATCCAAGACTAACCATCTTGGTAGAGGATGTAGATCTTTCATCGATCGAACCTCTCCAAATAGCGTGCTCATTACTTATAGCATATTTCCTGCTTAACTTTTTATGAACTGCTTTGTTTGATCTTTCAGATTGCTACACTTTGATGTTGTAATTGTTATTGCTCATTTGCCTTAGAATCCCTTTTTGCGCCACTCTTTAGCCTCATACTTAGCGCGTGCGTTTTTATCTCTGCGCAGTATACCCTGCGCAGAGCTGCTTTAAATTTCCGCTGTGCATTTCACACTCTTACCGCGCGCTATACTTAGCCAAAATAAGAGTTGTGCGCATCTGCCATTGAATTACAAAAGGGTTTGAAAAGAATTTTAAAAAGTTATTCACCCCCCCTCTAGCGATTTTCACACCTTTGTTGCCCTTTAGGGACCAACAAAAACATAGGCATGTAGTTCTTTAGTGTTTTGTAAATACTTCTATCATTCTTTTGGCTGCTACTTAATGTTCTTTCCGGATTGCTTTGGTATTGACAAAGCATCCCAACGTTAAATGTAAGATTTACGTATACATTAAGCTTCCTACTGCTGATGCAAAGAGGGAATTTTCCATATACTTGGATTCAAAATTTTCCTTTAGGACACTGTTTGAGACTAAGAATGTCTCCTTTAGGGGTGTCATGTGGTTTACAGTTTTGCATGCTAAACCTTTTGTAATACCTTTCCATATGGCCTTTTGTGATAATCCTAAAACATATCGTGAGCGATCACGGTGAATTTGGATTCTTAATACAAAGATGCCTTACCAAGATGTTGAAATTTCCTAGTTTCCTTAATAAGGTTCATATCATTACTAGCAAGCAAAATATCATCCACATATAAGACCAAAATTATAATTTTACTCCCACTGAACTTATGGTATACTTAATATTTACCAAGATTCATTTCAAAACAAATGAAAAAATAACTTGGTTAAATTCTAAATACCATTAATGAGAAGTTTTACTTAAGTTCATAAATGAATTTCTCCATATAGATAGTTTCCTTAATGTCTCCATTAAGAAAGGTTTTCTCTAATATCCATTTAATGAAGCTTAAGATCAAAGGTGCTACTAGTGCCATAATGATCCTAAGGAGCTTTTAGAAGATACCGGAAAAGTGTTTCTTTCTTTATAATCAATACCTTTCTTATGAGTTAAAATCTTTAGCAACTGGATGGGCTTTATATCTTTCAACATTACTTTGTGAATCCTTTTAGGTCTTAGAGACCCATTTATAGGTTTCACATCCTTATGTAATGAAATAAGATCCCAAACGTTGTTATCTTTCAAAAGATTGTAACTCTTTATTAATGGCATTAATCTTCTTATGAGAATTAGGACTATTGATGGTTTTATGGAAGATAAATAGATTATCTCCCACTATACCTAAGTGTCCTTTATTCTCGACAAGATACACTTAATGAATATCCGGAATTGCATTCCTTCTTACTCTATTTGATCTCTATAAGGGCACCGGTTCTTACTAATTTTTGAGGTTGTTGAATTTCCTTATAGGGAAATCATATTTATTTTGAATTTGCTTCTTGAATGTCAAGTTCAAAACTTGATATCCAATTGGAACTATGGGAAGTGGTATATAAATGGATTCCATACAAATGAATTCCTCTTCCTTTTCAAATTCAAAATATTACTCCAAATTCTCCCACTAAATTCAACATCCTTAAAAGAACTTAGCAATTCTCGTTTTTCAAAACGTTCTAACTTTCGGGTTGTAAAATTTATATATCCCCTAGTTCTCTCGGCTTACCCCATGAATAACTACTAATAATCTTATGTCTAACTTGCCCTTAGTAGACTTATAAAGTCTATCCTTATGCTAGACAACCCCATAAATGAATATGATTTAAGGACGAATAAGGAACGCGTCCTTAAATCATTAAGGGTTTATATTAGTAGCCTTAGAGGGAGCTTTAATGAGAATAAATGTTGCGGTTTTAACGTATCGCCCATAATGAGTGAGGTAAGAGAAGTATAAAACATACTTATTACCATATCCTTAAGGATCTCAATATGTCTCTATTACAATATTCATGCTAGGCGTACCCGGCTCAATGTAGAGAGAGATAATCCCACACTCTTTCAAAATAGCGAGTAAAAAGGACCTAGACGTTGTTCCTTTTAACAATCATTCCAAAGATGTATACACCATCATGAATGACCCTAATGTTCTTAATAGTCTTCAAAGTTGATTTCCAACTTTGTCTTTATAAGACTTTTACAACGTCCAAACTCAATATTTTATGAAGCAAATAAATGTATTCAAACTAAGAGTTAGTCATTTTGAACATGATAACTATTGTTGACCTTTTCCATGAAGGAATAATTAATGGCCTACAAATATCCGAATGCATTAATTCATTGAGACACTTGATGCTCTCGAGAATACTATAATGTTTGTAAATTTACTTTAAGGCATTTAATGCAAAAGTATTTTCCAAATTATCAAGTTTGTTTAAGATTTTCCTTTAACATAGGCTTATCAATTTTCCTCTTGGAAATATGACCCAAATGCCTATGCTTTAATAAAATATAAACTTTACTCAATAACTTTTGCTTTTTAGTTTTGGTTTCATTATTTAAGGGACACATTTATTGGTTGAATAATGTCAAGTAAATAAAGAATACTTGACAAAGTACTAGTACCAACAACTTTGGAATTTAAAAAATAAAGATCACAAAATGAACAAAATAACCTTCTTTATTCAATATTGTGATATATATATATATATATATATATTAAATTTCGTTCAAATGACGGTACAACAAATGTATTATTTATACAAACAATACTTAGTACTTAACAATAACTGAAAAAGAGTCCTTATGCCTAAAACTTTAACCGGATTCCCAGCTCCCATATAGATGAATCTCTCATCTTTACTGGTTCTTCGGTAACTCAGGCAATCCTACACAAACATACTTATGTGAGTTGTTATACAAAAATCAACCACCATGTATATGTAGGGATTGAAACCAAATTTAGCCTTAATACAATACAAACAAGACCAAATGACATACCTTTCTTAGCACGCCAAACGTGATACTTAGGGCAGTCGAACTTCATGTGTGTAAGGTCCTTGCAAAAGAAGCATTTATTTTCTTTATGATCATTGGATGATCCCTTACGCTTCTTTTTACTTGCAACCGCAATGTCCTTCCCTCTTCTCTTTGTCCCGTGAGAAGAGGTAGATGCCAAACATCCCTCAATCATATCAAGGTATGTTTTAGCATCAATGTCCTTGGAGACACCGTCCAAAATGGTCTCCGGAACAACTATATTCATGATCATTAGGCTCACGCGGTTGGAGCGTTCCCACTTCTCATTATTTAAGCAATCTTCTTGAGTGCTTATATCAGAAAGAGGAAGAGGAAACGGTTCCCTTAATGCGTGATCTATGTCCATATAGCCTAAGATCATTATCAATTTATTTTTCCAAGTTTTAAAATTAGTCCCGTTAAGCATCGGTAAAGTACTCATAGCAGTAAGCAATAAGTAAATCTGTTGGGTTTTTGAGAACAAAAAAGAGTGAAAACAAAAAAAACATGAATAAGAAACTACAAAATGAAAAATGATTAATTATATCAACGAAATCCATCAATAAGACAATCAACATGACATCAAAACTAATCTTTGGATTGCGAGTTGACTCATAAATGATTGCCTTAGGTAACAAGCAATTTGAACTTATATTTTAATAAATACTTAATCTTCCTTTGGGCCGACATAAGTACCTAAGAAAATATCCTAATGTTCATTTTATTTGTTACCACATGAATGCCTAAGTTTAGTCAAATGTCAAGATCTTCTTTGGAAAATTCAAGTCATCCACATATTAACTTAAACATCCAACACTTTACAATTTAAGGGTTTAAATAACGTAAATCACTTAGGCGACAATATTATTTAAACAATGAATAAAATTGTCAACGCATATAATTAATCAGCAAATTTTAAGGTTTGAAATAATTTATGGTTTTATTCCAAAAGGGAAAACAAATAGTGCAAAACTTTTAAAAAAATTCAAAATCTGTGAATAGTGTCTGCTCGGCCGAGCATATAAAGTGCTCGGCCGAGCACTAAAGACAGAATGGTTTTGGCTTTATTAGGCAAGAAGTGCTCGGCCAAGGCTTATATGGTGCTCGGCCGAGCACCACTTTCAGAAACATATGCCTTTACAACATGCATAGCACCGATTCATGTGCTCGGCCGAGTCATATGAACTGCTCGGCCGAGCACTCCAAATTTCTGCACTTTCTGAATTTTGTTTAATAATTTCCCAAAACATGAAATGACAAGTAGATCCACATGGTATGTTCTTGACAACATAGACCATGATATATAGGGATAATCTTGTCCTTTTAAAATGGAATTAAGTATGTAGATCCACACAATTATGCATAACACATAATTATGTTATTAGGGATAGTCAAACTTGAATCTTTTATTTATGCAACAAAACCTTTCAAACCATTTTCTTACATTTAGATGATGATTATCAGTGCTCTATGAACGAATTAGAGTCCCTTAATCAACATCAAAACTTTATGATTCAACAGGAAAAATGAATCAAAATGAAAGCACAAACTTTCCTAAAAAGAACTCAAACTTAAACCAAAGATGAGCGGGGCTCTGATACCAATTGTTGGAACAATTTTAATCCCTGAATGCCACACTCACTTTAGAATATGATTGAGGAAGAGATGAAGCGGAAGCGTTTAAGAACAATACCTGTTGAATCCATGGATGATGTAGGGAGAAATGAATAAGAAGAAGATGTAGGGAGAATGCTCTTCTAAATGATAAATGTCTTTCCTCTTTACTTCTTTAACACTTAATGAAGATTTATGGAGAGAGTACTAATGAATAATCAAGTAGTCTTAAGGGTTGATGGAATGCACTTTATATAGTAGACTTGGTGACATTTCATTTAGGGACCACACCCTTTCAAGCTTTATGATAATAAATTACCCTTTTGCCCATCACAATTAGGTAATATATATTCATGAATTCTACACATTTTATTATCAACTATACTTTATAATTTAATATTATAATCATAACTTTATGAATGGAAGTCTAAATGACTTGTGTTGCAAGCCATGTCCTTACATGGGACACTTTTTTTTTTTCAAAAATAACATAAGATTGACAAACTAAACTAATGTTACATTTTATTAAAAATGAATGTAACATTTTTTTTCTTAATTGTAATAGTTTATATTCTTAAATGTAACATTATATCTAAAATGTAACAATTTTTTATTGAGAAAGTAACAATTGAAATGCAACTCGATTATATATATGAATTTTTACTATTTTTTTTAAAAGAAGAGAAGTAACATTTACCAAATAAAATTGTTACATTCATCTATATAGAAAACTATAATTATATATTCACTTTGTTACAATTCAAATATTACTTTTTCTAACCACAAAAACTGTCAAACAATTTAAATTTTCTTGTAAAATTGTTGTTACATTTGACTGTAAAAAGTGTTACTTTTTAAAGATGAAACTGTTACTTTTATCAGAACAGAGTATTACATCTCAGCTGACAAGCAGCTCAAACTTTTTGTGTGTAAAAAAACATGTTTTTTTTTTAAAAAAAAATCAAACCATATCATGACCTATGTAGTTTTATTCATCTCGTCGAGACGAACACAACGGTATTTTTAATTTTTTTTTTCTGAGTTATAAATCTCAAGATATAGCATTTTAAAGTTAATGGTTTTTTTTTTTTTTTTAGGCTTGCCACGTGTCGCGATTTAGGAGGGTGGGAGAGACTGGGCTGAGCGGGTCGGATGGGTGCAGCCCATGAGTTTGGCCCGTTGCACATGGTGCAAAGGTGTATATGAGACTTTGTCATTGAAGAATCATGTATTTTTCGCATTGCTTTGAATTTGAAGAAAAATTGTGTATCTTACTTGGAATCAACCTCTTCATGATTAATTTTTTTTACATGAACTGTGAGAAATTATTCAATTTTAAACGACAAAGTCTCATATGCGACAGTTGTATAATGTGCGGCAACCATTGGATTGTTTCGCTGCTTCTCGCAGCCACTTGTTCCGCTACAGCCGACATTTGGATCCAGCCCTCCCTCTTCCCAGATCGCGACACGTGTCTTCCTTAAAAAAAAAGTCCAATAACTTTAAAATGCTATATCTTGAGATTTATAACTCAGAAAAAAAAAAACCCGTTGAGATGTAACACTCTGTTCTAATAAAAGTAACAGTTTCATATTCAAAAAGTAACACTTTTACAGTCAAATGTAACATCAATTTTACAAAAAAATAATAAATTGTTTTGATAGTTTTTGTGGTTAAAAAAGTAATATTTGAAGTGTAACAAAGTGAATATATGATTATAATTTTTTATATAGATGAATGTAACATTTTTATTTAGTAATGTTACTTTTCTTCTTTAAAAAAGAGTAAAAAATCATATATATAATCGGGTTTGCATTTCAATTGTTACTTTCTCAATAAAAAATTGTAACATTTTCAGATATAATGTTACATTTAAGAATATAATCTGTTACAATTGAGGAAAAAAAATATTACATTCATTTTTTATAAAATGTAACATTAGTTTAGTTTGTTAATCTTATGTTAATTTTGAAAAAAAAAGTGTTACACTTGAAAAAAAGAGTGTTACATTCTTTATAAAAAGTGTGACATTAGTTTAGTTGTCAATCTTTATGTTATCTTAATCTATTGCAGTAAAATTGTGGCACATTTAAAAAAAAAGTGTTACATTTGAAAAAAAAGTGTTACATTTGAAAAAAAGAGTGTTACATTCCTTTATAAAAAGTGTGACATTAGTTTAGTTGTCAATCCAGTCGCGGACCCAGAAATTTTTCACAAGGGGGGCAAAATGGCACAACACATTTAATGGGTGCAAAAATAAATACTAATGCATTTATTTTTTTAAACAAGGGGGGGGGGGGAGGGCAAAGTCTAAAATATTGCACTAATATTCCAAATTTTCAAAAAAAATTACACTAGTATTTTTTATTTTTTTAAACAAAGGGGGCCATTACCTCCAATATCCATAGGGTAGGTCCGCCCCTATGTCAATCTTTATGTTATATTTAATCTATTGCAGCAAAATTGTGGTACATTTAAAAAAAAATGTTACATTTAAAAAGAAAAAAACTGTTACATTTCGTTATAATAAGTGTTACTTTTGTTGTGAGGGAAAAAATGTTGGGGGTGGCAAAAAAAAAACAAACTCAGCAGAAAAAAAAGAAAAAAAAAAAGGAAGGTCGGCTTCCGTAACACGGTGCAATCGCCGCGCAGGATGTTTTAGATTGAAGTAAAAAATTGTGGGTCTTTTGGATATGAAAGTTTTTTTTATTGAGGCTTTTGGTATTTTTCCCTATTTCATACTACTAGTACAAAATACCACCTCGAGAATCACACAGGACGTTACATAACACACCGTCGATCTACCTACCCTCCGGGCGTATGTTAGCATTGGCCCTAAACTTAAAACGGTTAAAAAACAGGATGTAGACACGTGTGTCTCCCGCGTCGTCGATCTATCCGTTAACCCTCTTTTCTCTCCCTCTCCTGCAATTCCTCCATTGTTGAGAAACTTTTGAAAAAAATAAAATAAAAAATAAAATAAAAATGGGGAAGCTTATATGCGATTCAACGGCGTCGTCTCCAGTAATCCCGTGGAGAGACCCAACGATAACAGCTCCGTCGGCTTTAGAAACAACGGTCGCCGCCGTTGACCAGCTCATTTCCGACACCGTTACCTCCGCCACCAGCTGGGAAAACGTGTCCGGTTTAGAAGACCAGCAGAAAACACACCTACAGCGTCTCTACGCTAAGGGAGTCCTGTGGAAGCACCCAGGCAAACAATCCCCAAACCAAGATCAAGATCGAGATGAAGAAGGCGAGGAGCCGGCGGCGGTGGTGTTCCGGCTTAGCCACGGCGGTGACGTCGAGGCTGACGGAAACTGCCTGTTCACGGCGTCGCAGAAGGCGATGGGCTCATCGGCCGTGTCAGCGAAAGATCTACGGCGGCGGACGGTGGGGAGGTTTCTGGAAGATTTCGGATCTGTGAGTGAAATCGAGAGGGAAAACATTGATGCGGCGATTAAGCATATGTATTCTCCGGATCTGAGATCTGGATGGGGTGTACATGTTTCAGGAGGTCAAGTTGTTGGCTAAGAAGGTAGATCGGGAAGGATTAGATTCTGCCATCGATGAGCTTGTTCAGATTGGCATGCAGAGGTACATTTCGTAAATTCGATCTTTTAGATGGTTTTTTAAGTCCTGACTTGTTATCTTAGATCTGTTGTTAATCTGATTGATGCATACTCTAATGTTGAAATGTTTGATTCCCAAACCTACGGTGTTAGCTGTTAATTATTTTCAAAATAAAATACAATAAAGTAAATATTTACTATATTTAATTAATTGTTCTTACTTTTTTCTTTTTTCTTTCTTGGTTTGAAGAAAGGAATTAATGATGCATGCTATTTTTTATTTCATTTGTATTCGTCAATTTTATTTTTGGGAACTTTTTGTTTTGTTTATAAGTTCGGAATTTTGGTGTTTTAATACTATACAACTTGTCGTTGGGCGAGTCTGTGATATTTTCTTAAGAAATTGAATTGAATTGCGAAATGTGGTACCTATTTTATTTTCTATGTCTCATACTCTCCATTTCCTTAGTTTGAACCCACACCATTTAAATTACTATTGTCGTATGCACACGGCTAATTTTGTTTGCAATGCTATTGCTCCAATTTAGCCAAGCCCAGTCCGTATTCTTGATGTGAAAATGCAATTTATTGTTTTCCTTAAGATTAAATTTTTCCTTGCTCACAATAATTGGTCTTGCTGGCAATTTGATATTTAAGCATCCAATTTCGGTAATCACTTTGATCATATGCATTGTTCGGCCTCACATGTTGTGTAAAAGAGTTTATTATTTCTAAATTAGGATACATATTGAGATTCTTATGAACACTTGTTAGTAGTTTCCTTTTATAAGATATTTTATGTCTTGTACGACCTTATCGTGGAACTTGTTAGCATTTTCTATTGTGAAGTAATCTGCGTGCATTCTGGTTGCTTGTCATATTCTTCGGAGGTTCATCTCTATAGCATACATGGAAATCTTCTTTTGGAATGTGTTCTGGTGTCTTTCGAATGCGTTTTTTGTTTTACTGAGGGGGGGGACATAGAATACTTGAAATTTCTTCTGATTTATTCAAAATAAAATGTCACCCTCCAACCCCCCCCCCCCCCCACCCCCCGAAAAGTCACACTTTGTTTGATGCTGATCGGAGGACTCCAAAATCTGTTTATAAAGCTTTAGCATTGTTGATATAAGTGGGATGTACTCTTAAATGTTTGAACTCTTTCTGCTAAATTTGTTGAAATGTTTGAATTATAATCTTTGTTTGACGTTATTTTTACTGATTGAAGGGAATTGGCTGCGGAATCTATTTACAAAGAAAGATGTATTGGCGTGGAGGACGGTTCTAGTTGGGCTAAGTACATGTCAATCTCAGGGTCTCCAAATGATGAATACGATATCATCACGTTGCAGTATACAGAGGAGGGTTTGTTAACTGTAGACGAGAATCTGGATGGTCATGCAGCTGCTTTTGGGGATGACATAGCAATCGAGTGTCTTGCAACTGAGTTCAAAAGAGAAATATACGTGGTAAGATGACATACCTTAAATTATGTATGTGTGTGTGTGTGTATATATATATATATATATATATATGTACTCCCTCCGTCTCACCTCACTTGAGACTTATTTCCATTTTGGTCCGTCTCACTTCACTTGAGACTCTCTGAAATGGTAATATTTTTTATAATTTTATATGCAATCTACCCCACCCACTCATTCTCTCTCTCTTCATTTTCCACCAAAATCGCTATTACATGCTTGCTTTGAGGTGCGAAAACTAGTAATATGACTAATGATCCCTTTGGAGTAATACTTGTAATCGCGTTGATGAAACAATGGAATCAGTTTAATTGAGGTGGAATGTTTTCTGGTTTTTCAGTCTTTGGTGGTTTGTGAAAATTGATCAACTGCATTTTAAAATTGTTTCATACGAATTTACTTTCAGCCCATTTTCTGCTACTCTTGAGATATTGTTTTACTCCACAACATTTACTAGCTCATGTCTTTGACCAAATATTGTTGTCGATCTAATCATTCTAGTAAAATTCTGAAAATTGTAATTGATAAATCATTAAGTGATTTATTAATAACAACTCTATACTTCATCGTGATCATTACGTCAAAGTTCATTTATGCTGAATATATAAAGTCAAAATGAGACAAATTTTCCTGGACAGAGGGAGTATGTATGATTATGCCAATGCTCTTCATATAGATGAATGCTGGGTTCATTTTCTCACATTTCTATACAAATGTTACTTTCTGTCGAATTTGATGACCAATGGTAAGAAAGAACCCAAGTTATAAAGCTATATTGGTGTCTGGTGTTTGCAGGTGCAAGCACATGGTTCTGATGCAATGGTTGATGAAGAAAATTGCGTTTTCTTCCTTCCTCATCGCCCAAGGAGCGAAATTTGTGGGCCCCCTTTCTTCCTTTTCATGAAAGGAACAGGTAATGGCAACTTTCAATTTTGTACCTGTTTTATTCATACCCCTTCCGTCCCAAAATGATCTTAATACTTTTTTTTCCGCTGTTATTGCAAAGGAACTTTGAGCAATGATGGTGTATCAATAACAAGTTTTAGATTTCTATTACGACAGTTAAATCAACCTAAAATTATTGCTCAAAGTTCTTTCGCAATAAAAGCAAAAAAAGTATGAAGATCGTATTGGGACGGAGGGATTATAATCTAATCTGTTTGGTACCTCCTATTATGCTAAAAACATCAAACCTTACTGCTAATTAACAGGTTGGTGTGGGGCTGGCGGAGATCACTATGAGCCCCTAATTGCTCACCCTTCACCAGTTATTTCTCAGGAGAAAGTTGGTCTGGTACTTTGAAACATCATTCAAATTTGGTTTGGCAATTTTGAGGGGAGAGGATTAGAGATTGAGTTGAAGTAGTTATTCTTTATTTTTTTTATCCTCATATTTTTTTGCTGGTGCAACCTTGTTCTCCTAATGCTTCCTTACCTAGGATGCTTGGGGAATGTTCACTTTTCCCAGCAACCCAATTTTTTTTTTCGTTCCCCCCCCCTGAAATGTCGAGAGTCGGTCTTTCGTGTATACAGATGGAAGTTCTTGGTTGGGGTATTTTTGTAGTGTTTTAAATATATCGGCTGTCATTGTATTTGTTGCGGAAGAGGTTTTGGTGTTGAGGGTTAGTTTTGTATTGTCATGGTACTATCTTGCTCAAGCTGGAAATAGTGCATTTCTTTGTTGTAAACTGATGCTTGATTTATTCTGTCAAAATTTAGAGGGAAAATTTGTCCTAGCACTGTGCTTGACTATGTGTTTGTGGTTTTGAAGACACATGGCTAATGGCATATGCTTGTCATTTTCTAAATCTGCAAATCAACCTCATCTTTTGATATCTATGTTTGAGATTAATTTTTACTTTACGTGGGTCTCACCGTGAGACCCACGTGTCAAATTAATATTGACCGTTCACCTACGGACATGATCAGATGTGGACCACTTGCAGCAACGAGGGGGCAAACTCGTGCAGGAGCGGAGCTAAATCCCGGGTCATTATTATAAGCATGAAGCCTTCAGTGAAGCTTCTTCATATGAAAGTATACTACTCCCTTTGCCCCAGAAAGTTGATACCCTTTTTTTCGTTGTTACAATCATTGAACTTTGAGCAATAATTTAGGTTACTTTTGATTATCTTAATGAGAATCTAAAAATTGGTATCAATAGTATTTATAGTGGTGTATCAATAACAACTTGTAAATTTTTATTATGATGTTTAAAGTTAGCTTTAATTATTGCTCAAAGTTCACTCGTAATAAAAACGAAAAAAAAGGGACTAACTTTCCGGGACATCATCTTTTCTTCAAATCTCTGTTTTTGCCCTGATGCTACAAAAGAAATCACCTACCTAGAAGGTTATGTAAGCAGACTCTAGACTAGAAGGAGAATCTGGGGAAATCACTAGGAAGGTGACTTTTCAAAAGCAAAAATTCATTGAACCTCTAAAATGCAACTCATGTAAGTAACATTATGGGCAAAAACTATATACACAGCCCGGTAAATACACAGCCCATTTAATTTCATCGCTACCCTTGCACGTCTCGTGTATACTTACACGAGATGAGAGCTTACATCTCGTGTACATATACACGAGATACATCTCGTGTAAGTACACACGAGATGAGATCTCGTGTATGTATACACGAGATGTAAGCTCTCATATCGTATAAGTATACACGACATAGGCATCTGAGCCTGCTTTTCCACAACCGCAACAGCAAAAGCAACAATAAACATAACTTGGAATGAAATTTGATTCTCAAATAGGACATCTCCACAAAACATCAATAGACCATTACACATATACTATCGCCTAATTGTATACGAAATGAAAGTGTTAACAAGGATAAGCATATAATTCAAACATTCATACAAACTGGATAAATCAAAAACCATTACACATATACTATCCTATATGTAATCTTCTTTGTCTTCTTGCATCGGTATCCTCCTCATAGAGTTGACTGAACTCTGCTATCCTATCTTGGTATGGGAGGAGTAGTTGGCTTGCGGTTGGATCACAGCGGTTCCGATAAAGGTTTGGTGGTGGTGGTATTGGGTAATCATTGCCTAACATGCGCAGCTGCAAAAGTAATAACAGTTAAATACAAGACAATGAAATATAATGAATATAAGTAAGACAACTAAATATAACTAATATAGATGAGACAATTAAGTTTCATACCGCTATAAAATGGTTTCCATTGACTTGTCCCACCACAACTGTGTTCACCGGTGGTTGTACTGGTGCAGTCACTGGAAGGCATAACAAACCACCGCTAGTCGAGTAAGAAATGAACGCTACATTATACCTCGTGGCAATGATGTGCCCAAGATCTGGGAGCTCCATCCAATAATCACTGGGCACCGTCCGGCTATAGCAAGCAATCTTACGTAAGATTTCTCTTACCGATATCCAAGGTAGAACTCTTTCGTAAAGGTCTTGGCGAGCAAGCACCTCATTGTAACATTCTGTGCGCACTTCAGCCCACTTCTCCTCATCTCCGTATATCTGTGCTGCTACGGCTCTATAGCCACAATGTCCATCTGATGCCACATCTATGATGCCTCCAATACGCGGGGTAATGAAAGGCGGAAAAGACTCTACATACGGGGAGCTGTATAAACTAGTATAATTGGGCTGTCCATTTCCCTCTCCACGACCCTGACCCTGATCCCGTCCTCGTCCTCGACCTCGACCTCGGCCTCGACCCCGTCCTCTCCCACGACAGGAAGGAGCTACTGGTGGATGAGACGTAGGAGTACTAGCAGGGGTAGATGGTGTGGGTCCTGAAGGTGATTTCCGTTTGCGGGTGGACTCCGAACTCGCTTGGGTTGATGCAATGAATGCACATCTAGACCTGAAATAGGGCAAAGAAAAAAGAGTGAGAAGCATTCATACTGTTGTTTGAAAGTGTTAAAAAAAAATTGATGCTGCTGCTGATGTGTCTCGTGTAAGTCCACACGAGACATATCTCGTGTGGTTTTACACGTGACAAGTCTCGTGTAATACAACACGAGATATGTCTCGTATGGACTTGCACGAGACACATCAGCAGCAGTTAAACAGTAGCAGCAACACAACAGCACAACAGCAACAATACAACAGCAAAAAATTTGAGACATAATTGAATGAAGATATATACCCTTTGCCAGTCGAGGATGGTGTAGCGGGGACTCCAAAAAATTTGTTAGTATGCTCCCAATCTGACAGTTCTCTGGAACTTCCGGCCCGGGGTTCATTCGGCTTTGAAATATGATCCGGCTCCATCGTTTTGAATAACTGTCTCCTTACCGGTTCAGGCTCCTTAGATGAAGGGTTGTCTACTTCAATGTCCAACTTCTTCCAAAACTCATGAATCGTGGACAGCTCAATCCGTCCCTGACACTCCTCTATATGTGCAATCTCATGACTACATGGAAGTCCATGTGTCCGCCTGTAGTAACACCCGCAGGCAGCCTCAGTGATTACATAACCCCCATTATGACGCTGCTTGATTTTCTGAATTCGATCATGCTCTTGTCTGATAATGCGAAAGGCTACCGTTGACACTCTAGTGAATATGTTGCGATATAGATTGCGGGTCCTCAAATCAATTGGATATCTGGTCCTTGATCTATTCATACCCTGTTTGATAGTTTTTAGCTGGATATCTATGATTTTATGAGCCTTTTTAAACAGTGTGTCAAAAGTAGAAGAAGCACTCCCCAATGCCTTCTTCAACCTGTTATGCTCACCCTCAGTCCTGTTTGTGGTATGGGTCCCGAAGTGTGTTAACACATCCGTGTGCATGGACAGAATATTCTGAGAGTAGAAATTAAGCCATGTCTCGCGGAGGTAATCCAATAGTGCAGGATAAGATCTGAAACGGTCACGAAGCTCTGCCCAACGTAAGTCCCATTCGTCGGGGTTAGGGGCTGAGATTGCATAATTGAACGTCCTCATGAATGATTCTGCGAAGTCCTCGCTACCTGTATGCTCCAACCCTTTCCTTCTAACATTCATTTCGATATGCCTCCGACACAAGAAGTGTGCGGTGTGGGGAAAAACTGTACGGAGAGCGCTGATGAAACCCAACTCACGATCAGTGACAAAAACTGTAGGCAACCGGGGAGGTGTAAACAGACTGTGCAAATTGTTCAATGCCCATTCGTAATCACCCGTACTCTGATGCCTGAGGAACGCAGACGCTATTGTGAAATTATGCCCGTGGAAGTAAAACCTACAAACTGCAAGTAATACAGTCCGTAGCAGTTGGTGTTGTGAGTGCAGTCACCCTGTACAACATATGGAAAACAGTTCAGAATCTTCATTGCTAATGGGTGAGAGAAGAATATGTCTTCGATCATGCCAGTCTCAGCGTCTTCCCTCGTGTAGCTAGTATATTCATTATCACTGAGTAACTTAAGGAATTGTTGTAGCGGGTTCCTCCCTTGTCGTTCCCCTTCTCTATATTTTGACACGGCATTCCGGACGTGCATCGGAGTGCTCACGTTCTTCTCATCCTGCATCTTTAGCATTGCCACAATGTCATTTGGACGCACTGAACATTCACTTGCGGTACACACAGCGTCATATTCCCCATGTGTCAATTTCCCGAGAGGAAAACCTTCCGGGTACAAAGGAAAGGCATGATTATGTATGCCATTCCTCACAACATAACCCCATGACCCATCAACACCCCTCTCTGTGGCGTATAGTTTAAAACTGCAATCTCTTTTCTTTGTACTAGTCTTCCTAATGTTATTTGATCTTCCGCCCTGTGTTGTCCACCAAAATGACATGTGATGTAAGCATATGCTAGTTTATTTCCACGTCTATTCCTCGAGCTGTGTATAACTAGGTGTATATTTCGACCCCTCGCTATTTCCCGTACATGTGCAAGAAGCGCATCCCGAGTTTGAAATATTTCTGATGTCGTGAATTCATCACTAGTATCCGGGAATGGACCCTGCAAAATACGAGATGAAAAGTCAGTTTCAAAGCCCCAGCATACATCTATCTCGTGTAAGTCTACACGAGTTTCATCTCGTGTATGTCTACACGAGATGAAACTCGTGTAGACTTACACGAGATACTCCCTGTACAGATTGAAAAAAAATTTGAAAACTGGAATTTGATCTGATATTTCATTGTTATTGTCATGTGTATTTGAAGATTGTATACATAAATATCATGTGATTTAATTCAGATGGGATTTTTAAAACAAGATGGGATTTTTATTTTGATTTTGATCACAATACACAAAAAAACATTAAAAACTTACTTCATCGAAGCTAGGATCATTGAAACTTGGAGAATGTTGATGTGGAGGAATATTTTGTAAGATTTCTTCTTCTCATCAACGAGAAAATCTATCATATCAAGGTCAATACAATCATAAGAATTTGGGGAGAATTATGTGAGGAATCCATGTTATTATGTGAGTAATCCATGTTATGAACTTCAAGATTGAATTTTTGAATGATAAATGGCTATTGTGTGGTTTCTGTTCAGAATGGGTGTGTTTTAGTAGGGTTTAATCGTCAAATTCATGCATCGGTCGCGGAAAAAGGTTTATGGAATTTAAACATCTCGTGTATACCTACACGAGATTAACTTGACCATCTCGTGTATAACTACACGAGATGTCATAAACTCCAAATGACAAGTTGTTTATTTTTTTTTATTTTTTTTAGGCTCTAGATGACATTTAAAGTGTTTTTCATTAGTATCACTTTCCTCAAAATCCAAATGGAAATTGAGTTAGAAATTTGTGACATTATTAGGGTTTTTAGGGTTTTAAGGAAAATGTCCCGATGTTGAAAAATGGTATACGACCACTTAGTTTATTTTTTTTTTTTTTTTTTTCTAGGCTCTAAATGACATTTAAAGTGTTTTTCATTAGTATCACTTTCCTCAAAATCCAAACGGAAATTGAGTTAGAAATTTGTGACATTATTGGGTTTTTAGGGTTTTAAGGAAAATGTCCCGATGTTGTGAAAATGGTATACGACCACCTAGTTTATTATTTTTTTTTTTTCTAGGCTCTAAATGACATTAAAGTGTTTTTCATTAGTATCACTTTCCTCAAAATCCAAACGGAAATTGAGTTAAAAATTTGTGACATTATTAGGGTTTTTAGGGTTTTAAGGAAAATGTCCTGATGTTGTGAAAATGGTATACGACCACCTAGTTTATTTTTTTTTATTTTTTTCTAGGCTCTAAATGACATTTAAAGTGTTTTTCATTAGTATCACT